>JAWNPK010000062.1:0-342500 GCA_035047565.1 Drosophila mulleri | reverse complement strand
ATTCAAACGACAATCATCAAGCGCTATCTGTGTGTGTGTGTAGGTGTACATGTGTGTGTGTGTGTGTGTGTGTGTGTGTGGGTGGCTGAGTTTTGCACGCCCCTGCACACTGGCAGAGCTCGTTACAGGGGCACAAAAAAAATAAATGTATATATATAAATAAAAAATAAATAAAATAAAAATTGCAAAAAAATTAAAGTGATAAAAACAAATCAGCAAAAATAAATAAATTTGTAAAATGAGCTATTCAAATGCCAAACACATCAGCGAGAGCGAGAGCGAGAGAGGGCGCATGAGTGAGCGAGATAATGCGATGGGCCTTTAATGTCTGCGCCTGAGTGAGCCTCGTATAACCAAAATGTAGCAAAGTCGATGATTTAATATTGATTCATTCATTCAAATCACCAACTATCGAATGCAGCATTTGAAGCGAATCAAAAATTTCAGTAAGACTTCTTTTTGGCCATGGATTTTACATAGCATTCTCAGTAGTAAAGCCGAAAGGACTTTACTGCCAGAGAGAATACAACGAGTACTTTGAATGAATCGCCTCAATCGAAATATTCCATTTGATTCATTTCATCATAGTCTGCATCATTCCAAGCACTCACTTCAAGCTATAACTATATAAAATTCCCTCGACTGCTCTGAATAATCTACTATTTCAATAGACTGCTACGAATGACGTCACTCATTCAGAGTATTCAAAGCATTCTAATGCTGTGCTCTCTATGAATAGGGCTTCGAATAGTTTGGTGCCTAATGAATGCTTCGAATGAGACAATTCTTTCGATGAATCAAATTATTTTTATCATATTTCTAGTATGGTGCAAAATCACAATGAATCATCATGAAACACTCATTTGAATCATTTGTAAATATAATGAAACAATTGAAGCTCAATTGAATCATGTAACAGTTGAAATCAATATTTACAAATGAATCAATTCGAGTCCATTTTGTTGCCCACAATTGAATAAATGAACCGAGTGCATTTGCAGCATATTCACTCAAACATTTCAAGGAATTCGAATGATTCGATTTCCTCAATGAATGTCTTAAATGAGTCAAACGAATTGAAGACATGATGCGGACAGGTCTGCGCGCCCGCCTGTTGAGCTGTCAATGTGGCACAGCTACCTGCCGCGACGTGCCACAGTCGGTTGCACGGCAGCTCGGCTGCTCGATTGCTGCCACTGCCACGCACACAGCGAACGGCGCTGCGCAGTTCAGTTCAGTTCAGTTCAGTTCAGTCAATGCCATTTTGGTTGGCACAGTTTTATGGGCTCTGCATAGACATAACAATTCGTCGCCAACGGCTCCTGCTCCTGCTGCTGCTGCTGCTGCTGGTGTTGTGGGGCTTGGTTGCATGCAACGCCGCCCATATTGCCACGTATCAATGTCCTTGGACTCGCCGTCGCGCTGTGCAGCGGTACATTGAACTTTGCATGCACGTTGCCTTGGAAATACACACACACACACACACACAGCAACGCACACGCACACACATACATCAGCTCCTGCGCAGTACGTGCCAGGGGCAACGTGCGGCTACGTGTGGCAGGTCAGTGCGGGCAAAAAGCTTTTGCAGCTGCTGCTGCTGCTGCTGCTCCTGACCTACCGCCAGCGTTTAAGCTGTGTCCTCGTCCTGCAGCGCTGCAAAGATAACCCAGCAACCAGCCCCTCTGCCCTCTACTCTACTCTTCTCTCTCTCTCTCTCTCTCTCTCGCTCTCTATGTGTGTGTGTTTGCTTTGTCCAAGTGCAAGTTCAATCTATGAATTTGAAGGGATTCTGTGCATGGCCCCGAACCCGCAGTCCCCATCCAAGCATCCTGCCCTCTCGCTGTCTCTCCCTCTCTACATCTCTACCTCTCTCTCACTCTCTCTCTCTCTCTGTCGCTCTCTATCTCTGCTGTTTGGCTGTCCTTGCCAAAATGTAAAGTTCAGAAACAAACAACAAGCGTATATCCCTCACTGTATAGGTCCGCCTCTCGTCCTCCCTTTGCCCCCCCCCTTCTGTCTCTGTCTCTCTTTCTGCTTGCATTCATTTCATGGATTCGCAATTTATGTCTCAATTGCTTCAACAATTTTATTTATATTTTCGCCATTTCTATTTTTACTTGTATCGATCCATAAACAGGAAAAGTACTTCGTATCGCATTCAATCATCTGATGGCCTAACTCTGTTTCGTATGCGCCTACGATTTGCGGCTTGACTATAGTCTATACTTTGCTTAAATTGCCCAAATCTGTTTCACACAATTATTTATGGGCATTCTGACAAACTTGAACAGTTTCAATTGTTTACCTGAGAGGCTGAGAGAGAGAGAGAGAGAGTGAGAGAGGTGGATGGAGAGTGGGAGTTAGGGCGTTTATCTCATTTGTCTTTAAAAGTTATCTAACTTTGTTGTAGAAATTGGAATTGAATCAAATTTGGCTTAGCAAAAATCGTTTTACAGCCCTGAATCCATTGGAATTTACGTTGGTTTTGTGAGAATCCCTGTAATAGGAGGCAGCAGGAGGCGTGACAGGCTCTATGAGCTACGGAAGAGATGTTTCATCTGGATGAATAATAGATTAAGTAGCAATGTCTGTGTATGCGTCCGTTCGTCTCTGTAGATCTATTTCTCTCCCTCTTTCTTGTTCTCCCTCTCTCTCTCTCTCTCTCTCTCTCTTCTCTCTTTGTTCGAATAGAAAGTGCGAATAGAAAGGCCCTATTTTTGTAAGTTCCTCCTTCCGCCCGTTCTTCTTTCGCTCCATTTATTGTTTATTCCTTCGTTTTTTGTTCCGCTTGTTTTTCCCAGTGTCGGGATCTCGTAACTCTTGAGAGAGACCATATACAGATTATCTATATATAGGAATATGAATATATGTATATATGTATACCTATCTTTAAATCGTTATATGATGCTATAACTCATCTCACTTTCATTTGGGGCTTATGATGCAGGTTACAGGAATCGCTCCTCCTCCTTTATTGTCATATTATGCTATTAGCAGCGTTATCCACTGTAAACACTGTTAGCACTGTTAGTTAACAGTGCCACTGTTAATAGCATGTAAGCTAGGAGCTAACTCATAAGGCCTACGCTTGCAAAATAAAACAGTAGCAATTTTTTTGTTCAATAAAGAAAAGCAAGGAACATTTATTTAGTTTACCCTATAAAGTAAGCTATATATATCATATATACATATGAATATTGCAAGCGTATATTCTATAGATACCATATACATATATGTATATCATGTAAATACTGCTCTGCCTATGAGTGAAGAATATCAAATTTCAGATCTGGCAAACTTTGCCTTAGGCTCGCATTTTCTCAGTATTGAGCTGTCTGTCCGTCGCATTGATATCTGTTTCGCATTACATTCTTTACATATACATAAATATCAATTTCCCACTGTCAGACGGGCAGCGGCAACAATAACAACAACAACAACAACAACAACAACAACAACTGCACAACTCGTTGTAGAATTCTCTGCGTCTGCGTCTGCGTCTGCGTCTGAGTCTGCGTCTTTAGAACGTCCGGTGTCTGCGGCCGTTGCTGCGATTCGATGTTAAGTTCAATGTTAAAATTAGCATAAAATACCGTTAATTGCATTAGCATTAGCATTAGTATGTCGCAACCTCCGCCGTTCCCCGCTCAGTCCCACCACCAGCCCCCCAGCCCCCCAGCTCACTCAGCCCGTTCGTCTATGGTGTTTTGTAGCCTCTCCCACGATCGCCGCTCCGATCGCCGACATTCAGTTTTATTTCACTTTTTATGGCGCATTCTTAGCGCATATGTCACAGCAGCAACAGCAACAGCAACAGCAGCAGCAGCAGCAGCAACAGTCGCTGTAGCAGTTATCCTTGAGCGTTGCTCATACGCGCCGTTAGCCCGCTCTCTGGCTAAATCGAACTATTGCCAATTGCTACTATTTGACGATCATCGTATAATTGCTCATGATCGTAAATTAACGACGATTGTCGCAGCAGCACCAGTAGCAGCAGCAATTGTTGTCTATACCCTGTAAAGGCGTGACATTGGCTCTGCTCCTATGCAGAGTCAAATCCTAACTAGAGATCAATTTGGTATTCATTTCCCAGATATATTTATACAAATATCTATACACATATTTATATATGTATCTAGACCTCTTATATGTCCGATTTTAGCTACTTGCTTAGGTCATTTTCCCATTCAAGTCGCTCCTCTACTTTGCTCACTTATTGCATACCCTCTAGTCCAGTTCGCCTGCAGCAATTGTTGACATAGTCTGCGACGAGTTATGCTAGGGTGACTGCGCTGTCGCTGAGGCACATATCAAGCTTGTTAACGGTTTTTACTACTATTTACAGTTGGTTTTTATGGCCATATCTCTCTCTCTCTCTTTATACATACATGTGTATGTATTACATTTATGTACATATATTTAGAAATGAGAACATAGAAGATCCTATACAAGTTCCGGAACCAATGCAATGAGACGTAGCTATAAAATCGCTAAAGCAACGCATACTAAAGACAGAAAGAAAGATCAAGAATAGCTCGAATAATTTAAATGTATATAACATATGTACATATGAATATGTATCTCTCATATGTATAACGAAACCCATTCGATTTATGGGAATTTCTGGACAGCGTACGGGCTGAAAAGCTCCGTTTACGCAATATTCAAAGAAATATTTATATATATTTCTATTTGGAGCCATTGTCATCATTATCATTGTCATTGTATAAAAAGTATGTGAAAACGGTGCTCATATTCCGTTTGCTCCATATAAATATATATGTATATACAATCGATACGATCTCAAATTTCTGACAGTGCAGATGGAGCGACATTTAAATTTATATATATATAATATAGACATACATATACAGATATATACTGAAGTATACATGGGTATACAAATAGATATACGGAAATTGTGAATATCCTATTCAAGGCAGCCCTCGTCAATTATTAGATTCTTATCAAAGTCTTTTCCAAATCCAAAAACACTCAAAAAAAAAATCAAATTTTCTAAGCTCGATGTCATTTTGATATTCCCAATCTTAGCGCTATATCATCCATTAATGATTCTCTGTAGATAAATATAACTCAAAATCAAATATCGAATAGAATATCAAATATCGAATATATCGTTATAATAAAATCGCATTGGACTTGAATAAAGGAATAAAAGAGACTAAAAAAATAAGATTTGAATAAGAGATAGTAAGAGAAGTCCGAGAGAGGGAGAGAGAGAGAGAGAAAGAGAGAGAGAGAGAGAGAGAGAGAGAGGGACAGAGAGACAGAGAGAGAAAGAGAGAGAGAGAGAGAGCGAGAGATAAAAGAAAGAGAAAGAGAAAAAGAAAGAGAAAGAAAAAAAGAAAAAAGAACGACAGAAAGAGAGAGAGAGAGAGTCAGAGAGTGAGACGGAGAGGAACAGATGAAATTTTTGGTAAGAAAAAGTAATCTATGTTTTACATAGGTTAAGGGAATCCAAGTATGTATGTATATATGTACATATATGTATATATATATGTAATGTATATGTAATGTATATGTAATGTATATGTAATGTATATGTAATGTATATGTAATGTATATGTAATAGTAGATATACAAAGATAGTTAGATAGTAGATATACAAAGATAGTTATATGAAAAGTTGAATAATCGAATCTAGATTTATATATGTACATACAGATCAAACCGTGTCTAATTTGGACGTTCCATTAATAAAACTGGAACAGATCTGAGATTATGTTGAACTATAAGAGATAATTGTCTTCCGCTCCTTCTATCCCCTACTCTCGCTCTCTCTCTCTCTCTCTCTCTCTCTCTCTCTCTCTCTGTGTATTATTTCCATTATTTCGTGTGAACTATATTTTGTTGCTGTTTTTATGTGGGCCAATTTTGACACTTGATAAATAACTATGAAAGTGCTAGGTGCTCAATGTACATACATTAGATACATATACGATCTATGTATATACAATATATATACATATATAATATATATATGTATGTAATATACATTTATATAGTCGAAATATGGAGCGCAAAGTACAACAAAGGATCTCTATATGGATCGCTTAGTTGGGGTGTTTGTTTGCTTGTTTGCCGCAAGAAAGGCAAATAAAGTCAAAGAGAAAGAGAGATAGAGAGAGAGAGGGGGAGAACGAGAGAGAGAGAGGGCAATATATGTATGCGTAAAATACTTTGACCTAGATTTCAAATGACTTCTTATACTTTTTATTTATTTACTTATTTTGTTTTTCTTGTTGTATTTCGGTTTTTTTCTTGTTTTTTTTTTTTTTTTTTGGTATCTCTCGAAAAGAAATAATATGTATTTAATTTTCGGTATGCCCTACACGGGGCATATGCGCGCGCCGAGCACATTTGCCGCTGTCTTCGCGGTGGGTGTGGCAGCGTGTAGGGCGTACGGCGAGCGCAGCTGCCGGATGCAGAGTCTTTCTCCCAGTTTGTTGTTGTTGTTGTTGTTGTTGTTGTTGCTTTATGCCGGGTGCGTGGAATATGAGCAAATATGAAAGAGATAGAGAGAGAGAGAGTGAGAAATAGAGAGGGGGGAGGAGAGATAGTGGTAAAGGTAGAGGGAGAGAGTGATAGTGCGAGTGCGAGTGCGAGTGCGAGTGGGACAGAGCGTAAGGCAAACATTTGTTAATAACAAAATTTGGTTTAAACATTTTTTTTTTTCAGCTTTTCGAATTTTACTATTGCTGTTGTTTTAGAAGCCGAAGAAAGCCAATGAAGAAAGCAGAAGAGAGCGCAAATGAGCTCGACTAGCAGATACCCTAGGTGAATTATTAGAGTGAACGATGCAGAGAACAAGAAGAAGAAGAAGACACTTTGCATGTAAAAGGTTCGACTAGCCGATACTCCTTAGATGCAAAAATATCAGAACTATTCAAGCCAAGTGAAGGGTTAGACTAGCTAGATATGCTTTAGAGCTCAGCGCGAGCAAAAATGATTGACTAGCAGATACCCTGTAATCGAAATAAAGTTTGTAAGTTAAGCAACAACTAGCAGCAACAACTGCCAATATACCCTGTAATTAATTCGAACGTTAAGGCAGGCATAATGCGTGCAGCTATTGCCATATTTCCAGGGTGTTTGCCACCAAAAATACAATTTGAACTCGCTGACTGCCGATAAGATAAAATACTAAAAGAAAAACAAACATACGAAATACAAAATAAAATAACAACACTAACAAAAAAAAGAAAAAAAAAAAAACGAAAAAAAGCAGAAAAAAGAAGAAAAAAATTCTTTTCCTCTATTTCGAAACGTTGACGATGACGACGACGACCTACTTGTTGGACGTGTGGGCGTGTTGCGGAGCAGCAGGCGCAGGGAGAGGAGGAGCCGGAGCAGTGTGTGAAGGGGGGAGGGGGGGGGGGGTGCGCAATGCATGCGTTGGGGCAGTGACTAAAGAGTCGCGCTGTTTGTTGTTGTTGTTGCTGTTATTATTTTTGTTGTAGATTTTTTTTTTTTTTTTTTTGTTCAAAACATTGCTCGAAAAAATGATTGTAAACAAAAATAAACCTTCAACTTGATATGCGTCCAGGGATATATGTTGAAGGTGCCTCACACACACACACACACACACACACGCACATACAAATACACAGATAACATAATCTTTTGGAGGGGCAGTGCTGCTGTTAGAGAGAGGGCGGTGGGCGGTGGGCGGCGGTTGGGCTTCTGACGGAATGAGCGCTGGGTAAATTTGTTTCCTCTCAACTTTTCGATTTACCTTTTGTTAATTAGTGCTGCCCATTGTTAGCTCTCCGCTCTCCGCTCTCCGCTCTCCGCTCTCTAGCCGTCCTCCCTTTCGCGCCCTCTCCCCTCCTCCACTTGATGTGCGCGTATATAGGTCACTAGCGAACATAAATAGCGCCCTACACATGTGCTACACTGCAAAACATTTTAGTTGACCTGCCTGTCCGATCTTCTTTATGCTCATTAACGAACTGAAACAAAAAGAAAAGAATATTGCCTCTGTACAAGGGCCGTCTGGCTGTACGTTTGTCCGTCTGAACCTGGAATAAAAATGATAAAATGCTATTGAATACTGAAAATACTGTTAAATCTGTCAAATCTGAGAATGAGAATCGCATAGTGGGGCTCGCTAATGTCCGCTTTCCGCTAAATAAAAAGAAGAAAAGATTCCCTTTTACTATATTTACTAACATTTTTTGTTATCATTATAAATAATAATTTTTCATATATCTTAAACTTTTTTCACTTCTATATATCAGTTCCGGTAATTTGTATAGTTCCCTGAGTGCAAAACTGCATTAAATTCCCAGAATAAAACCAGCGTAAGATTTTAGTAAAATATACAAGATGTTCTAATATTTATCGTTATGCATTTCTGCATATTTTAATTTGGCTAACAATTCAAGTAGAAATTTGCACAGTTTTGATTAAGAACTGCCGCGTCTATTTCTCTCAGTGTAGCGGCGAGTCTTGTCTATCTCGATGCTTTGAGGTGTTTTTCGTTTCGCTTCCAGATAAGTCGCCGCATGCAAGAGACGCACACCTTTCAGGCCACCCACACACGCATACATTCGAAAACACTCTCGCACACACACACACACATGCACATGTATACACATTGACAATTTCAAGTTCTTGGCCCAGCGCCCGTCGCCTGTCAATGCGACTGATGGAGACGAAGATGATGTGCGCTGCTTGGCCAGTGGATGGGGGAGTGGGGGAATCGATCTCTATAGATCAATAGTGTTGTTGTTGTTGTTGTTGTTGTTGCTGCTGCTGTCATTTAGTGTGACGACTGTCGACGCAACTGTCAGAAATGACCTAAAAATGAACAAAAGTCGAATTCGAATTCGAATTCGAATTGGTATTCGAATTTGAAAAAGCGCAACAGCCACTGCAACAACAACTAACACTCTGGCATAGGGTAACCTGATAGCTGTTCGCCCTATAGAACACACACACACACACACCATCCCCCATAGCCAGCGCAACTGTCATCTAGAAATCGGAGATAAGAATATGGAGCAAGTCAAAAAGTAGAATGGTCAAACGAATTCGTATCGAAGCAATTATTTCAAAGTGCTCGCCAGAGTATTCCAAGCAACAATTTAAGGCTCTTATGCAATGAAAAGAGCTGTCAATGGATAGATCCGAGTATTGCACTGCAAAATATACATATATGCAAAATATACACATATGTATATAGACTGGAATATAAATTTCAATTAATTACAGTATTTTTTTATATTTTTTTCTTTTATTTACTTTATAAATTTACTATTGTTATTTGTTCCCTTTTTAATTAATTTTTTTTATTATGAATTTACTAATGTTATATGTTTTTTTTTAAGTGTAATTTTGCTTTTTAAATATTTTTTAAAATGAATTTAAATAAAAATTTTTTTTATAAATTTTTTTTATAGTTAAATGAATTTAAATAAAATTTTTTTTTATAATTTTTTTTTATAGTCATTTGATTTATTGTATTTTTGTTTTATTAGATTTTTTAAAATAATTTGTTTGTTAACAATTTTTATTTTTATTTTTTCATATTTATTTATTTTATAAATTTATTTTATTTTTGCGTGTCAACTTCTATTTCAATGTGATCCATTTGTAGTTGAATCTCTCTTAATTATCAATAGATCAAAAGTAAAGGCTTATATATTATGCAAAAAAAATACGTGAGCATCTATTTTTTATGAATGTTTACATACTTGCTAATATTTCATTCAGCATTGCTCCAGAATGAGCGAGCGAGAAAGTGTGTGAGTGAGTCCTCTGGAACTTTCATGAGAATTGCATAGAAAGACAATATCTTAGAAACGAGCATGAGTTCATATGTAGGCCACGCATCTCTGTTTATTTATGTGCTTTCTAATTTATATATATGCATATACCTTATATAATGTCTATTTATATCACTACCTATGTATATACCTCATATAACTCATCATCATCTCTCTTACATTTCCATTGCAGTTCTTAAAGGGAATGACGCAGGCATTTCTTTTGCAGCGTTGGACTTTCGTTTTATAAGGTCAGTCAAATCCAAGAAATCCAGAAATATATTCACTCAGCTAAACAATTTCGAACTTGAAATTGATTTCATTTAAAATTAAGGTAAAGCTTAAGCGAAAAACAACTCTTACAGCAAGCATATCTTAACATATACATATATCAAAGTACATATCTATATAGATCTATATACATACATATGTATATGTATACGTATCATACCTTTTTCTACCTATAAGTAACTGCTGCTCGTCATAGGTGTACAAATATCTATGACCCAGAAATATTATGCGAATGCCTCACAACGTCCACAGTAACAACAACAACAACAGCAACAACAATAACAGCAAACATCAAGTGTCAGCATTTTGCACTTTACCACAAAACTCGCAAAACACTTTGGCTCTCTCTATCTCCCTCTCTCTTCCCCATCACTATCTCTCTCTCTCTCTCTCTGTCTTTCAACTACAACTCGAATTTCGTTTTCGATTTGCTTACCCCCTCGCTGCTGCATCCAGCTGTGAGTCCACTGTCCCCCCCCCCCTCCCCGTACCCTCCTCAGCCCCACCTTATGGCAATCGCCTTTGCTGTTTTTCCACTTGACATTCGTTTAGAGCCCAAAAGGCGATTTCGAACGCATTTTGGCCAACAACAAAGGCAGCCAACGAATTACCGTTAAGACAACGCTCTTGCTGTTGCTGCTGCTGTTGCTGTTGTTGTTGTTTTTCTACCATATTCTACAAAGCGTCGACAACAAAAACACACACACATGCATACACACACACACACGCACACCCGCTCTCTGTGCGCAAACCCCCCCCCCCCCGCTCGATGGACTAGCCCGTCGGCGTCTGTCGCAATACGTGGCGTATACGTAATCTCGCTGTTGTTGTTGTTGTTGTTGTTGTTGTTTTTGCAATCGCTATTGTTGTTGTGGTTGTTGTTGTTCTGCCTTCTATTGCAGTTGCAGTTGTTTTTGTTTGTGCGGCGGTTGTGGGTGCGGGGCGGGCTTTTTTCATGCAAATGGCGTTCAAGGATTTTTGTGTGAAAGTTGTTGAACCTCATGACTGGCAATTAGAGTGCAACTGCAACACTTGTGCGCGCTGTGTTTATAGAGTATTGAAAATAAAATCTATTAACTATTAAAGAGGGCTCCCTCTCTCTCTATCTATTTCTTCTTATTTAACAGAGCTGTTAACAAAATGTTATATAATTTGGTTATACATACCTATTTGATATGATATGCTATGATATGTGAGACCTATCTGCTGATCTTGATGTCATAGAGCTTAGGAGTTATTATAGATAATAATTCTATTGAATTATTAAAGAACAAGTCGCGCACTCCCTCTTCTCTCTCTATTTATTTTTATTTAATAGAACTTTTAACAGAATGTTAAACATAACATACATAATTTAAGGCAAAGTCTGGCTATACATACATATATAATTTATGTCTAACATAACTACTGATCGGGATCAGTTCATTGATTATATATGTATATGTATAAGTTTTAAATATACTTTTTTTTTTATTTACTCACATAAAATGAATGATTTATTTTTTGATTCCTTTGATTGTTTGTCTTTATCCTTTCTATTTTCTATATAAATACATATAAATTCAAAAGTAATCTGAATGAAAGTATGACAAAGCGAAATTTGAAAACTGCGGAAAATGCTTTGACTTTAGATATGTATGTATGTATGTACATATATGTGTGTGCTTATATACATATATGTATGTGTATGTGTGTATCTATGACAACAACTAGGTGCCAAACAGCAAAATGCATTAACAACAACAACAACATCACCGACAACTTCTATAAAAAGCTGACTCAATTGGCTCGGCTGCCAGGCGACATTTGGACAACCCGAGAAGCACACACACACACACATACACATTTGCTTGCGTGTGTGTGTGTGTGCATGCATTTCCAATATGATCCAAGGATATTTTGGCTGCACTAAGTCCACATGACCTTCCAAAGTTGGTTGACTCGAACCTAGTGCAGAACACACACACACACATACACACACACACACATACATAATAACAGAGCAGCAGAGAGAGGGAGAGAGTGCGAGAGAATTAGCTGGAGTGGGGCAGGGATGGCAGAAACTTTTGATTAAGCAACAGAGCGCTGCAAAAGCTGACAAGTGTCGGTTCAGTGGGAGCTTTGGGCGGCGCGGGCGACGCTAGACGTGTCCAGAGCAGAGTCTATGATGCAAGCAGTGCAGCGCGAGAGAGCCAAAAGCTAAGCAGACACAGACAGAGAGAGGGAGAGCGGCAGTGCGCTGAGCGCGAGAGAGCGCAAGCACTTGACGAAGCCGTTAGAAGCCAACGGACAAGAGCAAATGGCAAATGGCAGTTAGCAAAACTGCAGCAGCAGCAGCAGCAGCAGCAGAAGCAGAAGCAGAGGTGGCAGCAATATCAACAGCAACCGTTGCAGCGGTAGCAGCAGCTTTTGGGGGCCTAAGGAAAACCCCACGCGCGTTTTCGTCGCTGTTCGCTGTTCACCGCTCGGGTTCTGCTCTCGCATGCTTTTCGGCTTCTGTTTCTGTTTCGGTTCGCTGTCGTCACTGCAAGCCGTTTGACAATTTCGCTGCCCGTTGCTGCTGGTTGTTGGCTGCCAGTTGCACATTTCCGTTATATCCGCCAGACCGCCGTGCAGCAGCAGCAGCAGTTCAATTGGCTAGCGCTTTAACCAAAATATTCGTACAGTGCGTGCGATAGTAACAATAACAGAAAAGAAGAGAAAAAAATCAAAATAAATAAAAATCACAAATAAACAAAAATAAAAACAAATAAATGAAAATTTTGTTAATAGATTGAACAACTTCTTCTTCGAGCACTTGTAACATAGCAGCAACAAGAACAATACCAACAAAAACAATAACAACAACAATAACAACTGCAACAGCAAGTCATTTTCGCATACGCTCGCTGTGCTGTTGACTGCGCTGCTGACGCCAACGTTAGCGTTGCTGTTGCTGTTGTCGTTGTCGTTGGCGTTGCCGCTGACTTTGTTTTGGCTTCAAGTGCTTCAGAGCTGTAGCAGCCTCTTACGAACAGACCGCAGACTGCTAACTGCATACTGCAGACGGCAGACGGCAGCGGCTGCAGCGCACTGACTTCAGTCGCTTTATGGCTCGAACGTAGTCAGCGCGCGCGCGATTTCCAAAAAAAAAATATATATACATATATATATATATATATAATAATAATAAATAAATAAAAATAACACACAAAAAAACAGCCAAAAGCAACAAAATACATACATAAATATTGTTCAAAATCGAACTCCAAATGGCGATTATTTTTGTTCAAGTGTAGAGTGGGTGCTCAAAAGTGGAGACTATTGCAGAGCAAGTGCAACTGCAAAACAGTTATACAAAAGTATCAAAGGATCAAAAAATCAGCAACAAACAACAACAACATTAATTAGAGTAGACGCTGCAGCAGAGACAAAACGCGTGCAACTATGCCTGGCCCGGCGCTGTGGTCCGGTGAGTACCAACGGCGATCGCCACACTAAAGAAAAAAAAAAAACAAAAAAAAAAAATGAAAAACAACAACAACATTACAACATTAAAGCTCGCTCACAAATGCGCGCACGCGTACGTTCGCTCTCTGCGCTCTCTTTCTCAGTTGCATATTTCCGCATGCCATCTCGCTCAGTCAAGCGGGCATGCGTGCTTGGCTGGCTGACTGTCTCGCTGTCTCGTTCGCACGCCCGCCGACGATCCGTGTCATGGACAAGGAAAGAACCCAAAAAACTTTCACTTGCACCAGAGCAGAGACAACAGCCTGTCAGCTGGCGGGCAGTGAGCGCGAGGCTCAAGAGAGCACCCTATGCGCGCTGTCTGTGTGTGTGAGAGAGTGTGTAAAGCAAGTGAGCGCGTAGTAAGTAAAGTTTAGGCGGCGTTAAGCTTCCTGCGTTACAAGTTACATGCAAAAAAACAAAAACCAACAGTAAAAGCAACACCAGCAACAACAGTAACGAGAGCAATTGCAGCAGTAGACTTGACACGTTTGCTTTGCTCGCATTTTCATGCTGCTGTTGTTGTTATTGCTCATTATAAAATCGTAAGCCAGTTTTTGCATGTACATAAGTATTGGCGAATTTGTATATGTGTGTGTGTGTGTGTGTGTCTGTAAAGCAAAATGTCAGTGAGCAATAAGGAAATGAAATGTGCGCCAAACAATTACATACATATTGAATTTGTTGCTCTTACTGTTACTGTTGCTATTGTTGTTGCTGTTGTTGCCGCCGCTGCTGCTAACAGCGTGCAATGTATTTGAAATCGAAAGTGCCCGAGACAATGGTCAACGAACGTACGTGCCAGTACGAAGGCATCATTGACGCTTGCGCGTCTAGGGCTGCGAAAGGGGGCGTGCCTGTGGGCTGTCCATGCGGGTGTATAATGAAATGTTAGCGACATATTAAATGGCAAATGCCATACAAGACAACACTCAACACGATATTTATTTATTTTTTTTTTTTTGTCTATTGTATTTGTCGAACTACACCCATCGTACCCTGACCACTGTCGTCTGTCTGTCCACATTTTGCAATTCATGACATTGCTGCTTCTTAATGCCGCCCGTCGCCGTTGCCGTTGCGCTCCACTTGCGCAGCCGTCGTCGCCGTTGCGCAATCGTTGATGATTTTCTGCTCTTTTTTCAAATTCACTTTTACCTTTTACTCACTGTCACACAGTGCGCCTGTGTAATGCATACTTTAGCTTAAGTCAATCTGTGTGAGTGTCACCCACTGATCAGCAATCGAATCCCAATTGCCATACATATGTATGTACATACATACATACAGACATATGTATCTCTTCACTCGCTGTTAGCGAGTCAGGAAGCATTTGGTACAATCACCCTCCCACTCACACACTCTCTCCTTCTTCTTTCCCTCTTTCTCCTTCGTACATCTAATAGCTATGTTGTATTAATGCTCAAAGCTCTTTTATGCAGTGGCAGCACCACCAGCAACAACAGCAATAGTAGTAGGCGCCGCAGTCGCAGCGTCGCGACGCTGGCGTCGCTGCACTCGCGCACACTGGTGGCACAGTTTTATGTTTCATTTCATTGAACCTTTGCATAAGCGCCTTGCTATCTTCCGCAGCCGCTCTCTTTCTAGCCTGTTGACGTAAGTGACGACACGAATGTATTGTCCCGACTCCCGACTACTGTGTGCCGAGACAGAAGCGCCAGAGACGAAGTTGGAAACGAAGACGAAGTTGTAGTCGGTGTAGGAAAGCTTTTACTGCCTGCTATTAACTGCAATGAATACGACCCACTGGCAGGCAGCAAGCCGGTCAACGTCCACACACACACACACACAGAAACTCTCATGCAACTCAACTTCAAATTTGAATATTAATGCAGCACACATATGCATAAACTGTAGCATTGGATGGGGGAGCGCCCCACAAAGCTCAGCAGTTTTTTTTGTTCGTGCTTCTATTTTCTATTTTCATGCGCCTAGGCGGCAGCGGCAGCGACGTCAACTGAAACTGTCGCCAGACGCAACGGAGCTATTCCTGTAGGGTAGGCAGCACCAGAGCGGGGCGCAGTGTATGTATGCAAGCTGACTAGAGTAGCTGGCATAAGCTTCTGGTGTGCGCCCACTCGCATTCTCTCTCACTCACATATTCTCTCCGTTTATCTATCTAGCGCTTATTGCAGCCGAACGAGCGCTGGCCGAACGTGTTGCCGAGCGGTCGCGCATAGCATAACTATGACGTCGACGCCGCCTGGGTCTATGGCTTTGTCTGTGTCTGTGCCTATGTCTATGACTGCGCCATGCATACGCTTATATGTATTGGTGTGTGCTTTTTTACTTTTTGTCTATTGGTTTTCATTTTCATTTGCAGTCGACGTCTATTGTGACTGCTGCGACGGCAACTGCGACTGCGGCAGCGACTGCGGCAGTGCCACGACGTCGCGACGCTTCCCATCTAATGGCGTGCTGTGATCGTTTTGGCTTTCGGCCGCGGCTGCGGCTGCGACTGCGGCTGCGACAACGACGACAGCGCAGCTTTGAATATGTTATTGCTGTTGTTGTAGCGCGCTAGTTTTCGAGGCGCGCGCGCCTGCAACCATCTACGCTGGCAGCGCAGCCAGCGCAGACGTCGCTGGCTGACTGGGCTGAGACGGTTTGTGGCTGCTGCTTGCTTTCTTTCGCTCGCTTACTCCTTTCATTTCACTTTATTTCGTTCGAATGTACGCACGTTGGCCGCGGAGCAGCATCAAACAAAACAACAACCAGCCGACAATAACAACGACAACAACAACAACACACGGCGCGAAAGCGACTCTTAGCCGCTGTTTCTCTGTTTGTTGTGTGTTGTCATACGGAAGAGACACTATATCATTTTTTTCGTATTTTTTTCTGTTGTTTTATTTATTGTATTTTTTTTAATTTTTTTTTGCCGTATTATTTTTGTAATATTTGTGTTGTCATTTTTTGGTTGTTGTGCGCGTACTAACGAGTACCCGGTTAACTGCCATTCGTTACTTACGGCGTGCGAAAACAGTTAGTGTTAACGGTCATCACGGGATTTCAACTCGCTCGCGCCTTATTTGATGTGGTCTGCCTGTAATATACATAACATATAAATATAAATAGAAATATATACATATATCACTTACAATATATAAAAATTGGATATACTACCTATGATAAATAAATATGCACATACACATACATAGATCAATGATAAAATGCATACTCGTGCTGCTCTCCAAAATCTCACGCTGTGTTTGAGAATGTGTGTGTGCGTGTGTGTGTGTTGTTACTAGCAAGTAAGAACAACAAATCAAACAACTATCTAACGGTCAACGGCTTAAAGTGATCATAAACTAAATAAATATATATGTATATATGCATACATATACATATGTGTATACAGATTACATATGCATAAATATATGTATACAGAAATATATGACAGTTTTTTTTTAATGTTTGTTGTATACATGTTGTTACCAGTGTTGTTCAACTAAGAACCCCTCTTCTGAGCACACACACACATACAAACCGTCACTCGTCACTCGTCACTCGCTACTCATTCACCATCAGGATATTCCTCACTCTCAGTGTGTGTGTGTGTGTGTGTGTGTGTGTGTGGCTTACACATTCTTCTACTGTTTTTTTTTTTTTTTTTTGCTCACATTTCTTTATATTTCGCTCATTAGCTGTTAAATAGTGAAACACTCGCGTGTGTGTGCGTGCGTGTGTGTAGATGTGTGTGTGCAGCATATACATACGCATTGATTGACTACAAATTGTGGATAGAACTCATGCCCGGATTGTTGTGCAAGCATGCGTCCTAGTTGGCGCTGCTTGCCAGCGGTTGCCGTTGCCAGCATGGCAACAGTTGCCAGTGTTGCCACCCGTCATCAGCTGTGTCTGCCCACCTAAGTGCCGCCACATTCAGCAGGACGAGCAGCAGGACGAGCAGCAGTAGCAGGATCAGTCCAAATGAATGCCAATCAGCCGCTGAGCCTGGAGCCAGCGGTGGCTGCGGTCAATGTTGCTGCTGCTGTCGTTGCCGAGGCAACAGCAACAGCCACAGCCACAGCCGCAGCAACAGCAACAGCCAGCAAAGCTGGCGAGGCCAAGCAGAATGGCCAGCATACGCACGAGGAGCAGCAGATAAGAACCATCAATGGTCACGGCAACAACAACAATAATAATAACAACAACAATAGCAGCAGCAACAGCAACAGCAGCATCGATGACGACGATGTTGCTGACAAGGACGCCGGCTTAGAGGCGGACAGCAGCAATAGCAGCAGCAGCAAGTTGACCATTATCAAAACGCCGCTTAACAAGACGTTGCTCAAGAAGTGCAACAACAACAACAATAACAACAACAACAGTAGTAATAGCAATGGCAATCTGCTGCATGTGGCATTCAACAACACCAGCAGCAGCAGCAACAACAACAACAACAACAACTTGCGCAGCAGCAGCAACAACAATGCTGGCATCGGCAGCAGCAGCAACAGCGACGGCAGCAGCAGCATCAACGATAATACTTTGGGCTTTGGCTGCGATTCCGGTTTTCGAAGCGGAAATAACAATGAACAAGAACAATTTATGAATGATAATCATCATCATCACCATCATCATTACCATCATCATTATCATCATCATGACGGCGATGGCAAAGGCGATAACGATAATGATAACATTACCGATGTTGCTACTGCTATTGCTGCTGCTGGCGCCAATGGCGACGACGACGATGATGTTGCAGCCACAGCAGCAACAGCAACAACGCCCGAGCATGTTGCTGCCGCTGAGCAGAAGCAGGAGCAACAGCATCAGCCATCGCTTGACTATCATATAAAAACACCAGCAACAGCAACACCAGCAGCAGCAGCAACAACATTATCCTGCACGGCAGCAACACTGCCAGCAGCAACACTGCCAGCAGCAACAGCAGTAGCAGCAGCAGCACAGAATGCCTGCAGTCAAAAGTGTAACAAGTGCAACTCTCACAACAACAACAGCAATAATAACAACAACAACAACATCCATTACAACAACTATAATAATTATTATAAGAAAAAATCTCGTATGCCGCCCATTTGCCGTTAGTATTTTTTTGAATACGTTCTGTTTTCACTAAAAACATTATCTCGTTATTATCATATTAAATACCCTGTATTATCAGCTATTACCCCAAGAACCACTGCACTCACCCCCGGCCCCCTGGCCCCCCTGCCCCCACTCCCCTTACAAACATCATACACACACACACATATATATAAAACACACTGCGTAAGAGTTCCCCAACAAATTACAACAACAAAAATTATCCTAAAAACTAAAAACAACCCAAATTTTGGAAATAGTGACAATAATACCGCTAAAATACCGCAAATACCGCAAAAATACCAACTTAAATACTAAAAAAAAACAAATGCAACAAAATTGTTACAAACTCGAATTGGCAAATCCCTATTTCCCCTCTATATCTCTCTATCTCCCTCGTTCATCAGTACGATGATCATGCCCAGCATGACTATTGCGTTGATGAACGTTAAATACCCTGTAATTTGTTTTGTTTGTTTTTTTTTTTTGTTTTATGCCCCTCTGTAATGCCACAGGCTCTGCCGCCATGTGGCAAGTGTGGCACGCCCAACTGACAGCAACTAAATGCTTACCTCGAGTACGAATACAACAAAAAGAACAAAAACAACAACAGCCAAAACAGCAACAACAACAACAAGCACATCAGCAACAAGAGCTGCAGCAATTTTAAGAAATCAACCAAAACCAAAACCAAAACATAAACAAAAACTAAAACAAAAACAAAAACAAAAACAATTTCAACACAATCGGCATTCAAAATTTTTACGTATTCTTTTACGTTCCAAATTCAAGAATCGAATCGGCAACAACAAAATTATGACATCCATAGGTAAATTTGCTCCCAGTGCAAGAAACTGTCCAAACTACCCTACCTAAGCATTTAAATACGAAGTAAACCTCTACTAATACCACTAATATATAGATATTGCAACACTCTCAATTCTATCCAATTAACCACAATCATTCCTAACCTCACTAACAACAGAAACTGCAACTGCAACAACAACAACAACAACAACAGTAACATCATCATCAACAACAATAGCACCATTAACTCTAACGACAACAACAACAACAATCCCTCTTATTGTTATTTATTTATTTATTTATTTATTTATTTATTTATTTATTGTTGCCAAGAATTAATTCTAAGTAACAATTTCTTTAAGCCAGAGCAACAAAGACCTTCAGGCATTTGTACACTATATATACATTATTTACATTCTATATACATTATTTACATTTAATACATTATAGGTCTATTTTGAGTTTTTTGATTATTTTAATAAAATTTTCTATATTTGCTTTATTGGGTTTTGAGATGAACCTCTTATTGTATATATAATATTCCCTCTGGTTGCACATATTTTCCCTAGTATTTTATTCGATCATTTACACCTAAATTTTTTTATACACAGTAAAAAAATAATGTGAACACTTGGCATAATTATTTTTAAAGAAAATTCTAGATTTTATTATCTTCATAGCAGTCTATAAATCGATTTATTCCCACTGAAATTGGATGACATTATTCAATTTTCATTTTGCATGTTTGTTATCGATCAATCAATCGATCAAGTAGGGGGCAAGTTTTTTGGTCAATAGCCAGATATATATGGAGGTACACATGGAGTTACCCATGACTGAGACATACATTAAAACTATGTCTATTCAAGATGTAAACTTTCTTATTAATATTAATCGATAGTCGATAGGCAGCTTCAGTTGAAAATTAACCAGTTTTTGAGAGTTTCTCATGAGGTGCCAAAACAACTCTTAATTGCTGCTTAGCAAACAATTCAAAATTGACTGTGTTGAGTGCGTTTTATGATTCTCATAATTTATCGATAAATGATTTTGTAGTTTTTTGTTTTGATAAAATATCCACAAAGAATATTTATGATGTAATAGTACTGATTTGATATTTTTCGTTTTACTAAACGTAACGTAATATCGATTGATAAATGTTGAATCAGGAGTGATCGATAATTTAGTGAAGCTTGATGAAGTTTGCAAATGAGGAGACATAACTAGATATATCTATATCTCTTTATATACATATATATATTTGTGAGTTTCGGTTTCATTAAAATAAATCGTTATCGAAACTGAAATGAGGTTTCGATAACAATATGCAAAGGCCGACGAGCTTTTCATTAATTTAATTAGCCAGACACTAGAATATCCAACGTTATCTTTGACAAAAATGTGCCATGGATTCGAACTCAAAGCGTTCTCCCAATTTTCTTAGGTGTTCTTATGCTACCCTGAAAGCCCATTGAAAATCTGTTGTTGCACTTGGCTTATCGAATCGCTTCGAATTGGAAATGGGATACCAGCGATCGTCTGCACTTGCAGCTGTAATTCTCGAATGCTTTCAGTTTGATTCTCATTATATTCTCACTCTCGCCGCACAGGTGCGTGTGCAGCAGCACTCTGTAAATGTGTGTGTGTGTGTGTGTGGGTGTGTGGGTGTTTTTAGTGGCTGCTGCTGTTCCTACCACGCGCCGCACACACAGACAGAGCGACACGCAGACAGCTACGCATGGGCATTTATTGTTTAGAATAATCTTGCGCTTGATAATGAAAATAGGTCAAATTTTAAAAATACACACACAAACGCGACATTGCGACGTCGCTGTCGACGGCGCTGCTGCCAGCTGCGTCTCCGCTGCCGTCACCGTCACCGTCACCGTCGCCGTCGTTGATCGTTGATCGTGGCATGCGTGTAGATACGACATTAGATAGATACAAACACGCACACACACACGCACACACGCATACGCACACATGCAGAGAGAGAGCCATGGGCCAACGCACCGCGTTCACTAATTGAGCCAGAGCGAGAGCAAAAGCCAAAGCGCTGCGTGTGCGAGCGAGAGAGCGTGCGCTAGAATTTTCAACGCGATCGAAAGTTCAGCTGTTGCTTCCACTTGCGCCCCCCGCCGCTGCCGCAGCCCATGCATCTACACATTAGACAGCTCTCACTCTCTCTCTCTCTCGCTTTCTCGCTTTCTCGCTCTCGTTCTCGTTTTCTTGCTCTCTCGCTCGCTGCTTCTACTTGAACTTCTAGCTTGCAACAGATTGCAACACAAGCGCTTGCTTATCTTGCCGCTGATAGCGAGCCCCAATCCTCTGCCTGCTCACACTTTGCTCTTCACTGCAGCTGCCCCCCCCCCCCCTCAATTTCTCTCTGCCTCTGTCCATATTTACTTTTGACCCATTTCGCGCTACATTTTATGAGTTTTGTTTTGTTTTTTTTTTTGTTCGCTGCTTCTTTGAAGCTACGCAGTTTATTAGAGAAGCTAAAGCGATCGCGCCTTCTGCTGCGCCGGCCCCCTCGGACCCCCGCTGGCCCCCTTCGGCTTGGCCAATGGCTCAACCAGTTCGAACGCTTTGCGCTGGGGAAGTAAATGCAAATTTTGTTTTGACCATTTGGCAATAACTTCCGCAAAAATTCGATACGAACCAAAAGAGAACCGAAACAAAATAAACAACATAAAAAAAAAAAAAAAACTACTCTTAGCTGACAGTGATTCACCTGGCCAAGTCGGGCCAGAGCCGGTGCCGATAGTTATGATTCGGCTCGGCCAAGAGCAACATAGCGGGCACTATGAATGGATAATGGGTCAACAAATATATCCATATTCCATTTACATTTTGTTGATATTGATATTGATATTTGCATACATCAATTTTACGATATATTTCTGTTGCTATTGAAATATCGTAGAATGAATATTCACATTAAATTAAATGTACATTTCTGTGTCCTGATATGATTTGGATAATAAATATATATATAATATATATGATATACATACATATATCAAATACAGTTCCATTTATTTTTTATAGTATACAACATATGATATATTATGAAATACATATGTATATTCATTGCATTACGCAATTTTATATATATATCTTATAGCTATATATATATCAGCATCGTCAGGTTACACACCTTTCATTCGAAATATACTATTTCCGCTTAATATCGGATTCCCAATGTATTTCCCATCTATTTCTATGGCACATCTATGCCTATTCCTAGTCCCTGCATTCGCTGACAATCCTAACGACCCTGTACAAAAGCCATCTTACTCCCACACAGCAACAGCGGATACTACGTTCAGCTGCCTTTCTCTCTCTCTCTCTCTCTCTCTCTCTCTCTCTCTCTCTCTCTCTCTCTCTCTCTCTCTCTCTCTCTCTCTCTCTGTCTGTCTCTTGAAGCCCATAAATCAGAATTCAGTTTACTGCAGCCCAGAAGCAAACTCACTCGAGCAGTAGCTCTTTAACGACTTTTTACGAGCGCTCTCAACCTAGGCGACTCTGCTGTTAAACTTTGCTGTTAAACCCTGCTATTAGATTCTGCTGTTAGACTCTGCTGTTAGACTTTGCTGTTAGACTATGCTGTTAAATCCTGCTGTTAGATTCTGCTGTTAGATTGTGCTGTTAGACTATGCTGTTAGACTATGCTGTTAAATCCTGCTGTTAGATTGTGCTTTTAAATCCTGCTGTTAAATCCTGCTGTTAGATTCTGCTGTTAGATTCTGCTGTTAGCTTCTATTGTTAGACTATCCTGTTAAATCCTGCTGTTAAATCCTGCTGTTAGATTCTGCTGTTATCCTTATACTCTTAGATTCTGCTCTTAACTTCCCAGTTCATATCATATTAGCAATAAGATCTCACAATTGATGATAATATCAAATCATACAAAAATTGTTATCTGAGATATTTCTGACGTATGACATAAATACTTTATAGATAATATCTCCTAGTTGCAGCTATTCTAATGCATTCATAATACATAAATGCTTTATATAGGTATTTTCTGATCACTCCAAGCCTGCCTTTCCCCTTTATCACATCCGTCCACTCTAGCATCTGACCCTCGCCAATATGCCTCGTTCGGCGAGCAGTGAGTGTGCTCTGCAAGTTATTTAAATGAAAATCTGAAATTCTAAACGCCAAATCAAGTTTGACAAGTTAACACCCATGCGAAACGATTTCGGCTTCAGCATGAGACAAAGTCACGGCCATGGGAAACGTAGCGTCAGCATGTCCCAGACTAGAGGCTGAAGAAGCTGAGAATGCAAGCATATTTTAGACCAGATAGCGCTTAGTTCTGCAAGAGAGAGAAGCATAGCTTGATTCGTTCTATAAGCAAGTGAGACTGTTGCAGCCAGGCATGATCGACTGCCCGATACTCGTCCAACTGTCCACCAATTTGAAATGCTTTCATTTCCCTCATATAGCTCAAAAACTTTAGATTAAACGTTTTTCTCGAGGAATATAGTAAACAAATATATAGTAAAATATAATAGTATTTAACGATGTGCATATCTGAAACTATTTTACATTCGGTTCATATATTTTGTATATAACACTTCACGACTTTCAATTTTGAATACTTGAAAAATCACTCTCCTCAAGAGGTGGATAATACTATCATCTGTGATGATATATGGATCTATTCGCAATACTTTGTAGTACTAAATAGCTCTACAATCGAGTCTTTTTTGACTTGCCATGCCCCCAACAAACGTATAATATAGAGAAACTTTATAGCCGATGTATCAGGCCTTCAATGGATGAGGTTATGTAGATTTTGTCATACTATATCCATATGTCTATATCAAACATATTCTCTAGCTAGTAGTCTAATAGTCCACGTATTGGTTTTCCTAGTATATGCTACAAGATATTTTATTAACCTATAGCTTATATTTGCTTCTTGTATCTGTATCTTGTTTTGAGTCAATTTCAACCTTCGACTCTAGCCAAATATGGTTGATAATGAGCTTGGCTCTGACATCCAAAGGTGTTGCCAAATCAGAAGTTCTTAATATTTCGTAAATATACATAATGTATAATAATAATAATAATATATATATTATTTAATAATAATAAATTAATATATATATATATATATAGTATATACAATCGAGTCCCGAGAATATTGAGAACAAATTATTTTCCAGAGTATAGAATTTTTGTTCGATTTACATATATATTATTATACTATCATATTATGGTATATGTTCGAATTCAAGCCCACGTCAACTTAACGGTATGAACTGATATTAAAGAGAATCTCATAGATTGCGATCAAGTAACTGCATATATAAACATACATCCTTTATGAAGCTGATCTTCGATTAAAATTTCGATTCTAAATTAGGAAATAGTATATCCAATCAGCATTAAGTCTACTGAAGTCTGCAGATAACTATACCAACTTGATGTGAGATATCAGATAAATTTCGTGGAAATGGGAAATGATATTGATCATATGAAACAATCTCAAGCTGCGACAGACTTCAGCTCGAAATCTGTTCGACTGACAAATGCTCAGGAATATTTTCAGAGTAGCCACGCCAGAACTGTCAACTTTTGATGACTTTTGATGACTTTTGCTCAAAAGTTGTAGACAAAATAGTTCGACTTGGTTACAAATTAGTTTACTTTAATAGATCGTTCGCCTTTTAGCTGTTTTACGTGGTGTCCCTTTAGCCATGTAAAGGCTGGAATAACATTTGATATATCTACGGGTAAATATGCTGAATATACATATGTATTCCTTCTATGCAATACCATGAATTGGCTAAGGTTCTATGGGAACTCGGAAACCATTTGTTATATATTTAATAGTGCATTCATATAATATAGTGGGGAGTAACTATCTATCTATCTATCCCTGCACAAATGTGTCCACGTCGAAGAGGTTTGCCCAATATCTCTCCTGATTTTGATGTTGATAGGAGGCTGCCCTATGTGGCCTATCCCACTTGCAATGGAACTGATCCGAAACGGATTTCAAGACACATTCAATATTCATCTATCTATAAGCCTTAACTTTACTCTATAGACTATTGACGACTGCATAATACCTATATAGAATACTATTTATATGCGTACAAGTATTGCCGTCTCTAACTCTGTCTCTCTCTCTCCCTCTCTGTTTGTGGCACACTCTCTCCCCAACACCCCTGCTCCATCTAACGGCGTCCGTTGCACAGGAATTATGACACTGAGCCGTGGCCCGTACAGCGAGCTCGATAAAATGAGCCTTTTTCAAGACCTCAAACTCAAGCGACGCAAAATCGACTCAAGATGCAGCAGTGACGGCGAATCCATAGCGGACACATCCACCTCGTCGCCGGATCTATTGGCGCCGATGTCGCCGAAGCTCTGTGACAGCGGCACGACGCCGGCGCTGCCGTCGCTGCCGTCGGTGACGGTGACGGTGACAACAGCGGCGTCCACATCGGCGGCAGCTGCCGCCACCTCATCATCATCATCATCAGCAGCAGCAGCAGGAGCAGGAAATGGAGCAGCAGCAGCAGCAGCAGCATCATCATCTTCAATGTCAACGACAACCGGCAGCTGTCCGACTAGCAGCAGCAGCAGCAACACCATCACCATAACCGCAACGGCAGCAGCCAAGGCGGCAGCAGCATCGGCAGCCGCAGCAGCGGCAGCAGCAGCAGCAGCCGTGGCAGCAACAGTTGCTGCTGCTGCGGCGAGCACTGGATCGGCCGGTGGATCCAAGCATCATCAACAGACTGAAATCAACTCATCCAGCAATGCGATCACAGCGGCGGCTGCTTCTACAGTTATGTCGCCACCGCCGTCGGCAGCGACGCCGCCGCTGGCCCTCGACACTGGCGGAGGTGGAGGTGGAGGTGCAGGTGGGGGTGGCGCCGGCGGCGGGGTTGAGGCCCTCTCACTGGCATTGAGTGCACGCGGCACGCCGACGCCGCCGCACAATAATGGCGGCGCCTCCAGCTCGAGCAATGGCAGCAGTCGCCTGGCGTCGCCCGACTCACTGGAGGAGAAGCCCTCAACGACGACGGGCGGTCGCAACAGTGCCACGCCCACCAACGGACTGCTGGCGACCAGCAGCAGCAGTGCCGGCGGCAGCAGCAACAACAGCAACAGCAACAGCAACAACAACAACAAGATCAGCAGCAACCTGAGTGTAATACGCTCGGTCAAGGAGGAGCGCATCCTGGCCTCGCCCACCAAAATGCTCGCCTACCACCAGCAGCAGCAGCAACAGCAGCAGCAGCACAGGGAGCGGGAGCGCGAGCGGGAAAGGGAGCGAGAAAGGGAACGAGAAAGGGAGCGGGATCGAGATCGAGATCGGGATCGTGATCGTGATCGAGATCTGAAGGCAGCCACGGGTCATGTCACCGTGCTGGTGACGCCGTCGCGCATCAAGGCGGAGCCGCCGCCGCCCGCCTCGCCCTCCTCCACCACGCAGCGAGATCGGGAACGGGAGCTGGGCAGCTCCAGTTCGATCAGCTCCTCGCAGCACATCAGCCGTGCCAGTCCGCCGATGGGCCAGCATCATGGGCACGGCTATGGCCATCCGCACGGCCACGGCCACGGCCACGGGCACGCCCAGCTGGGCCACGGCCACGGCCATGGCCATGGGCATGGCAGCCTGGCGCCCGCCTCCATCGTACAGACGCATCACTTGCACCAGCAGCTGACGCAGCCGCTGACGCTGCGGAAGAACAGCCCGCCGCAGGAGCTGCAGCTGCCGCAGCTGGCCATGCAGTCGATGCAGCAGCTCACACAGCAGCAGCTGCATCTGCATCACCTGCTTGGCCAGCAGCAGCAGCAGCAACAGCAACAGCAGCAGCAGCAGCAGCAACAGTCGCCGCAGCATCTGCAGCAACATTCGCCGCATGCGCTGATTCGCGTCAAGAAGGAGCCCAATTCGGGCGGTGGATCGGGCGGGCAGGTGCAGCGGCACCTCTCGCCGCACCACCACCAACACCAGCACCAGCAACACCAGCAACACCAGCAGCAGCAGCAGCAGCAACAACAGCAGCAGCAACAGCAACAACAGCAGCAGCAGCAGCAGCAGCAGCAACAACAGCAGCAGCAGCAACAGTCGCTGATGCACTCAGCCTCGCTGCAGTCGCTGCGCCATCCGAGCCGCGATGCCGCCATACTGTTCCGGGTGAAGAGCGAGGTGCAGCAGCAGGTGGCGGTGGCTGCCGCCGCCGCATCGAGCGGACTGCCCCATCTGATGCAGCCCTCGGCAGCAGCAGCAGCGGCCGCCGCAGCGGCAGCCCAGCGCATGGTCTGCTTCAGCAATGCGCGCATCAACGGCGTCAAGCCGGAGGTGATTGGCGGGCCGCTCTGCCCGTCGCCGCATCCCTCGTCGTCGTCCTCGTCGTCCCAGCTGTCGCCGCAGACGCCCTCACAGACGCCGCCGCGCGGCACGCCCACCGTCATCATGGGCGAGAGCTGCGGCGTGCGCACCATGGTCTGGGGCTATGAGCCGCCGCCGCCAACAGCGGGACAGCAGCAACAGCAGCAGCAGCAACAGCAGCAACAGCAGCACCAGCACCAACAGCAACAACACCAACACCAGCAACAACAACAGCAGCAGCAGCACCAACAGCAGCAGCAGCAGCACCAACAGCAGCAGCAGCAGCAACAACAGCAGCAGCAGCAGCAACAACAGCAGCAACAGCAGCAACATTGCCTGCAAACAGCTTCGTCACCATCGACCGGATCGATTACGCCCAGCCATACGCCCGGTCCGCCGGCTGTGGGCCCGCAGAACAACGAGGAGGCGGCCCAGCTGCTGCTCTCGCTCGGACAGACGCGCATCCAGGATATCCGTCCGCGTCCGCATCAATTCCGCACGCCGCACGCGCTCAACATGGAGCGCCTGTGGGCCGGGGACTACTCGCAGCTGCCGCCGGGCCAGCTGCAGGCGCTGAATCTGAGCGCCCAGCAGCAGTGGGGCAGCTCCAATTCCAATTCCAATTCCAACTCCAGCGGCAGCGGGCGCTCCCTCGAGGCGCCGCACGAGCCAACGGACGAGGATGATCAGCCGCTGGTCTGCATGATCTGCGAGGACAAGGCCACAGGGCTGCACTACGGCATCATCACCTGCGAGGGGTAAGTTGGAGCACGGCTAAACGGCAAATGGAGCACTTGACAAGGTTGATCTAATATGCACCTATCTCTCTCTCTCTTTGTGCGATCCTCTCCTGCAGATGCAAGGGCTTCTTCAAGCGCACCGTGCAGAACAGAAGGGTCTACACGTGCGTCGCCGATGGCACCTGCGAGATAACCAAAGCACAGCGCAACCGTTGTCAGTATTGTCGATTTAAGAAATGCATTGAGCAGGGCATGGTGCTGCAAGGTTAGTATGATCAAAACCTAGAAAGCCCTATCGATCGATAGTCGCAATCAAAAGCATCATTAAGAAGCAGCTGGGAAATTAACGAGACCAAATCTAAGCGAATACAGAAAAAAATAGAGACGAGCAATCCAAATTGGCAGCTCAGCTAACCCAATATCCAGGCGAAATTAGAAAACGTTCTCTAGCTCTCTGAGCTAACTTAGCAAGGCACAAGTTATCCACTTCTACTGAGATATTGATTATAGCATGCGATTATAGCGATGCTCGGGGGATTGTCGTTACTGGAAGACGCAGACGACGCTATAGCCATATACATACGTTTGTCCAGGTACTAGAATTTTCGTCGCAATAGCCGTACGGACGCTCTAAGCGGAGTTGTTATAGCCGGATTCTACTGTATCTTATATACATACATACATATGTATGTATCTTTAGATCCCAATAGTCTCAGAACACTACAAAATGCTCTTAAGTTAGATAATTTTCTATTTTCTTAAATTATTTTCTACAGCAATTTTTTAAAATTTTACTATCGATAATCTAGAGAAAAGAACAATCTATAATTATACATACATATATACTAGGCAAATCCGCTAACTTTCTCAAATACAAAAGTTATGTAGAAAGCCAATTGTCGAGTCAGAAAAATACGTATTATATATAAAAATACTTTAGCTTCGTAGAATTTTTTGAATGAATGTACCTAGAAAATACCAAAAGCATAGCTTGAAATATTCAGATTTGATATACAGTCGAGTCTCGATAATTTGTACCACGCCAAAATCGAAAATTCGATTGCCTTGAACAGAATTCGTTCTCGATAATTATCGGTAATTTGAATTTGTGTGTAAATCGAAAAAAAGAACTGATTCACTTACCATTTCGAATTATCGGGACTCAACTGTATAGGATATTTCATATAGAAATATGGCAAAGTCTGTAAAAGCCAACTTTCTTCATGAAAAACTAGAAAAGAAAGACATCTCAGCTGTGTACATCAACTTTTATGAGTCAGTGCCAATGCAATTTTACTATGATAATTTTCTTACCTCGATCCCTGGCAGCCGTGCGGGAGGATCGCATGCCGGGCGGACGTAACAGCGGCGCCGTCTACAATCTGTACAAGGTGAAGTACAAGAAGCACAAGAAGACAAACCAAAAGCAGCAGCAGCAGCAGCAACAGCAGCAGCAGCAGCAGCAACAGCAGCAACAGCAGCAGCAGCAACAGTTGCTGTCGCCCATACACCATCATCATGCAGCTGGCGGACATGGCCATCCGGCGCAATTGTCGCCGCACCATTTGCTGTCGCCGCAGCAGCAACAGTTGGCGGCAGCTGTTGCCGCCGCTGCCCAGCATCAGCATCAGCAATCGAAGCTGTTTCTGGGTCCCGTGCTGAAGACGGAGCACTTGCAGCCGCCGCCGATGCATAGTCCGGCCCAGCAGCAACATCAGCAGCAGCAGCAGCAGCAGCAACAACAACAGCAGCAGCAGCAACAATCGTCGCCGCATTTGTCGCTTTCCTCCCCGCATCACGTGCCGCAGCCGCCCAATGTGACACAGCAGCAACACCACAACCATCACCAGCAGCAACAGCAACAACAGCAGCAGCAGCAACAGCAGCAGCAGCAACAGCAGCAGCAGCAGCAACCATCGCTGCCGGCGCATCTGATGAACGGCACCATACTGAAGACAGCGCTGACCAATCCCAGCGAGATCGTCCATCTGCGGCATCGGCTCGACTCGGCCGTCAGCTCGTCGAAGGACAGACAGATCTCGTACGAGCATGCGCTCTCCATGATCCAGACGCTGATCGATTGCGATGCCATGGAGGACATTGCCACGCTGCCGCACTTCAGCGAGTTCCTCGAGGACAAGTCGGAGATCAGCGAGAAGCTGTGCAACATCGGCGACTCGATTGTCCACAAGCTCGTCTCGTGGACCAAGAAGCTGCCCTTCTATCTGGAGATCCCCGTCGAGATTCACACAAAGCTGCTCACCGACAAGTGGCACGAGATACTCATACTGACCACGGCCGCCTACCAGGCGCTGCACGGCAAGCGCTCCTCGAGCGCCGCCACCAGCCCCAACAATCACAGCAGCAATCGGCACGGCTCCCCGGCACCAACATCGACGCCCACAGCCAGCCAGCTGCCCATGCCGCTGCACAAGGACGACCCGGAGTTTGTCAGCGAGGTGAACTCGCACCTGAGCACGCTGCAGACCTGCCTGACGACGCTGATGGGCCAGCCGATAGCCATGGAGCAGCTCAAGCTGGACGTCGGCCACATGGTCGACAAGATGACGCAGATCACGATCATGTTCCGCCGCATCAAGCTCAAGATGGAGGAGTATGTCTGCCTCAAGGTCTACATATTGCTGAACAAAGGTACGTCCGCACCAGCCGCCAGCCCATCATTGTCCACTAACGCACCTGTTCCCTTTCGTAAATTTTAGCAGAAGTGGAACTGGAGAGCATACAGGAGCGCTATATCCAGGTGCTGCGCTCCTATCTGCAGAGCTCCTCGCCCCAGAATCCGCAGGCGCGGCTCAGTGAGCTGCTCTCCCACATACCCGAGGTGAGTCTGACCCAATGCTGGCGAGTGCCCGTCTAATCCACCTCCACTCCATCCCCTCCAGATTCAAGCGGCGGCCAGCTTGTTGCTGGAGAGTAAAATGTTCTACGTGCCCTTCGTGCTCAACTCGGCGAGCATAAGGTAGCAAATGCTTGAGCATGGCCTGCTGCCCGCCAGCAATCATCAGCCGGCGCCGTCCAAGCGCCAACCGCAACACGAGCAACATTTCACAACAACAACAACAACAGCAGCAGCAGCAGCAGCAGCAGCAACACCACCAGCAACAGTTGCAACACGTCGCAGATCACGGCCACAACAACAACAACAGCAGCAGCAGCAGCAACAACAGTTGCAGGCGCAGGTTGCCATGTTGCTGGATCTGCCCAAGATCAAAATTGAAATTGGCGCTGCAGAGTCGCCACCGCCACCACAGCAACAGCAGCAGCAGCAGCAGCAGCAACAATTGCCGTTGTCGCTGACAGCAACCAACACGGCCAGCGCCAACAACAATGCCTCCTCGTCCATACTGAAGACTTCGCTGCTGAGCGGCGCAGCGGCAACGTTGGCGACGCTAACAGCAGCTGCAGATCAAATAGCGCGCACCAGCAATAACAGCAGCAACAGCAGTAGCAGTAGCAGTAGCAGCAGCAGCAGCAGCAGCAGTAGCAACAGCAACAGCAGCAACAGATTAGAAGAGAGCAAAAGACTTGAACATCAACAACATCAGCAACAACAACAACAGTATACATCAATTCTACAGTCGGCCTTAATGTCACAACGTCCAACAGCAACAGCAGCAGCAGCAGTAGCAGCAACAACAACAGCTGCAACAGCAACACGAACGTCAACGCCGCCGCCAGCTCATGTGCTGAAAACGGCGGTGACTTTGGCCAGCCTAAGTGAAATAGCTACTGCTCAACAGCAACAGCAGCAGTTGCTCGCATTGCAGCAGCAGCAGCAACAACAGCAGCAACATCAATTAATACTGCCCCGTAGGATAATCAACTTAAGTAACAACACTGCCACGAGCCAAGGAGCAATAACAATCACTACCAAATCGCTGCTGCGACAGCGCAATGGCAACAGCAGCAGCAGCAACAGCAACAGCAGCTGCCACAGCAGCAACAACAGTTCAAGTCAGGCGGCAAATGGTAAGCAACAATATTTGTGAGCAATAGACGCAGCTAATTTTGAAATACCAATTGCCAGCAGCTGCAACAACAACAACAACAAGAACAACAACAGCAGCAGCAACAGCCGCAACAACAACAACATCAACAACCACAATACTGCCCAACGGCAACTGTTGCCGATCGGCGGCAACTGTTGCCAGCACTGCCACAATACATACACAAACCGATGAGCAGCTGTTGCTGTCCGCTGCCACGCCCACTTCATTAACAATGCGCCCAGCAACAATGCAACAATGGACTGCCGTGTCGACGACGACGACGACGACACAAACTCAAACACAAACACAACACCGACAACCACAACAACCGCAACCACAACAACAACAACAACAACATCATACAACAACATCATCCACAGCACCACATAACAGCAACAGCAGCAACAACAACAACAACAACAATAACAATAACAATATGAATAATCATAATTTTAATAATAATAACAATATAAATACTTATACTGCCGCTGCTGCCACGCCCACGCGCCCGCCTACGCGCACGCCCGTGACCTCAGCTTCTGTTACTGTAGTTGTGTTCAAAACAATGTTACCTGATGACTGAATTATTTTAGAATAGTACACTTAAAGCATGTTTTTTATTATCGATTGCCGATTATCGATTACCAATTATCAATCTAATATCGATTACCGATTACCGATTACCATTTACCAATTACCAACTATTAAGCTTCAATTGTCGATTATCGATTATCTACTATCGTTTGGTCGCTTGCCGATTATCGATCATTGATTATTTGATGATCATTATCATTATCATTATTATTACTACATACATAATGTAGAGCATACTGTATTTTCATGTAATTTTTAATTTTCGCCCTAATTGTTGGAGATCTTAAAAGCCAAAACCTAACCTAAACATATAAACAAAACAAAAATATTTAAAAAAAAAAATAAATCAAGAAAAAATACAGAACTCAAAGCACTAAACCAGGCGAACCAACCCATCCTGTTGCCCTAACACAACCCTAACGTATTCAAAAGACTGCGGACCGAAAATGAAACAAAATGAAATGGAACTGAACGGAACGGAACGGAATAAAATAGATCAGCAAAAAACAGCAGCCAGACCAATGAAATGAAATGAAATAGAATATTCTTGAAATGAACTTACAGAACACAAGACTGCAGAGTATATTAAAGAAAAAAGAAAACAAAAAAAAAAAAAACGAAACAAAAAAAAGAAACTTGCATGGAAACGAAGACCCACAAGAAGACTGCAAACATATGTATGTGAAACACAATGGAATGGAACACTTTTTCTGTTTGACAGTCCAAGACGAACGCACTGAACACACCGAAGACTGTTGACTGTAAAACGGAACGAAACGGCATGAAACGAAATGGAATGGAACAGTTTGGTTTGGTCTAGTTTTGGCTACAAAAAAAAAAAAGTAATGAAAAACTAAATAGATTTTTGTTTTGTATTGTTCTCATTCGGTTCTAGAACTGAATTCTGTGCTTTTTATGGCATTACGAAATTGTGTGTGTGTGTGTGTGTGTGCGTGAGTGTGTGTGTAATTGTGTGTGGACTTTTTAAACTAAATAAATTATGCTTTTACTATATACATACATTATTTAATATATATGTATAAATATATATATATATATATATTTATGCACACACCCACAAACACACACACACACACACATATATATACATATATAATTATAATAAACTTTTTTTTTATGCAAAATTTTAGAAGAAAAATAATTGCAAAAATAAGAAGAAAATCTTAATTTAAGTGTTAACATTTATTCATATGGAAGTTGATTTAAGATCAGTTAGGATTGAGCTAATCAATTATAGTTGACTATAGCCACACACACCCACACACACAAACACACCTACACACACATATACACAAAGATACACACTCGTATAATGTCTACAGCTATAAGATAACATTGTTTTTTTTTTTATACATATATCTATCTATATACACACAGATCTGAATAGATATATATATAGAAATATACCGCAAATCAACCATATGAGGTATATATACATATATACACGCATAGATCTAAAAAGATATATATATATACACATATATATACATAGCAACTAAAGTCGTATTTAGCTAGTTTTTACTGTCCCTGGTTTTTAAGTACTTTTTTTGTAGAGAAATTCACACACACACACACACACACATCCATACACAGACACACATACATACACACACGGGCTGCGCTGCGTGTAACGGGCTTGGGCTAAGGGTGAGCGTTTTGTGGGAGTGTCGAGGGGCGGTTGGCTGCGTTTATCGATAAACGATAACATGGCAAAAGCTACAGCAAGCTTCTACTTTAAATTATTTAAATGGCATATTATGTAACGTTAGTTTAATCAACTACACACACACACACACACATATATACACACACACACACCCATACATCTAAGCCTAAGCTAATCTAATATAATATTAATTATTAAATAATTGAGAAGATGATGAAAAATGTGTGCATACAAAGTTATACAACTGTTTATTATTATTATTATTATTATTATTTTAATTCTTAATTTTTTTTTTTTTTTTTGTATGTTTGTATGTATCCTGTCTTGTACACTTGATCAACAGAAAGAAGAAAACAAAAAAGTCTAATTCTAATTATTCATTTATTTTATTATTATTATTATTTTTTTTTTGTATTCATTTATTATTATTATGTATGTATATGCCTATATAGTATATACATATGCATACTAAACATAATTATCGCATAGTACATACAAATAACTATTCATATATACATGTATGTATATGTGTATGTATTTATAATACATATATACATATATATATATATTTTATATGGCGAATGCGTCGTCGTCGTAATCAAAAAAGAAAATAAAATGCAAAAAAAAAAACAAAAAATGATCATAAAACTGAGAGAATGAAAACAAACATACAAAAAAAGGAAAACTGCCTGAAATCGGGCTATCGATCGATGCCGTTCGTTATCGATATCGATGTCGCACTATCGTTTATTGTAAATGTATTAATTTTGTTGATTTTTTTGCTGTCTGTATACATTTTTTTTAACAACATTTTTAATAAATGTAATTCTTAAATAATTTCCTTTTTCGTTTCTTATTTTGTTCTTAGCTCTTCTGACTCCCCACCATTTTCCTACCACGCTTTTATTTATTTTTTTTTCTAGCTAATCAAAAACCAATGCTGGCCGAAGAATTTACATAAAATTTAAAATATTTCTACGACATTTTCTATATCGCATCGTCCTGGCGGCGCTGCAACGACAATTTTTGAATGCATCACAGAAATATTGCATACTTTTGGGGCCGATCGATGTGAACCGCATTCAAGTTGAAGACGTGCACTGTATATGTATATGTATATGTATATGTAGATTGCTGTTCAGGGCATACGAGCCGACCGATTTGTAATCCACCTAAGTGAATCTTCAGCAATTTAAGCCAAACTATTCAAGTTTCACTTGAGAAATTGCAAAGAGAGAGACTAAATTTCCTAGATTATCAAAAGTTGGCTATAAGAACAATTGACAGATAACGGTTATTCCAGAAGCCAATACATCATTGCATTCTCTACTGTAAATTTCACTACTGTAATATTATTTTAGTCTCAAACATGCAGAAAAAAAAAACACTTAATGCGATTTCCACTATAGAGTTACGTTATCAGGACAGCTAAAACATATAAATTATGTATTATGGCAAAAGTTGATAAATAATACCCCCAGCTTTGCACCGAGCCCGAAGACAACAGCAACAAAAAAACAATTCCTAACGCCCTTCCACACAAGCGAAGCAAATGCGCTCTCTCTCTCTCTCTATCTCTCTCTCGCTCGCACACACTCACACATACAGACACACGAACACACTTAGATACAGAGAATATAAATGATAAAAAAAAGAAGTGAATAATATATAGCTAAGAGAAATGTAATTACGTTTAAAGCAAGAGTCTGACATCAAATTGCCTTCAAGAGACAGAAAACAAAAGAGTTGAAAGAAAAAACTGAGAAAATGATAAAGAAAAGATTTTCCATAGCGAAAGTTTGCTTTCAGTTTTGTTTTTTTGTTTTCCGCATATAAAACGCAGCAGTTAAAAATACATAAGAGTACATACATAAGAGCATATAACTGTATATGTATTAATGAAATCATATATAATACGATTACGAATACGAATAATTAAATAATGGAAAAGTATAGTCAACATATATACATATATATACCCATATATAATATATATATACATATATATGGTATATAGATGCGTAAAGAAAAGTAGTGAAAGAGCAAATGATGATGATGATGATACCATATTTTTGCACTGTGTGTTAACAAATAAGTGTTAGGCCATAAATTGTCATTTTACTGCAATGCATTTGAGCTAGAAACACAATGAATCAACCCCCACAACCACACCCTCTCCCTCTACAACTCGAGCATTCCCAATCGTTCAGTTATATATATATATATAGCTATATATATACATAGATATACTTATATAGTGGAGTACATATTGGCAATCGAACCGTATCCAAAAGAAAAACCTCCCAGAATTAGGCCAGGCCATTTTTGTAGACTAGCGAGTACATGACTTCAATATGCTCTTATGTCTTTGTAAATAACGAGTAGCGAGTAACGAGTAACGCGTAACGAGTAACGCATAACGAGTAGCGAGTAACGTTTATGCAACACACGCACTAGAGATACTTTTAGAAGAGAGTAAAGTAAGTTAAAAAGAAGCAAAACAAAACTTTGCTTTTGCCCCGATTAGCTAGCTAATTTTTAATAAACACATTTACAAGAGTTGAAACATCCACATACATACAAACAAACACACACACACACACCCACACATAGACACATGTAGACGATCCTAAGTAGTATTCACTCAGACCACAGGCAGCACTCGCTATGCATGATATAAACGATATTCGAAGCAGAACACTTGAAGCAGATCTGTTTCAAAAAAGGCTCAAAGAGAAAATTCTTAAATATGATATGATATACATACAGATATATAAAATCAAAACATTAAGTAAATTATAGAGCGTGTGTTATGTGTATGCCAGTTAAAAAGGGGAGTACATACTTTTTATGGTGCTTAACTCGATCAAGAAACCCCTACAAAATAATCGATAACGATAACCGATAAACACAACAACTCAAAACCAATGGGACTGATGCAATAAAAGCTATTAAAACTTACACAAACACACACACACACAATATATATACTATATATATATTTGGCATTTTTTCGAAATGAGAACGAAACACAAAAAAATTAAAAAAAAAAAAAATAAAATATACAAAAAAAAAAAAGATAAATCCTTACAAAAACAAAAAAAAAATAAAAAAAAACACACCCACATAAAAAAATTAGAGAAAACGTCGTCCTGCTAAAAGTGCAGGAAAATGCCATTGTTACTCTTATAACAACAAACATTTATTGTGTATAAGTAACAAAAAACTGAAAAAAAAAAATTGAAAAATAGCTATTAGACAAAATGTTTTTTTTTTTCGGCAGCAGAGGCAAGGACTCTATTTGCTGCACGAGTGTCCAGGCATAAGGACTGGCTCAAGCGTTTTATATAAATATATACATACACACACACACACACACACCCACACACAATACACAGACACACATTAGCATATATATATACATATTTACATCATATTTTGTTTATTTATGGAATTTAAATAAAATGTTACTTGATGAATTAGCGAAAGAAAGAAAAAGAAAATGGAAATATGATGATATAATTTAAACATTGATGTAAATGGGCAAAGGAAATGGAAATAAAATGTTAGCAAAATATAATGAATAATAATAAAACAAGCAAAATAATGAAACGAACGAAGCCCGAAATTGACATGTTTTAAAGCACGATTCGAGACACAAACAAACACACATACACACACACACACAGACATTTAATAAATTACACATAATAATAATAATAATGATATAAATTAATGAAATGAAATGTATTTACGAATAAAGTTAATATTATCACATGAAATGTGCACATTTGGAATTCATTTATTTGTTCGCTGAGCCCGGACTAAGTCTTATTTAATTATTTTAGCTGTGAACTGCGGCTGCATGACGATTTTAAAACGCTTCTTTGGTTGGATTTGGTCGACAGCAGTGAAGAAGTCCCTGCAAGATGAATTTCAAGAAATAATAATCAATTCTCTCTCATTATATAGTATGGGTTTAGTTGGACATACTCCTCGTTGGCCAGCGTTACATTGATGCGATCGGTGGAAACTCGGGTTGGGCGTATGGCGCCAAAGAAATCTGTGATCGGCACCTTGTTCGGATCGCGTCTGTACAAATCCTTGCGAACGCCGACAGTCGAGATGCAGACGCGCTTGGGGCACACTTGCAGCTGCAAATAGACAAAAGAAAGCATTGAACAAGCCATCATGGGGATAACACTGGCTGCTTACAAATTCGCCAATTGTGCGCTTGCTAAAGGGCTGCACCTTCTCCAGAAACTCAAGGGCATAGTAGGTGTAGCGATCGATCATGTAAACGCCAATCGAGGGGTCGACGTGATGCTGTTGCCAAATACATACAGATATTATTAGCAAAGCTGTGTCAAACGCAGCAGACGCAGTTGCTCACCGATAGCGAATCCTCGCCGACCAGGCTGCTGGCTACAGCTAATACGTTGGGCGATGTAAACTTCTCGTACAGCGATGCCGCCTGGCAGGTGTCCACCATAAAGAAGAGCTCGTTGTAGCTGGCAAGGGTAGCCGCTAAGCGCCAGCAAATTGAACTTTCATTTTATATTCTTACCGTTTCTTCTCCCACATCTGCTGTATGCCATCGGCCAGTTCTTGGCTGGTTATCTCCTCGGAATCCTGGAATTTCAGAAAGCCATCGCCGCCATGTCCAGTCAAATAGATGAGCACATTGCTGCCCGCATCTGAGAGCAATTTCTTGGAGCGTGCTGTTCCGTTTTGAGTGCGGCCCGTTAGCAGCCGGACAAAGTTTTCGACGGTCACCTCGTAGCCTCGATAATCAACCTCCACATCGTCGCCATACACATTGATGTGCTGATTCGCATTGTTGTACACCTGACCGGGTCGCGGATTACGCGCATTGCAGGCCATATCGTCGGCAATCATCAAAATGATCTGTGAATCGGGTATGCCGAGACGCTTGACGGACCTATAAATGGACAGCACATTGGCCACATGACGATAATTGAACCAAAAACGCGATGCATCCACCAAAACGGCCCAGTTGTTCGTATGTGTCGAGCGTTGAGCGGCATCTATATAGGCTTCTGGCAGTATTGAGGTGTCCTATAAATGGGAGCCAGAGCAACACCAATATTAATTTGCAATGGTCTAAATTGTCTTCTCACTGTTATACGCTTTACTTACATATTCCGCGGCGGTGATTTGAATAATAGAAAGCGCCAGTAGAAGCGCTTTGTATAACATATTTGTAAATTTTTATTTATGTATTATTTCCCCAATTCTATTTTGTATGCCGGCGTTGAGCCAGCCCTGTTCCTGCACAGAGCTGCCAGTTGTTTTGTGTAAGGCAACAGCTGACAGCGCTGCCAGTGCTGTCAGTCACCCTTCTGGCAACGCTTGGCTATGTGACAACAAATGTTGTTAATTGCAAACATTTTCCATGCCAATTCTTGCAAATTAAAATGACTTTTTGAACCATTTCTGCCTTAAAACATAAAGTTCATAGGTTTAGCTTTCAAATGATAGGTGGTATTGTTGTTAAGGTCAGCTTTAAGGGTCATAAAAAGTAAAAGAAAAATGCCAATGGCGTTCTCAGACAATCCAATATGGCGTATAAATGACGCTGGCATGTCGGCCAAAGCAGACGAAGACGAAAAGAGAGAGAAACGGAGCAATAAACAGCACGTCAGCCGAAAGCAGTTCGTGCTCATGCTTATATGTATGGTCATATGTATGTATGTATATGTATACACAAATACACCAATGTGTATGAGCATGTGTAAAATGCATATTCAAATGTTAAATGTGCTTTTACATACATATGTATAGATATGTACATACATATGTATGTATGTGTGTATGCGTATATTAAAAATACAAAGGTAATTGGCTTTTTTCATGGCGAAACTAAAGAAAATTAACCAACAACAATGCTTATGAAAACTCTCTGAATTCGCCGCAAACATCTCGCAATCGCGATCACATCGCTCGCACTCTCCCTGACTCTCTCTTTCTCGCTCTCTCGATTCCTCCATATATTTTCTGTTCTAAATGATTCTTGCTCTCTGATTCACGTGGGTTTCCAAACGAATACATGAATATGGGTTTGGTTTCTCTTAGTCTGGGCGAATATTGAGCATGTATGAGAGTGTGTGTATGTGTTTTTCACCATTTAGTGTTGAGCTTGAGCTCTGCCGGAAGTTTTCTTTTCATTTTTTCATCCGTTTATTGTTGTGCATTATGCCTGCCCATTCATATTCGCATATTGTCGCTTCTGCTTTACCTTGAGATTCATGGCTGATAGCTGCGTGGCGTTTGTCGGCCATTGCGTTTTCCAATTTCTGTTGCCTTCAGCGCTTAAATATGTACATATACATACATATACATTTGCATGCGTGTGTGTGCTGCGAATGTATGAATGTACTTGTTCGTATCTATGTATGTATTTATGTACATTAATGTGTCTGCCAGAGCCCACAGTTTCTATTTGCCACATTTTTATATGCACACATACATTTTAATGTATTTATGTATATGAATTACTCTATGTACAAACAGGCATTTAAAGGTGAAATCAGTGGAGTGGGCGTGCTGCGAAAGCCTGCAGAAAACAATTAAAAGGCGACTTTTTCCATCTATGTATATGTATGTATATACATGTATATACATGCATACGGCTGTATATGTATGTGTCATGTGCTTGATTTTTGCGTGCGTATGAATGTGTGCGTGTGTGTTTGTCTCTACATAAGTGACGTATGTATGTATGTATTTGTGCACTAATTTATCGATATGATGGCTGCTATTGTTTTATAACAATATTAATTTTTTATTGTTTTTTAATGTTAAAGGAGAAATAGGTATAAGTATAGAAATAGCTACATATACGGAATTAATATGATAAATATTATATTTATGCTATTCAATGTCGATCACAACTAAGAAAAAACTTCAGCACATCTTGATTCTTGATAGCCAAGTGTATCCTTGATTTTGTACAATATTAACTGCCAGCAGCTTTTGCATGCGCAGCAGTTACATACATCAGTGTAGTAGGCTGGCAGCGCAGGCAGAGATGGAGCTACGCAATGTCCTAGTTTGGTCCATCCTTTTGACCTTGACCCAGTTGAAAGCGTGTTCAATGGGGTTGACTGCAGGCATGATATACACTTGTGAAAAACCCGTTGTTGAAATACAATTATTGTTAATAGAGGCCCAGATATGTACATATGTATAGTGGTCTATTGATTTTCCCTCTGCCCTTTGCTCATGTCCAAGTGGCACAATGAGCAATTTGCAGGGCAATTAAGTTGGCCTTTAACCCATATAACACACACACACGCACACCTGCATTTTATATGTATATTTGCGTGCGTATGTGCGTGTGTGTTGTCATAAAAAGGAAAACTGGACTCTTAGCCTGCCACTTGCAGGATTCTCCACTTCAAACCGCATCGCCAGCTCGAGGGCGCCACAATAACAAAAAAACAAAAACAAAAAAAAATAAAATAAAAGAAAAATAATTGAAAAGAAAACAGCGAAAGAGAAACATCGTGTGCTTTCGCCTTGCTTACGTTTACCAATACAAATACCTAAAGCAATAACGGAATATAAACATGTACATATTATGTATGTATATTTCAATAGTTAAATTGTTGATTTGCTGTGATAAAAAAGAAAAACATCAAAATGCATCCGTTCTAGAGTACTTTCGAACTTACGCCATATTTGAATCAAAATGTCATTTCATATCCCATTAAAATACGAGAAATACGCCAAGCTAATACACGACCATACAAGACAAGACAGTCCCAGCAGCAACAGCGGCAACATCAGCAACTGAGGTGGCGGCGGCGGCGGCATCATTACTAAGAGCAACTGTTAAAGAAAATCAGCTACAAAAGCGATATGAATAAATGAATTTGCATACTAAAAGGCACAGCGAAAACTCAGCAGCCACATCAGGCGGACCGAAGAACATCAGAATATTGTATGCTTGAATATGTGGCATATGTAAGTTTCTTGAAAGTCTTAGTTTTAGTTTTATTGCTACCCCCAGCCGAAAACGAAGCGTTTGCTCTTAACTGTAGTCCTTGCAGTCGATGTCGTACAGCAGGCCAAAACCAGCAACGCAACAGAGCACAAAACAAGTAAGTAGACTATTTTCGAACTCAAAGCGACTTGTGCGTGCTCTACGTTTACAGTTAGTTGTCAAACTTTTTAAATTTGCTGTTAAAAACTGTTAGTTGCGGCGAGAATATATGAGCACGTATGTGTGTCTAAGGCATGCTGTATAAATGTTATGTTATTAGTAACAACTGACATACGATATATATCGGTATGATTAAATTCTTCAGCTTTTTGGTTAATTAATTACTAAAATATTGCAGAAATAATTAGTTTATATCCTTTAAAACCATACATTTTTCGCTTTCAAGTCGAAGCTAGTTTGTAGGGTATAAATGTATCTCAGAGATAGCATTTACATGTGGTCGAGTCAGAGTCGGCGGCGAATACATATTTCGCCGCTTTGGCGACGCTCTCTTGTGCGCTCTCGCTCTCTTTGGCGTGTTGTGCGCTGCCATTTTGCCTTGTTATTTCACTTCGTACCGTGTTTGCGTTCACAACTCTGTCGGTTCGGGTTCTGCATTTTATTTTATTATTATTATTTTTTTTTTGTTTTTCTCTGCTTTGGATTGTGCAGTTTTTTCGTACATTTGTATATCAAACTGACCGCGTTTCCACCGACTTTGAATTTATTAACGATTGCGGATTGATTTCGGTACAATTGAATAACAATAAATGCGGAAAATTCGCAAATGATGCGAAGGCGACTCTGAAAAAAGAGAATTAAGTAAGTATCGTCGTTGTGGCTATGTGCCCGCTGTGTATGTTGGTGTCTGAATGTGTGTGCATGTGTTGCTCGGGTGTGCGTGCGAGAGCTGTTTATGTACATGCACACATACATCGAAATCTTCGCAAGTATGCGTATATGGCAAATCATTCGCAAACAAAAATGCTCCCATGCATAATTAAAAAGAAAATTCAAAAGTCATATAAACTGCCAGAAAGCCAAAACAAATTACCTAAAAAAATCAAATCAATGCTATCGGCTTAATTTAATTTGCCAATTTATTTATCACCAACGACCTAACAAGTAAATCAACTGGTGTACCCTTTTCAAATGCTGCTCTTCATCTGTGGCAGGTGAACCTTCTGTGCAGCTGCGTAACCCGGCCACCTGCAAGCAGGTTTAGCCATCCGGCTCAATCAACATCTAGGCGCGTTTCTTGATTTTGAATTTGAATGAATGTAGCCCAACAAATAATTAAAGAATTTTATTCAAATTCAAAATATGTCAAATCGCGCAAATTTGTGGCTTCAGTGTGACCAAACGTTGTAATAGTAAATCCTTAAATTGTAAACTTTCAGCGTAAAAGAAAAAATATCAACACAGTTGCCAATTTTTGCAAATTGTTTGTTTACATTCGATCGATAGTCCTTTATTTATGTCACTTAATGCGAAACGGTACATTTATCAATTATTATTAAATCTATCAATATTAAATATGTTACTTTCTAGCAATTAACTTGATTTTTTAAAATCTGACGACGCCTTCTTGGTCATTTTCTCTCTTGATCTAGCTGTCGTCCAGTTCTGCCTAATTGCGAAAACAGCACGTGCATTGCTCATAAAAACTAAAAACTCAAATCCTTGCATTGAATGTACCCAATATAAAGTTAGGCATATAAATATTCTCACTGGTTGCAGATTGCATGTCAGTGATCGACTCGGATCTGATTTTATATTTGCAAATGTAGCAATTTCCGCAGCCATAAAACATCGAAACGGTAAAGATTCAGATATCGATGTTGTAAACGATACTCTTTATGCTATCGATATTTTTACCTCTACATCTCTGCGTGCGGCAACGCTGTGCAACAGCATTCAACTAGAAGCCAGATTTGATCGGTCAAACTTTTTAAACAAATCTTAGCGGCTGTTTTTTTATTTTTTTATTATTTATATCAACGCTATTAAAAGTAAGAGTCTGAAATTTGATAATCGGAATAAAACGAAAGAGCATGAAATAACTTAGAGAGTGCGAAATACCCGGGACCGCTGTTGATACCTGCCCGTGTACTTAATAAGTGTGTTTACTACTGCACTGGGCCTCAATTCTTTTAATTCTCATTTATTTATTATTATTATTATTATTATTTTTTTTGCATACAATCGGTATGTATGTGTGTGAATATATATATATTTTTGTTCATTAATATGTATACTTCATTTTGATTTTGTTATTTGCGATTTGCTTTTGTTTCCTTTATTCGCTGTTTGTTGTCGCTGTCATTTCGGTTTCAACTTCCACCGCCTTCGTTGCAGAGGGTGGTGGCGGCTTCGGCTTGTCATTCTACGATGAAGAGCGCACTGCTGCGTTAGTGTACGTGAGATTGTGAACATCGTTTCCATTAAATGTGAGTGTGTTTGTGAGAGTGACGTTAAATCCGTTTTGTGCTCTGTACTTGTGTAAGTGGAAGTGGGAAATGGAGGCAGATTTTCTCCTGTATTTATGCTGCTGGTGCTATGTCGAGAATTGCACAGGCCAGGCGAAGGTCGTGTTTTACGTGCTCGAGATTTTCGCTGCAAATGAAAAACAGAGCGCCCAACTGTGCTGTGCATGCATATTGCCAACAACAATTTAACAAACCAACCAATTTAGTTACTCTCTCGCTCAGTGCGCTCTGTGCTGCTCTCTATTGACAGGCAACGCAAATAAAATGGCGCCTATCATCTCACACGCGCGTCGTCGCTGCGTTCTATTACGTCCAATAAAGTGACAGGATCAGCAGGCTGAATGCTTATCGTGTTTCTTTTAATTTTTTTAAAATCCATTATCTTGTATTTATATGTGTATGTTTTTTTGTTTACTGTAATTGTTGGCAATGTGCGCTCGCCTCAGTTGGTGTTGGCAGCGACGCTCCAAATTCGCTTTCTGCCAATGAATTTGTTGCGCTCACAATTTGAATGCCTGTATACTCCGCGCTCTCAGTAGCTCGTAAAGTTAGTTTTTTTTTTTTTTTTTTCAGGCGGCCCCAGCTGCTGCTGCTATTGTTGTAGTTATTGCTTTCAAACTCGTTTTGCTTTTTGGCTGCCATTTGTGAAGGAGGGGCATCAAATGTTGACGGGGTGTAATTGCGATCTGTATGTGTGTGTGTGTGTGTGTGTGTGTGTACATATAAATATTTTGCAATTCTAACACAGCTCTTACCACGTTTCCCTTTCCTGTTCCTGCTGCCTATTGCTTAGCGGGTTTGAAATCTTTTATAGCGTCAACATGGCGTATGTGCAATATTTGTAATATTAACTGTAAATTGAGAAAGTAACTGATATACAATCAACGTTTCGTTTTTAGCATGTAATTAATTCATTTATATATTTGTATATATAAATATATTTAACATTATTTCGCAGGTAGTCAACAAATGGGACCAAATCACAACGACTTAAAGTGTGTTAAAGTGCAGCTAGAGACTTTCAAGATTCGGGCTGAGCAGGAACAGCAGCAGCAGCTGCAGCTGGATCTGGTGGAGCAGCCGGCTAGCAACAAAGATCAAGTGTCGTCAAAATAGGAGCGTCGGCATCGACTGCAGCGTCACCAGCATTGCTCAGTGACGGCTCGAGGATGTCGGCGCGTAAGCCAGTGGCAGCAGCAGGGGCAAAGGCGGATAACAATAATACATCGTCAACAGTTGAGGTAGACGTGGCGCAGCGCGACGATGGTGCAGTGGCAGTAGCAGCAGCCACTGGAGGAGACACATCATCAGCTACAGCAGCACGCACTGAAGGTGCAGCTGAAACTGAACAGGACACAGACAAGGATCAACAATCTGAAAGCGGAACACCAGATCGATCAGACGAACCATCGCCTCTGATAACGGAATGCGGCACCCCGCGCAGAACCCACTCCGAGGCACTGGCAGCAAAGAGTGTGCGCTTTACGCGCCACTCGTCGCCGCTGATGTTGTTCAACTCGTCGCCGACATCCAAGCGGGAGGCACGCGACACCACTGACTCTGGGCTGGCGCCGATCGGCAGCGATAGCGATGAGCTGCCCACTGGCAGCAGCAGCAGCCAGAAAGGCAATGTGCAGCTGCAACGTTCCCGCAAGTCGATCAAAGAGCTAAAAGAAGCCAAAGAAGCAGCCGCTAAGCCAGCGGAGGAGCTGCTGGTCAAGGAGGAGGAATCCAGCGATGCCATTGACATGCTCGAACAGGAGACGGCCAACGAGCCGAAAGAAACAAAAGACACAAAAGACAATGCCAATGCCAATGGAAAGCCTAGCGATAAGGATAAGGAGAAGGACACCAAGGACTGTAAAGAGAAGGATAAGGAGAAGGAGAAGGAGTCCACACCCACGCCTATAACAACTGCAGCAGCCACAGCACCAAATACGTGCAATCGCGTTACACGCAAAGCGCACGCCCAGGAGCTGGCGTTGGCCAACAACAACAACAATAACAGCAGCAGCAACACACGGGTCACCCGAAATCGCCGACAATCATCGACGGGCAAAAATGAGCCACCGGTGCCTGCGCGCGGTCGTCGGAAAAGGCCCGCTCCGCCAGAGCCCAAGGAGCAGCAGCACCAAGTGCTCAAGCGGAAGCGCTCGGACGATGATGCCGAACTGGCTCTCAAGTACACCAAGCTCGATGTTAAGGTAGAGCAGGACGAACAGGATGCCTCAGACGAGGCCAAGGGCACGTTGGCCATCAAGCTGGAGCCACCGGACGGTGAGGAACCTTCTACTCAGAGGTCTCAATCCCCCGCTGCAACGACCACGCCAGCGCCCACACCCACAGTCACAACACAGTCGGGAAATCGACGCGGACGTGGCAGGCCGCAGACGAAGGGCACGCCCGCCGCATCTGCAGCCAGCACGCGTGCCACGCGCAACAGCAAGGCAGGCTCACCGGGTCTGCTGCCAGTTGGCGGTACGGCGAATACTCCGACGTCAGCGCACGCGGAGCCAGTGCCCCCAAAGCGACGGCGCGTGGGTTCTGCGAGTCGTACTCTGATGGCCGTCAAAGCCGCACCGGTTAGCTCCAGCGCACTTGCCGCCAGCACAACGAGCGGCGCAGCTGGCGACGAGGACTCCAAAGATAGTGTGACATCGATCTCCATGGACGAGCATTTGCTGGCTGTCGAAGACATCAAGCAGGAGAAAGTGGTGAACGATTTTGAGGAGACGCTCGATGTGAAGAGCATGGAGACAGAGTCCGAAGTGGCTGCATCCACATCTGCTGCTGCGGCCAATGGCATTGGGCCGCTGACCGTGGTCATCGAGCCAGCTGCGGAGGACTCACGCCAAAATACAGAGAAGGCATCCGAGGGTGAAGGCAAAGCCGAAGCGGAAGCCGAGTTAACTGAGGATGGCAAGGCGCCGTCCCTGAGTCCTGAGCTGATAAGCGAAGGCGTCAGCGCGATTAGCGTGAAGCAGTTCTATAAGAAACCCGAGTTCCTGGCCAACAATCTGGGCATCGAGAAGGATCCCGAGCTGGGCGAGATTGTGCAAATTGCAAGCGAGACCAGCGAGACGCCGACAGCAACAACAGTCGTAGCTGTGGCCACCACGGCTGACGAGGAGCCGGTCGAGGCGGAAAGGTCTGCACTTGAGGTGGAGGCGGACACTGAGCTGGAGGATAAACTGAATGAGTCCAGCACAACGACCATGGATGAGCTGCGCATTGACGAAAGCGATGACACGGACATGGAGACGCAGAAGGCGGCAGCGATAGCCGATCCGAAAGCCGCTGGAGAAACTGCAACTGACGCTAAGAGCTTGCCGAGCGAGCTGAACGGCGTGACCATAGAGGTTGTGCTGCCGGTGAGAGCGGATAACGATATAGATGACTTTGAAACCGAGATTATGGAGCAGCTGGCCAAGGAGGGTGTCATCGATGCCAGCGGCAATGCGCTAAGCGCAAGCAAGCACAATCAAGAGCAGGATAAGGAGCACCTGATGGCGGCCAATGAGGAATGTGATACTACTCTGGAACCGGAGTCAGAGTCAGAGGCGGAGTTGCTGTCAGAGCTATCCAAGAAAAAGCTGGCGAGGGAAATGATGGTTGTATTGGCGGTTGAGCCCATGACCGAGGAGCAGGAAGCGGAAGTGAATGCTGTAGCGGATGCCGACACCGATATGCAGTGCCTAACCGCCGAGGAGTGCGGCGAGTATCCCGAGGAGAACAAGGAGAACGTGTCCACGGCGACAACAGATGCGATTGCTGTCGCCGCCCCAGTCAGTCCGGAGTCCGTGATGGACATGGAGCTGGCCCTGAAAGCGGAGACGGGCCCTAAGGTGGACCAGGAACATCTACCCGAGCTGGATGAAGAGAAACCGTTAGCCGCCGTCGCCGCTGAACAGAAGCAGCAGTTGCCCAAAGCGGAATCCAATGGCAAGCTGAAGCTATCCCTGGACAGTGACGACGAGCTGCGCCGCGAAAAGGAGCGGCACCTGCAGCACCTGGGCTTGCTCACGCACCAGGCCGCCGAACAGGTGCGCCAGGAATTCATTCACACGCACACGCGTACCGTGCACCCACACCAGCATCAGCAGAGCGGCAAGCGATCGGCGGGCAAGGGAGGCAGTGCATCGCACATCGAGTCCAGCGGCACGCTGAAGACCGTCATCAAGCTGAACCGCAACAGCAATGGCGGTGCAGGCGGCGCCACTGGTGTGCCCACTGGCACTGTGGTGCACGGCGCTGCCATCTGCCCGGTTGGAGGCGTGGCCACTAGCGGCACAGCGGCTTCAGGCAGCAGCGGCAGCGGCAACATGGGCAGCGCCACACGCAAAGGCGGCATCGCCGGCAATGTGAGCAGCTCGGCGCACGGCGTCCGTCGCCAGTCGCTCAAGATGACATTCCAAAAGGGGCGCGCACGCGGTCATGGCGCCACCGATCGTGCGGCCGATCAGCACGGAGCCCATGCCGAGGACTCCTACTACACCATACAGAATGAGGTAAGTCTAGCGGCTAGCGGAGCTGTGGACCTTTACATCATTGTCTAATCCCTGCTTAAATTTCTTTTCATTTGCAGAACGAAGGTGCGGGCAATCGAAACAATTTGAATAATGCGGGTAACGCGGGACGCAAGACAACTAACCGATTTAACAACCATAATAACAATCAGCCCACTCAGCAGCAGCAGCAGCAACAACAACAAACAGCAAAACAACAACACCAACAGCACAACAATGCGCCCTCCAAGAACTGCCTGGGTTGGTGGCCTAGCGTTTGTTTGAGTGTTGCATTTGTTATTGTTTTTGATTTTTGTTCTTGTTTTTGTTTTTTGTTTGCCTCCGATTAATGCCCCATAAATAGCCTAGTCCCTATTAGTTGATTGAGCATTAGTCTTTCACTTGATATAGGTCTAATAATAAGTCGAATATAGTCACTATTTAGTTAACTATTAATCAGATCTATAAAATATAGTCCAACTAGAGTCTAGTCTCTATTAGTTCGACTTGATTGAGTTTATTTAGTTAGTTATTTAGTTAATTTAGCATTGATACCCTGTTAATCAGATCTACAAAACATAGAGACTAGACTAGACTTTTGTCTCTATTAGGTCTAGACTCTATATTAGTTAATTTGTCATCGCCTTTGTTTAACACCCTATTCATTAGATCCAAATAGAGTCTAATCTCTGTATTAGCTATTTATATAATGGCCACTTTCGATTCTATTTTACCCAGTACTCGAGGGCTTAGCAGTGACTAACATACCTTGAAATCGTTCGAGCTTTTCCCAAACCAGACAATTACTTAATCAGTATTAATTGGCCCAATTGGGGCTTACCAATTGCTGGCTGCTATTGGCTGTAACTAATTAAACTTATTTAGTTTAACTTCTTCTAATTTAATGTGCATAGTGTTCGTTCGGTATTATATGTAAATACGTTTTGTGCACACAGATTCGTCGCACTCGGAGGGACAGGGCGGTCAGCTGGAGCACGGCTTCTATCAGATGGTGAAGAAAGACGAGAAGGAGAAGATTCTGATACCGGAGAAGGCGTCCTCGTTTAAGTTCCACCCCGGTCGGCTGTGCGAGGATCAGTGCTACTATTGCAGCGGCAAGTTCGGACTGTACGATACGCCCTGTCACGTGGGCCAGATCAAGTCTGTGGAGCGCCAGCAGAAGATACTCGCAAGTAGGTGGCATACGAGGGCTAGCTATAGTTGTGGCCATTTACTCATTTAGTTTGCGTTGCAGATGAGGAGAAACTGACTGTGGACAATTGCCTGTGCGACGCCTGTTTCCGCCATGTGGATCGGCGTGCCAATGCGCCTTCGTACAAGAAGCGCCTCTCCGCGCCCGGCCACCTGGAGACGGGCAACGCGACTGGCGGCGGCAACGGCAACGGCAACGGCAATGTCAACAGCTTGGATAAGCATTTTGCAGGCGATGCACCCGATGCAGAGTTTGCCTCGACGTCGTCCGGCGCCGGCGCCGTCCCCGGCTCTGGAACGGCAGCGCAGCGTGCTTGCGCTGTCAAGGACTGTGCGGATGCGGCCAGCCATTCGCTGCGGCGCAAGTGCGTACGCAAGAGCGTTAAGAAGTGCCTTCTTAACTTCGAGATACCGCCGGGCACCTCGAGCGTCTGGCTCTGTGAGCCGCACTACAACACGGTCATCCAGTCCTCGGGCTGTGTGCTGTGCAAGCGTCGCCTGGGCAAGAATCACATGTACCATATTACCTCGGTAAGCAGCGAAGTCTGGTCACAGCTCGGCAGCCCACTAATTATTGATAATTGATCTCTCAGCAGGACACAGATCGCTTGGAGAAGGCGCTCAGCGAGATGGGCATACCCGTGCAGCTGGGCGTTGGCACCGCCGTCTGCAAGCTGTGCCGGTACTTTGCCAATCTGCTGATGAAACCGCCGGACAGTACCAAATCCCAGAAGGCGGAGTTTGTCAAGAACTATCGCAAGAGGTAAGAAATTACTTAGCAATCGGATTCAAGTGATGCTCTATATATCGAAATCCATTCCGCAGGCTGCTCAAGGTCCACAATCTGCAGGAGGGCAGCAACGAGGCCTCCGAGGTGGACGAGGAGGATGCCGGGACCGCAACGGGCGATGGCACTGCTCCAACTGCTGCATGTGATGATGCCTCCAGCGAGCTGCCCATGGTGGTAGACTACGACGGCCCCACCGATTCCAACTCGAGCAGCTCCTCAACAACGCCCATCGGGCATTCGAGCAACGCCAGCAAGCAAATGTCCAAGCTGCAGGCCATACTCCAGCAGAATCTAACTGCGGATGTCGCATCCGCCGCGAATTGCGCCTCGAATTCCAATTCAAATTCCAATGCGAATGCGAATGCCAATGCCAGTGCCAATGCGAGTGCGGGTGCGGGTGCGAAGGGCAAGGCAGGCGCCGACATTTCAAATGTGCTGCGGGGCAATCCAAACATCTCGATGCGCGAACTGTTTCACGGCGAGGAGGATCTGGGCGTGCAGTTCAAGGTGCCCTTTGGCTGCAGCAACAGCCATCGCACGCCCGAGGGCTGGACGCGCGTTCAAACCTTCCTGCAGTACGATGACCCGACGCGTCGCCTCTGGGAGGAGCTGCAGAAGCCATATGGCAATCAGAGCTCCTTCCTGCGCCATCTCATACTCTTGGAGAAGTATTACCGCAATGGAGATTTAGTGCTGGCCGCGCACGCCTCCTCCAATGCCAGCGTCTACACGCAAACGGTGCGTCAACGCCTCAATTCCTACGATCACGGCCATTGCGGTGGCCTGCAGAGCAATGCCAAGGCACAAAATAGCAGCGCCAATGCAGTGCCCGCCGATGCCGTCAACAACGTGGCTGCCTCCTCCTCATCGTCGTCAACAGCCTCCTCACCGAATGCCGTCAACCCGTCAGCCAATCATGCCAGCAGTTCCAGTTTGCCCAACGCCGGCTGCGGCAGCGTCTTGGCCAGCGCCCTGACCGCGCCTCAGGCAACTGGCAACAACAGTCGCAGCGGCTTGGATCAGTCGGCCTCTGGCCCGCTGGAGCCCGTCATTCCATTGGTGGAGCTGAACGATGACGATGACGACGACGAGGACATGGACAAGGAGGATGAGTGCGAAATGCTCCCGCTCGATCACCTGCGCAACGTCTCCGTGGACAAGCTCACCAAGCAGCTCAGCTCCAATGCGGTGACAATCATCGCGCGTCCCAAGGACAGCGCCAAGACCACCAGTGGCAGTGTCTCCGCGGCAACTGCGACGCCAATCGTTACCGTCGGTGATGATTCGCCGCCGGGCAAAGCATTGCACTCGAAGGATGCACCGCCGCTGGTGCCCACCAGTGCGTCCAATAGTCGCAGCATACTGAAGACCAATCTGCTGGGCATGAACAAGGCCGTGGAGATTGTGCCGCTTGTCAACCAACAGCAGCAACAACAGCAGCAGCAACAGCAACAGCAGCAGCAGCCAAACCACAAGCTGCCCGCTGCATCCAGCGAGAAGCAGCACATGGCCAACAAGCAGTTGGGCAGCCAGAGCCACAGCGACTTGCAGCCACAGCAGCAGCAGATCAAGTCGAAGCCGCTGTTGATCAATGCCACGCCCACAATTGCACAACAGCAGGCAGCGCCAAAACCAACGCCGAATGTGGCACAGTTGCTGAGCTCGCCGCCCGAATTGATTAGCTTGCAGCGACGACGCACGAGTGGCGCCGCCACTGCCACGGCGACGCTGCCGACGCTGGCAGGGAAGCGGCTGCAGCTGCCGCGTACCGGCTCGTCCGGCGGAGGCGCTGGTGGGCCGGGACCCAGTGTGATAATGCTGCCGGACACGTTGACGCCGCAGGAGCGGCACGAGAGCAAGAGCTGGAAGCCGACGCTGATACCGCTCAAGGAGCAGCACAAGGTGCCCACCAGCAAATCGCCGACGCTTTTCCAAACGGCCGACGGACGGCGTCTGCCAGCCCAGGTGCAGGTGCAGTCCGGCGGCAAGCCATACCTAATCTCCATCATTGACTACAATCGGATGTGCATTTTGCGGCGCGAGAAGCTGCTGCGCGACCAGGTGCTCAAGGCGAACGCCAAGCCGAAGACAAACCAACAGCAGCAGCACTCGCAGCAGCAACAACACCAACAGCAGCAGCAGCAGCAGCACCAGGCGTTGCAGCAATCGCAGGGTTTTGCAGCCATGAATAAGATGACAGCACAGCAAACGGCCCGCCAGCAGCTGCAACAGCTGCAGCAACAGCAGCAGCAGCAACAGCAACACAAGTACCAGCAGCTGCCCACGCTGCAGCAGGGAGGAGTCGCCACTGGCAGTGGCCTGCGGTTGGCAAGGCTCGCGCCCAAGCCTATGCCGCCGTTGAGCAATCCACAGAATTCCACCGGAGCTGGAGGAGCTGCTGGTGGCAATGGCACTGGAGCAAATTCCTCAAACTTTCAGCCGCTGCTGAGCAATGCGCTAGCAGCGGCAACGGCGGCTGCCAGCAACAGCAGCGGCGCCGGCGGCTTGGACAGCAACAGCTCGTGGCTGTGGAAGAACTTTCCGGATGCCAATCAGTATCTATTGAACGGTGCCGCGGCAGCTGCAGCTGCGGCCGCCGCGGTTGGCAAACTGTCGCATGCAACAGGGAAGCCGACGACGGCAACGAGCAGCAGCGGAGCCACTGGGGGGATTACATTCACCCTGAAGCAGCAGCAGCAACAGCAGCAGCAGCAGAAGCTCATCGACAACGTCATCATGTCCAAGATACCCAAAACATTGACGGTGATACCGCAGCACATGGCCGGCGGCGGTGGAGGCAAATCTGCGGGGGATGCCGGCGGGCATAAGGACTGATGATTGGCCTGAGCGAGCGCCTGCCGTGAGAGACGGAACTCAAAATCCTGCCAGTGAAGGAAAGCGAATCGAACAGAAACTAATTTGCATAGGAGAAGCAGAAGCATATGCATTTTAAAAGATATAATCCTAGAATAAGTGGAGCGGAGGAAACTGAGTTTAGATCAGAGATCACAGATCAGAGTCAGGGTGTTTTTCATTAGGCTTAAGACTAAGCATGTATTCCATAAGAAACAACCACAAACGAAGCAGGAGAGAAAAATGAAAAGAAAGAAAATTTACAAAACTTAAAGATAGACTTAGGCTTAGGTATAGGATATACCATATATATATATATATATATATATATATATATATATCAATATATGTTTACATATATACAGCTAGAGTTGAAAACTATACAAATGGATGCGAAAGAGAAGGAGAGAGAGGTGAAGAATTTAACGACAAACAACATGATAAAGGAAGGGAAAAATATGCTGTTACAATATTTATATATATATATAGATATATGTATATAAATATATATGTATACGATGTGTTAGGAATGCATATATAAATATGTATATATATATATATATATATATATATATATATATATATATATATATATATATATATATATATATATATATATAATACTTGGTAGAATTTAGTATTATGTTATACGGATTGTGTTTTAATGAATTAACCATGTGTTTTTCTTTTTTTAAGTCTTCAAAGCCTTCAAAGTTAACATCGTTACACGATAGAACAGAACAGAAATACCATACATAATATTTATATATATATTTGGATATATATATATATATACATAATCTATTTTTTTATTAGTTTTTAGAGCACATTTAGGAGAGTAAGCGAAGTTGAAAAATAACTGGGCATTCGTGTATTATAGATACCAAATTGCTAGTTGTTAGTATCCAGAATACATAATACTAATACTATATAGTTCTCATTAAACATATATAGGCTATATATACATAGATATAGAACAGCCGTTGCAAGGAACAGAACAAGAAACGATGAGAAAGAGGCAGAGAGAGAGAGAGACAGACAGACAGACAGTGAGCGAGCTGGCGAGACAGTTAGGTCGCTTTTGCAGAGCACAAACTAAAAGTTGCCAAAATGTGTTCCATTCAATGAGCATGCTTACAGCTTACATATACACATACATACATATATGTATATATGTTCTCATATACCCAACAATGTCGAAACTGAAACACAGCAGCTGCGCTTTGGTTTCGCTTTTGTGGGGAGCGGACTCATTTGATGCTTTTTGTTTGTGTTATCTGTCTTAAGCTGTCTGCGTCGATTGGTTTCTTTATAAACAAAACACAACACCAACAACACACTCACACATACACATACACACACACACACACACATAACCTATGAAGAAAACTTAAGAGTTAATTATCATTTTAAGATTAGATTTTTTTTATTATTATTACTTAGCTATTATTACATAACGTCAGCAAATCGAAAAGAAAATGAGTTTTAAAAAGGAGTACCCAAGCTACATATAGAAATTATTTTTCAACTTTACATACTTTACATACATACATATACATATACATATATTAATATATATGTATATAAACAAACACACATATATATAAGAATAAAGTTAATTTATGTTTCATTTCAATTATTTTTTGTAAATATTTATACACAGACATAAACACAGACAACAACAAATACAAACACAACAAATAAACAATAAACAATAAATATACATACATATATATATATATATATATATATATATATTTTTATATATTTTATATATATATATATATATATATATATATATATATATATATATATATATATAGTATGTATACATTTATTAAACAAAAAAAAACCATTGCAATTTACATCGATTTCTGCTGTTCCGTTTCCATTTTGTTCCCTAAGATTAGGATATAGGCATTTTGTTATCGTTATCGGTGATCCCTTATCGATAAGGCAACAGGACGATCAAATCAATTATCAAAACAAAGCGAAGCATAAGCAAAAAACAAAAACAATAAATCGCACTCACGTTGAAAGCTTTCAGAATGCATACAAAATAAATTACGTATAAGATATAGATATCTACATATATGAGGATATATATACATACAGCATAGTATGTATATAAATATATATACATATATATATATATACCTAAGAGAGATTCAATTGTTGTTGTTGAAAACATTGCAAATGTATTTATAAACAAAAATCAAATTATGAATGTTGAGTATATTTCGGTTGTCGTTTAGCCTGCAAAAAGCAAAAGCAAAGAGAGTAAATGTAAATGCATATTTATTAATAGATCTAGATCTAGATCTAGATCTATATATACATACAAACATTATATATTCACATATGTATGTATACTTTTCCAACTGCTGCGTCGAAATGTCATGGGTCCTACGAACCCATTCAAATGGACCAAAACTGATGCAAACTCTGCCTTCACGTGTGCATGTGTGTGTGTGTGCGCTTGTGCGTGTGTGTGTGTGTGTGTGTGTGCCTGCATCATCTAATGCACCAGAATGAAATACAAGTTGTTTACAAATTATACCTACGTTTAGTTATGTATTAAACTCAGTTTAATAGACTTGTAAGCATTGAAGCATCCCAATTAGTTGCGAGAACATTTTCAAAATAGATCCCATATGCTATAAGTAATACTACCTATATATACTGCTCTGTATATACATACATAGAAATTCTAGTTTTATTTGCATTATTTTCTTTTCATCTGAAATAAATCGAAAGCTGCGCGTTTTTGTTGCACAGCAAATGTCAACACAAAAGCCAAAAATTGAGTTACAGCTATTTAAAGAATTTTTCAGAAACTCTTCCGAATCCACTCGATATATTTTAGCGTAGTCTACCACTGGGCGCTTACAGCTTCTAAATCGTAAAACAAATCTCTATGGGCTCGCTGGTATTTTCACAGTTTCCCGATTCCGAAACTCCAATTTGCATTATCACATCGAAATTGGAAAACACCAATTGTAAATATTACGAAATTCTGCTTCGCTCTAGAGTTTTGGAATTTCAAAATTCAATTTCTTAATGCAATTGAGAAATTTCTTAAGTTCGAAATTCCGTTTCGCATAGTTACATCGAAATTTCAGAGTTCGCTTTCAAACGTTGTCGATTCGAACTTCCATTTCTCGAAATTTCGAAATCGCCCATCGCCTAATTGCTCCGAAATTTCTTCGATATGCCATTTCGCATTCAAACTTCAACTCTAATATTCCATTTGCTACTGGGAGTTTTGAAATCCAGCTCCATTTCGCTTTATAGCTTCTGAAATTCCTTTGCGCTCTATTCCAAATGAAATTGGCATTGTATATTAAAACACAATATCACCAAAAATAGTTTATTTATTTCACTTGCTCGTATATGTGAGTCTGTTTATCTGCGTGTGTGTGTGTGTGTGTGTGTGTGTGTAAGTTTTGTAAAATGTAAGATTTTCCAATATTTCATGTTGAATTTGTAATTCTGAAAAAACTGAGATACTAAAAGGAAAATAAAAGTATAATAAATAAATACAATATGAGTGTGTTTCTTTACATGAATAAATAGGTATATACATATATGTGTATATATGTATATGTATATATATGTATCTATATATATAGTTTACTTTATTGGCTGTTTCTTTTGTGTTCAGAGTTTTATGTTTTACGCCTGTACTCCAAGTATTATGTAGTGCCATCTCTCTCTCTCTCGTGCTCTCGCTGCTCTTTTAGTTAATTTTATTAGTGTGCTGTTCGTATGGATCTCTCTCTCTCTGTCTCTGTCTCGCTACCTATCTCTCTCTCTCTCTTTTTCTGACATTCGGTGTGCATCTATCTATCTCTCTCATTTCGATTGTGCCACTGCCAGAGTTTTCGTTTGTATAGAACTTGTTTAGATTGTTTTTGTTTTTGGTTTTTTGTTGTTGTTTGTTTTATTAACATAAATTTCAAAAAATAATGGTTTAGATGTTTTTGTTGTTTTGTTTTCTTTTAGATAATCGATATGCATTTGTTTTTCATTCTGTTTTACAATTGAAGAAGATGGATGTAATGTATGTAATGTAATGTATGAGATATATTTATGTATATACATATATAGTAGGTATATATATATACATATATATGTATATGCGTAGTAAGTACAATATATAATTTGCAAAAAAATTATAATGTTTCTCTCATCTTTCTTGAACTTTAAGCTTTACGAGTGTAGCATAATAATAAATCTATGTTTATTAATATTATTATTATTAAAATTTAGCAATTATTATATGAATTTCTTTCTTTTGCGGCTTGATTGCCACCCGACGAGCTCTCTGTGTGAGTGAGTGAGTGCATGTCTGTGTGTGTTGGTGTTTGAGTGTGTTCGTGTGTGTGTATCTGTGTCTGTGTGTGTGTGTGTGTGTGGGTGTGGGTGTGAGTGCGAGTGTGCTTGCAGAGTGGATGATCGAGTGCGTTTACAAATCGGTCTCGCCATAGAGAGCTGTGCTGAACGACATGTAGTCCAGGGCGCCGGGCACTCCATTGGGTCCCTTGTATGGCGGCATGCGCTGGATGCAGTATTCGGCCTGATCTGGTGGCAATTCGCGGCGCAGCTCATCGGGCAATATGTATGGCTGGAAGGGAAAGCACATGTATTATATATATGTACATACATATGTATATATGAAATATTGCGGATATATTCAGTGCTCACCTTGTCGGCTGCCAGGATTCGGAAGGAATCAATGACTTGCTCGGCGGTGTCGGTGTCGGTGCTCTCGCGGGTCATGAAATCGAGGAAGGCATCGAAGTGAACATAGCCTGTATTGTTGGGATCGACAACGGCCAGGATGCGCTGGAAGTCCATGTCGCCCTGGCGATCCTTGCCAATCGAGTAGCCCAGCGAGACGAGGCACGATTTGAATTCCTCGGGCGTCAGGCGACCGGTGCGATTCTTGTCGAAGTGATTGAAGCTGGAACGGAACTCGTTCAGCTGCTCCTGGCTGATGCCCTTGGAGTCGCGTGTCAGTATTTGGTTCTCCACCTCGTTAATGTTGCGATTGATCGAGGTGAGCAACTGCTCCCAGCCGACGCGCAGCGTTTCCATCGTATAGTTCGTGTAGCGGTTCTCGAAGATCATCGACTCCTGTACGGCCTGATGGATCTTTTCGAGCTCCTCAATGTTCGGCTTGTATGCGTACACGGCCTGCTCGTACTCCTTGAGGCGATGCAGCTGATCCTCGAGGGAGCCCTGCAGACCCATGCCTATCGCTGTCACGGCATCCATCTGCATCTCGATCCAGGGACCGACCACATTGGCCTTCTCGGCGAACTGGCGGCGCAGCATCTCGTTGTTCTGCTGCTTGCGCAGCTCGTTGGCCAACGTCTGGTCGCGCTGTGGCACCAGCTGGCGGACATCGGTCCACTTGCGTGTCATATCGTGGGCCGTCAGGGTCGTGTAGGGATTCTCCAGGCCGCCGGGAATCTGGTGCTGCTTGACAATCGACTCCACCTCGCGCACTAGATTCACAATCAGATTGAACTCCTTGTCGGCCTCGCCGAGCGTCGCCTTGAACTGATCGTGCGCCTGGATCAGGCCCTGTATTTCCTCCATAGTGTGCACTATGAACATATCCACCAGATCCTCGCGTGTGCCGTCCAGCCAGTTGTTGAACGGCGCCGCACGCTTCGCGAACTCCAAATGCAAGATGTCGATCTTCTCCAATATGCGCTCAGCCTCATCCAATGCGGTGCGACGACGCTGGGTGAGCGCACCCAGGCGATCCCACTGATCGCAGATGCGCTGGCAGCGCGCATTCACCGACACGCAATCGTGATACTCCAGAGTGCTGCAAGGATCAAAGCAAACGTCAGTCGAGGTCGAGTGGCCAGACAAAACGGGCTACATTTCATTGCCAATGAAGATGAACGATGAGACTGATGAGCGTGATCATTCTATTGCTTATATAAACCAATTCAATCCTGAGATTGGTTTTCAGATTAATCCTCGTTGAGGAATACATCATCTACCAAAACTTGATCTTGATCTTATTTAATGCTTGACTCTATAGAGCTGATGATCATGAAATATTCAAATTCCATTGCTAGTGATCATGAATGATGAGAGTGAGAGTGTGAGAGTGCTTATATAAACCAATTCTCTTGGTTCGCTTATGCTTGTATCAGTACTGATGCCTTAAGTGAATCATCTAAGTGAACCTCTAGATGGATCCTTGTTGAGGAATACAACTTGATCTTGATCTTATTCGATATGAAATATTTAAGCGATTTTAAGATATTCAAATCATAATCTCAAACAAAGTAAGACGATGGTGTTAATTGAAGCAGATGGCTGAAAGTGAGTGTAGATGAATTTTGATATACAGACTCGCGCAAAGGCGAAACGATCTAACGAATCTAACCTCACACTTTGCGTTGTTGGCCAGCGGTTAGCATTGAGATAATAATTGAATATAAAATTGATAGAGATTCAGTGTGACACTGGATTAGGCTTAGGATAGGATTGTCGCGGACTTTGTCGAGGGGCAACCGCTGCACTTACTTCAGCTCCTGGGCAATGGCGGCGATCTGTTCGACGCGATCCTGGTGGGCGGCCAGATCAGACTCAAAGGCTTCGTGCTTCTTCTTGAGGGCCTTCAGCTCGTTGAGCTTGCATTGACGGAAGTCCTGGGACTGCAGCATCTCCTCCTTGCCGCGTGTCCAGTCCTCGTGAGCATCGGCCTGTGGCAATGGAATCACGAGTTATACGAAGATCACAGGAGGATCAATTGCTTTGTGCACGTACCTTATGCTTGAACTTCTGGGCCAGATGTTCGAGACGCTCCAGGCGCATGGTCTCGGCCAGCAGCCATTCCTCGAACGCCTTCTCGGCCAGCTCCAGACCCTTCCAGGCATTTGAGATATCAGACACGGTCTTGCCCTCGGTGGGCAAGTAGGCTGGACGGTTGGACAGACGCAGTTTCGTCTGCAGCGTGTTAAAGTTAGTTTCGAGTTTTGCCTTCTGCTCAACACGTGGCGGCTTGTGCTTGCGACGGTACGTGCGGTACTCCTCGAGCTTCTTCTGTACGCCGGCCAGCGAGTTGTCCGCCTGGCGCGAGTTCAGCCATGGCATTGTGCGGCGAATCCACTCCAGCAGCTAAGGCAAACGACGAGAAACATCATTAGAGGGCAACGAAGGAATGAAACGGAACTAGGGCACTTACATCGCTGGCCAAACGCTCGTACTCCTCCATGAGGCGTTCATTCTCCTGGTTAACCTTGAGCACCTTGCAAATACGATTTGCCGCCGTTTCCGCCTGCCGATTGTCAAGTTTGGAAGAATGTCTGTTAGTTAAACCTCTGATGCGCCAGCCAATTACTCTGAGTGTCGATCGGAATACCAACTCAGAATGAATTGAGAGCAAAACGAAACAAAACAAACGAACGAACGAACGAACGAACGCACGCACGCACGAACACAGCAAGACATTTAAACGTAACTGCGCAAGCTATATATGTATGTATGTACATAGGTATGTAGGCAAGCAAAGTCCAATTGGAGCGGCAGACAAATCGCGTTAGTGATCGAAGCCCATTCAAAGCAGGCGCAAGCAGCGTTCCAAAGCTCTCAGGATATAAAGGATGCAAAGTTCCCTTCAATCTGTCGATGGCCTCAATTCCATTGCGGGGCGACAATGTGAAAGAGAGAGAGAGAGAGAGAGAGGGAGGGAAAGAGAGAGGGAAGCGCGTATGTGTGTGTGAGAGCGTGCATGTGCATGGAACGGAATGGAATAGAACACGATTGACGCCTACCAGAGATTCGATTGATTCATCTGATTGTGGATATCAAGAGAGCTGGTCTAAGTGGAATGAAACCGACGTTTGCTCGCTTGGAACGCATGGAATGAAACGCCATTAGCTGGCGCAAAGTGCTGCAATAATGGATTTAGCTATGACATGAAATGGAATGAAACGTTGCCAGCTGGAATCGACATGGAATGCTCTCAGCTGCACTCTAAACTGATCGATAACTCAGCGATAACTGATATCGAAGAAGGTTTGCTCTAAGTAGCTTGCAAATTGGAGATGTGTGGGGTCTATGTGTATGTGTATATGTATATATATATGTGTGTGGGTATGTGTGTGTATAACAGACCTTTTGAGCGCCACTGAAACAGTGATAGTACGATGATACGTAGGTCATGACCGCTCTTTCATCTGGCAATGCAGTATTCTGCAAATCTGTGTATGATCGTTGGATGTATTGATTGGTGGTTGATGTGATCATGGTGGTGGTGGTGGTGGTGATGGTGATGGTGGTGTTGTAATCGTTATCGTTATCGATTCGATATGCATATTATTTATTGGGAGAGTCGTTGTTGTTGTTGTTGTTGTTGTTGTAGCGGTAGCGGTAGCAGAGTAATTGTTGTTGTTGTTGTTGTTAATGGCGTTGTTGATGAGCGCATTTGCAATCGCGAGAAGTAGAAATCAGAGTGAGAGAGAGAGAGAGAGACAGAGAAAGAGAGAGAGAGAGAAAAGCAACAAAACATACAAATGAATTAATTATTCGGTTAGTGATTTCGGCAGGCAAATTGGCAGACACTCAATATACAATTACAATAAGATCTATCTGCCAGAGTCAGCGGCCGGTACAGTGAAAACTCGCCCAAACGAACTGTGTAAGCAGCCAAACGAAGCGCGGCTAACTTCATACACATATATAGAGTTTACTGTTATCTGTCCAATGCAGGATGAGCTTCAAATAGAAAATTGTTAAGTTGGCCGCGGCTGAGATTTTCCGTGTAAATGCATTGAATTAACTAAATCAGGATGTATTTTGAGTTACTGAAGTGTATAATTGAATATTCTATCTATTTATTTATCTCTAGATTTATATTCTGTTCACTTTGCGAGCTTTCACTGTAGCCGTCTGCTGCTTATGCTTAGCTAGAAAATAGTGGTTTATAATAATATCGTAATATCGTATCGCATATTGAGCGCGTTAGTAGCTTAACATTCATAACTTAAGGCATGCCTAGAGATTAGAGCACATGGATATGGAACAAGGGGATGCGCGGAGGAACTCGGGCAATGCTCTCCCAAAATGCAGACGCAAGAGCATGGCCCGAGTTGCCAGCGCGATATCAAGTATGCATAATACAATATATAACACGGATAATACATAAGATAACAATAATGTATATATATATATATATATATATATATATGTATGTATGTATATTAATGTGATAAAATACAATGTGATTGACATCAGCCGAATCAGATAAGATTTGCATTCCAGTTAATGCAGCATGCAGCAGCAGCGGCAACAGCAAATGATTAGGGAGAGAGAGGCAGAGCGAGCGAGAGAGAGAGAGAGAGAGCGAGCTTTCACACAGATTGGCTCGACGGCTGTGCATGCTGTAAGAGCTTCGATAGCTCACCAATACCAATGCCCGCGCCTCTCCTCGTAATTAGTGCGGAGTTTGTTAGTGAACGGATTAAGCTTTGCGAGCTTTTGTTTGTTTTGGCAGCTTTCAGCCGTGGCCAGAGCAAAGCTTCAACGAGCGCAACATCAAAGGCAGCGTGTTGGCATATGTTTTTTCATGGTTTGCCAAAAATCAAACTGCAATCTATATATATATATAAATATATATAGATGTATATATATACAACTGGTATATATATATATATAGAACGAGAAATGGAATAGATATATCATATTTATGTGTATCGAGATGTGAAGTTTAGTCACATTGTAATTATTCGGGACGTAGGTGTATTGTCTTGTGGGTTCGGGTACATGCGTCACATTTCCAACCTGTTGGGCTCCCTGGAAGGCGTGATAGTAGCAGGAGACGTACGTCATGATGGCACGTTCATCCGGTTTCGGAGTGTTGATTAAATCTGTGTGTTTGGTCATCGTTGTTGATGTGTATCAAGAGAATTTAAATTTCAATTTTAGGTATCATCATTACAATGTACGAAATGCCCTAAAACTTAACTTAATTACAAGAGCATTAGCTAATAATTATGGCTAACTAGGGCATGGGTAGGACGAGCTGTTGGAGCAACATACCATCTGGATCCAACATCCTTGGAATATCTAGATATTTCTCAGCAACATCGAAGGCAGTGTTCAGATTCTCCAGAGGATTGTCTTTGGATAGCTTGGCGTAGTCAATCAGATCTGGGCGATGACGATGGATGAGGGCACAGAATGCCAGACCGTCCTACAAGCAGAACACATGTGATTTTTATTATAGAGCGGAAGAGAGAGAGAGAGAGAGAGAGAGAGAAAGTGAGCGTGAGAGGGAATAATTCTTACCTTGAAGGACAGATGGAAGTTCTGTACGTTGACATTCTTGTAAGGCGCCGTCTTGCGCTGGCACCACAATAGCAGACCCTCCTTGGCGGTCATCTCCTCGACCGAAATGTCCTGGATGGCGAAGCGCAGAATGATCGTCCAGATCATGCCGAGCGTCATTTTCAGATTGCCATCGACGATCTCCTCAGCGCCAATGGACACCAGATGGACGCCCTTCGATGCAATAAAGTCCAGCGCCTTGTTCACATTCGCGATTTTGTGGAAGCGCATTTTGCCGCGATCGGGCTTGGGCAGCGTCTCGCCAGAGATCACCTCCAGCAGCAGCATCAGCTTGAGGCCATTGCGGAAGTCCTCCTCGATATTGTCGATGGCGGTGCCAGCTTTGCGCAAATGACTGTTACACCACGCGGTAAATGTCTGTGGAGCAGGGGAGATGACAATTTAGATAGGATCTATACGCTCGATGTCGATAAATAACGGTACAAATCTGCATCGATTGTCAGTTCAAGTTGATTACCTACTTGCAACAATTTTCATTTGGAATCAAATTAAGAATATTTCATTAGAGATTATGAGATCTAAAGCTTTAAATCGCCTTACAAAACACTGGCATTTCCGTTAAGAATCCTACAAAGAACTAAGGATGATTTCCTGAAATCATAACTAATCTCAAATATAAGAAAATTCATTGACGCTATCACAATATAAATTCTAGTTCAATCAAATTCTATGCCAAAACTCCATGCAGATACATACATATGTACATATATCATATCTGGAATAAATCTGGAAAATGCATTAAAAATCTAGCTAAGCTACTAGATATAGTAATTAATTGCATTAGAGAGAAAGATTAGCGAACGTTTTAAGTAGCAGGATTGGCCAGTTTTCTTTGAATTTTTCCAACCATTTCCCTGAGCTGTGCGAATCAGTTGGGCCGGTCTGGCAAGGCTGCAGCTGCAGCGCCGCTGCGCCAACCGCGGCTGCGACTGCGACAGCGGCTGACAGTTGCAGTTATTTTTCACCGAATGGGGACAGACAGCAAGAACAAAGAGAAAACAAGAAAAGACAATGTAGAGATGTCTGTTTGTATGTACAAATATAAACCAGTTTTGTTGTTTTTCTCCTCTTGTTTTTTTTTTTTTTTTGTTCTTTTTTTTTTTTGCACACACTTCATTATTTTGGTCGTCGTCTGCGTCTGCGTCTGCGTTTCTGTTGTTTGGTGCTTGTAAACTTACAACAGGCTTAATGTTGTTGCTGAGCAAAAAGCTCGCACACACAAGTACCTAAAGGCACACACATACACGTACACAAATATTACGGCACACAATGGCGCGCCCACACGCCCACAGAAATGCAGCTGTTAATAGTCGAGCGGCTCTCTGCGTGTGTGTGTCTGTGTGAGTATGCAAATGCTTGTGCCTGGCCATTCACATGGATTTCGTTCAATGGTCCAACAGTGAAAAGGAAAGCGCGGGCGCACGCACACAAGCACACTGTTACCTAGTCGCCATGTGTATGTATGTATGTATGTGTATAAATGATAGCAATATGCATAACAATGGAAGAACCGCTACGCAAGCGTGTAGGGACAACAGCGTTTCCAGATGGGAAAATTATTAGAAAATTTCGAGAAAGATAAAAAAAGGTGAAATGAAAATACATACATATATGTTAAAAAGAAACACACACATCAATAAAAAAAAAGAAGAAGAATTGAGAAGTGCAAGAAGAATGGGAACGTATATATGTATGTATAGCCGGCTGCAGCTTTATTGGCCATTTAGCTGCTTACAGTTACGTGCGTGCATGATACAATGGGACAGGTCGCCAAGCAACTCGCTTAGATTGTTGGATGCTGTTATGGTTGTCGCGGCTTTAAGACGAGCTTAGACGAGCGAGAAAACGGAAAACCTGGCAGAGCTCAAAGAACAAGAAATGCAACTGTTAATGCAAATCGCTGTCTGCCTCTCTCTCGCTCGCTCTCTCTCTCTGTTTGTCTGTCTGTCCGTACGCTTATGTGTGTGTGTGTGACGATCAAAACGGGCGCTGGGGACAGATTACCTCTGCATTACATTACCCACACAAACAATAACACGTTCAACTAGGCCAGCAGCGCAGCAGAAAAGAGAGCAATAAACACACACACACACACATGCATATAGTATGCTGTGGTGGGTTAGGGGAAAAGAGTGACAGGGAGTGGTAGGTAAGCTGCAGTTTGAGTGCGTTGCCAAACGAGTCGTTGGCGCTTACCGCTACTCGGCTGCATACATACAAACATGCATGTGCATACATACATTATATTTATTTATATACATATGTATGTATGATGCATGCATGTGTGCAGCGTTGACTAGCTAAGTGCCTGCCGCATTCCGCCGTCAACCCGTTTGTTTTGCTGCTGCCGTTTTTTTTTTCCTTTTAATAGTTAAAGCTGCGCTCAGCGCGATTACCGTTATCGGGCAGAGCAGCAGCATCCACAGCCGCAGCCGCAGACGCAGCCGTCCGTTGCCTGCGCCGATCGGCTCCTCTCTGGCGATTGAGCAATCGAGGCAATAAGAAATGCGCACGCGCCAAAAGACAAACGCCGGGAGCTTTTTTGAAAAAAAAAAACCAAATTATATTCAAATAAAAGCTCACGATGCGATGCGCACTCGCTCTCTCGCACACACCATTTTTAGCCGAATGTAATTTGAGCGGCCTCATAGCATGGACTCTTTCGCACACGCCGAAAGAAAAAAAAACAACAAAAAAAAAATCAGAAAACAAAATCAAATTAAATAAAACCAACGTACACAACGGCGCGTAATGGGGTGAAGAGCAAGCGCGATGCTTTTTGGCCAAAAATTAGTTGCAAAAAGTCGATAGGGTATTTTTTAGGCACACATACGCATACTATTTGTGCGTTTGCCGCTAAGTGGCTGTCAAAATGTGTCGCAATTCGCTAGCACTGGTATTTTTATTTTGTATTTTTTTTGTATTTTTAGTTTAGTCATTGTCTACGGCAATCCTGCCAGCTGGCAATTGCTTAACACCTGAGAGGCATGTTTGTGTATATGTATGTATAGATAGATATGTATATGTATATGTGTGCGTGTGTCTGTGCTGCACTGCCGATGACGCATAGGCTGCTGAATCATACACACACACACACATATGCATGTGTGGAGAGAGTGAGAGCAAGTGCAAGATTCGAAAACAATAAACAGCCTACGCCCACAAGCCCACCTGCTTGGCCGCCCACAGGTCGCTGTCTCCTGCCCCAGCACCAGCCCCAGCCCCCGCCCCCAGTTAGTTAGCTTGTTCACACAGTCATCAGCCTGCCATTTTGGCCAATGTAAACACAGAAATGCCAACAACAATAACAGCAACGACAACAATTTGTTGCTTTCATTATACATTTTAACTGCGCTGCGTCTCTCCCATAATGACGAGACGAAATTCTGTTGTGCGGTAATTTACGATTACGAAATTTATATATAGATCAACGCAATATGCATATGCCACATGTGAGTGTGTATGGCTGTGTATTTGCATGTGTGTCCGTGCGTGCGTGTGTGTGTGTGTGTGTGTGTGTGTGTGTGTGTGCATGGCTGTATGTCAAGCTCAATCATTAAAATGCTTTTAATCAGGTGGCAACCTCATGCAGCAGCCATATTCCAATTTGTCATTGCACTGCATATCATTCTATCTCTCTCCCACTCCCACTCTGTCTCTGTGGAATATGCAGTTCTTTAGCTTATTGCTGGCTATTTATAATTGCAAATTGCTGCGACGCGTCGCGCCTACCCGGCAGCGGCCCACCCCCTCTATAAGCATATCATGAAGCAGCGTGTCAAAACCGCAACCTTGCACTAAATTTTCGTGATATTTTCGTTGTTGTTGTTGTTGTTCTGAAACAATTTTTAGAATTATGTATATGTATAAAAATAACGGAATAATTTTTGTGTACTGCTCTTGTTGTTGCTTGTAACAAATAAAAAAAAATAAAAATAAAAATAAAAATAACAACAGCAATTGTGTTGAATCATTATTTGCTGCGCTTCATTTGCAACCAAAAAGAAAAAATGAGAAAGAGCAAAACCAACAACAACAACAACAACAACAACAATTAAAATAGTTGCCAAATTGGCAATTAAATAAACCGAACATTTTTCTACACATTGTTAAGTGATTAACAGCGAGCACGGGCAGGTGGGCGAGGTATTTTGGGCTTTTATTTTGGCAATCTGATTGAATCTGGCTTATCAGACAGGCAAGCAGGCAACTACAATACTTGCTGGCTGGAAAGCTAACTGTGTGCCATTGAGTCACATCTGAACGATCTCGAAAGCTATCAATTGAGCAACAATTCAGACAGTGGCAATGGCATGTTATTGTTATTGTTGTCGTTACTGCTGCTGCTGCTGCTGCTGTTGTTGTTGTTGTTGTTGTTGTTGTTATTGTAAGGTAACGGCAGTTGCTTCCGCTGAAAAAAAAAAAAAAACACTCACACACAGAACAAGCAAACAAATAAAGCGGCACTGCTAAAGAGTGCGCGAGTGAGAGTGACAGGGGGCTGGGGCAGGTGGGGCAGGTGGGTAGTGGAGAAGTGACAGGCAGTAAGAAATACGCGCAACATAATTGAATGGAACATCGTACATACATATAACCTTCAGCTATATATATATATATATATGTGAGTGTGTGTGAGTGTTTTGTGGGAGAGAGATGGAGAGAGTGAGAGCGAGAGGTGAAGCAAATAGTTTGTGAAGTTATCAATAAGCAGAGAGGTAAATAGATGGAATTAACTTTGTCTCATGCGTTTGGAGGTGGTTTCCAGTGATAATTGTTTTTAACTGAACGCCAACAACAACAACAACACCTACTACTACTACTACAACAACAACGCTTTATTTATTTTCGTACAACATATTTCAAACATTTCGAGAAAAGAACCATGAAATGTGTCTATTTTTAAAATGCGCGCTGAGCTTTTCGCTTGCCTGCCCAGCCCTGCCCCGCCCCGTTACGTCTACCCTGCACAAATATTGAAACATAATCGAAGAAATATACAGCCAAATATATATTACACACACACACATGTGTGTGTGTCTGTGTGTTAGCCATAGCTAAACATTTATATATTATGTATTTGATGCTGTTTCGCATCTGTCTTCAACTGATTGCGCTATGCTCTTGAACCGTTAGCTATTAACCAGTCTGGCAACACTGGCTATGTAGCCTAGACGTAGTCAACAATCCCGTGCTGCCTGAATTGATGATTTGTCAAATGAAATAATAGAAACTTTGGCAGAAAAACTTCGGCATAAATAAACATTTCCTTAGCCAAATTTCCTATATTGGGCTAATATTAGAGCTTTATTTATAGACAAGCATTCAAAATTTCAGTTCAAAAATAAATCTTTCACTTTTCAGTATTGATAAGAATGGGAAAAGTGGAAAGGGTGGCTGGCTAAATCTACTTGGCGTATTCCACTGGTACTTGGCACTTGCCAGATCTTAACTTGGCCAAATGGCTACTCAAATCTGTCGATCGTCTCAAGATCAAGTTGAAATGGAGATCGAAATTCGTAATTTAGAATTTGGCATTGTCTTAAGTGTCGCACTCACCTTCTTCTGTTGCTTCTCCCACGCCGGATCGAGCAATCCCTCGCGCTCCCATTCCTCCTCCTGCTCCATGTAGCCATCGCCGTACTCCATGGAGATACCGTTCTCCATCATCATTTTGTGGCTGTTTCGTTAGGTGCAGTTGCTGGTGGTGCAGTTGCTGTTGCTGCTGTCGATTATGATCGGGGGGGAGGGGTAGTAGGGTTGCACTTTTCTTAATTACTTCGTTTGGGTAACTTTTCTTATATATGTTTGTTTCTATTTTGTATTTATTATTGTTAAATTTAAATTTTAAATTAATTTGTTTTTCATTAGTTGCAGTTGCTGGTCGTCTCTGTGTGCGTGTGCGTGAGTGTGTGTGTGTGTGCTTGTGTGGATTTTAGAATCTCAAAACTGATAATTTTTCGGAATTCAAAGTTTGTTTCGATAGATTAGCTGGTTCGACAGGTGGTCTTAACTCTATTGTTTTTTATTTTTTATTTGTATTTTTTTTTATTGCTCGATTCACTTTTCGCTTGACATTTAAACTAAAGACAACAAATCGTATATATGTATATATAGTTAGATATAGTATGTTCGTTTCACGATAATCCTTCAAATTGTATATCTGCAATGGGCAAAGCGAAAGAGTGAGAGAAAGCTATAGAGATACAGATAGAGATAGAACGATCGATCGATCGATAAACAATTAATTAGCAAATCGAAACGGAAACGGAAATGCGTATTAAGGGAAGCGGAAACCTGCTGAACTGTCGCTCAAAGGGCAAACACACAGGTGTTGGCCTGTTTCTCTATTACAGCTTTTTCGAACTCGAACTCGAATCCGAAATTGAACTAGAATAGAGCCAAGTTCAATAAGAATATACATAAAACATGTACATACATATATATCAAAATAATAGATTTATATATACATACATATACATACACACATATATATATATATGTATATATAGATATATATAAAAAGCCGTTGTATAACACGATAATTTGCTACTTAATTATTTTGTTCACATTCGCTTTTGCTTGTTTGCTCGTTTCGTTTCGGGTTTGTTTCGTTCCATCTCGTTCCGTTTCGCATTGGTATAGTTTTAAAAATAGTATGTTTTTCAAATTTTATTTTCGGCGTTAACGTCAACGCATGTGCCGTACGATTTTCTTCTTCTTGTTCTCTCTATCTCTCTCTCTCTCTCACACACACACACACACTTTTAGAGGGGCGCAAACGGAACGGGGCGGGGAGGTTGGAAATTTCGGGCAGATTGGATTGTGGATTTAGTACATATTTGAAATGATTTTCGAAAAAAAAGATGAAAAAAAAAAAATGGTCGGGCATACATAACGCATGTATGTAGATGCGTATGATAATCTGACATGATGTACGTATGTATGTGTAGAAGGGGGTGGGGGAGGACTTTCAGACTTTGAAGAATTATTAGATATTTGAATATTAGCTATATCTGTATATACATATAATATTAAGATATGTGAATATATGAATATAATATATGTATATATTTATTTATATATACATATATTTATATATATATTTTTCGGTTCCGTTTTCAAAAGTATTTAACACAGATATTTAAGCAGTTTTTTTTTTTTGTATTTATTTTCGGTTTATACATATACACATATACATAAATATTCTATATATTCAGATATATGTAACTATATGTTTTGTATGTATCTTTATATATACATATATATCTATACCCAACTCGCACACACACACGCACGCACACACAATAGATTCGTTATTCGTAATTGAAAAAGCTTATTTTTTAGATATATACATATATATGTATATGTATATATAATTATATATGTATATATCTACTGTTATATATATACATATATTCATATATACACACACACATTTATATATACATATATGCTTCTGTATATGTTTTGACGTATTTCTTTTTGAACAAGTCTGAACCAAAAAAAAAAAAATAAAATAAAATAAATGAAATAAAATAAAATAATAACTATATATATTTCTTTTTTGTTACAGTTTTTCTTTCTTTTTTTCTTTCTTCTTCTTTCGTGTCTGTGTTGTATGACAATTTTTAAAAAATCGTTTTTTTTTTACTTTTTGAAAAAAAAAATATGAAAAAAAATTTTGGTAATTTGATTTGTATTGTAACAACAATAACGACAACGACAACAACAACAACAATAACAAAAAAACAACAAAACAATATATGTGGAATATACTACAATTTGATGGAAATATCTACGTTTGTCGCTTGCAAAGAGAAAGACCCGCTCGCGTTGATAGCCAACTCAAAACTGATGTCGCGAAGCAAAAGCTGAATATCGTACGTATGCGACGACCCAGAAGTGGCGGCGGCAGCAGCAGCAGCGCAGCAGCAGCACCAGCAACAGTAAAAGAAAACTGTGCAGCAGCAGCAGCAACAAAAAGAACAACAAAATGCACGACGGCGATCGCCTCTCGTTTGTCACATACAAACACACGAAGATGCCCGAACGAGCATGCGCCGAAGCGAACACACACACATACGCGCACATGAGCATGCATACAAACATAATAATACATATGCACACAGTGGGAGTGGGTGGCAGCAGTGGAAAGGCAAGGCAAAAACAAAGAAGAAAGTATGAATTCGACCAACAGACAATTGTTGCTGCTGCTGGCTGATGCTGCTGCGTGCATGTGTGTGAGTGAGCTGGCTTTTGTAAGTCTGAGTGCGTACGTCGTGCCTCGGCCATGCTCGATAATTATCGATATGCAGACGAATGCAAGAGCGGCGACAACAGGTAGAATCTGCTAGAGCGAATGCCGTTAGCTTTTCGAAATGCAACAATAAAAGAGACAAACAAACGCACACGCACACACACACGCACGCAGCTGAAATCGAGTCACCCTGTGTGAAAACAACAACTTGTTGTTTGCTGCTGCTGCTGCTGCTGCTGCTGATGGCCAATGCGTGTCTGTCAGTTGATTTCTGTCTGTCCGTCCGTCCATATGTCTGTCAGTTCGGGGTCGGACTGTCGCATCATACCGCCCCCGCATGGCTACAAAAATAGCAAATTGTTAATTTCGCTTCAGAAACTCTTTTCCAATACACAAACACACACACACACACACACACACACATATACATACATATGCATACAGAGTGTATGTACATATGTAGGTAGGTAAGGAAGGCACTGAAGGCGGCATACACATGATTTTATTGGCATGCCACTTGGGTTTTCCGTGCAAAACTACTCTGAATATGCCGCCTATTGAACATATATGTATGTGTGTGTGCATAAATATATATATATACACAAATATATATATGTATAGACATAGACTATATCAGCATAAACATATATTTTTCTGCTTATAGACAGATTATTTATGAGTTTTATTAAACATTTTATAGCTCAAATCTAAATACAACACACAGACACACACACACGCACACCTATGCACACTTATACATACATATATGCATGTGCTTGAGGCTTAGCATTAGTGAGTTAGTAAAGCTCACTCACAAGGAGTAGCAGCCAGTCACTCGCTCGCTCGCTCGCTCGCTCGCTCACTCCCACAAGGAGCACCACTCATTCACACTCTCTCTCCCTATCCCTCTCCCTCTCTCCCTCTACTTCCAGACAGACACGCTGGATGGATGAATGGTTGCATGGAAGACGCAGCAGTTTGAGGGGCAGAGTATTACGTGGTCGCATCCCACCCAACTAATCGCAACTCGGCCCAATAAGAAGAAATAATTTATTTTTGGCCCATTTTTTGTGCGTCGTCAGCGGCGAATTCTTTTTATTTTTTTCTTTTTTTCGAAAACAATATCTATTTTTAAAGCTTCTGTGCGTTAATACCATGTTTCTGAAAATATCTATTTGAACGCAAAACATACATAAATTTAATAAAAATTGAAAGAAATGCCCGACACGAATCTATAGGCAAACAGGCGGACGGACGGACGGACGGACAGACAAATTGCCAAAGAGATGGCTATAAACACCAGCGGAAGAAAGTGAGTCTCTGCCACGAATTTAACATAAAGTGTATTAACAAATCTAAATACAAAATACAATTATCCAATTGAAATGGGCAACTTTACAAACAAAACAAAAATCAAATTAGCAAGCGGAAGAGCAATAAGAACAGCAATAAGAACAAGTGAATGGCAATCGGCGGAACAATTCACACGCGAACATCCAATTGGAATATAAGATGATGGAGTGTATACGTTGCGCCAACTCCAATTGGGGCGCCGTTTTTTCTATCCAATAGGGATTTTCGCAGATCCTTCAGCATATTATGAAATCTATAAACTCTCCGATATTATCTGTTGTTTCTGAAGTATCTCAAGGATTTTTGAGTCCAGAATTTCTCAAAGAAACATTTTTCTTCAAACTTTTCCAACGCTTGTCCAATTTGTTAATTGGTCTTGACAATAAAATGGCTGAAAAAAAACCTTGCAAAAAGAGAATTTACGACAATTTTTCTAAACTAAAATAGAAAAGTGTTGAAACATTAATTTAAAAAATATATATATTTATATATAAACATATGACGGAAAAGTCTTCACTGTAAGATTAAATATCCATAATTTTCTTCTATCAATAAACTAGATCTTCGAACGATGTTGATCTGATAGCTGATGATATAATGCAAGTTGATTTCGTCATTTTGAAAAATTATAAAAATCATATATATGTACATATGTGTTTATACAAATTATTAATATTTTTATGGATTCTGTTTCAAGGACAAATCAAGAGCGAATCGATAAAAAGCTTCTGACATCGAATGGGTTGCGGTTAACGTGCGTTCACTGTACGAGCGCGCCACAGGCGCTAATGCAATCTGTTTCTTCCGAACAGGGACAAAATTCAAGGTAAGAGAAAACACTTTCGCACAGACAGAGATAGAGATATATGTACATGTACATACATATATGTATATAAGATATGCATACATATATAATATTTATATATATTAATTCGCATGTATTTTATAACGGTTGGATACAATTATTTTAAGAAATAATTACATTTTGCTTATATTTGATATATGCATGTATGTATGTAGGTATGCACATATATATAAATATACATATATAGCAAATGTATATATATACATATATATATAACTATGTCAGCCAACGCCACATTCATATAACTATGTTTTATTTTCTTTTTGTTTTTATCGTTGAATCTTAAGGAAAACATTTTCTAGTTTGCAAAATAAAAATAAAAAAAATATATTAAAATAATATATGTATATGTATATATATATTATATATCATTACAAAAAAAAAAATACATTACATATTTAGTATATTATTTTATAACATTCATGTTACTAATTAGAGAGTGAAATATAGATCAGATCATTCAGATTAATATTGGGGAAGTCGGGGACAGGAGGTGTGGTTGGCAGAGAAATGCAAACAAACTCAATCACAATGAAACAATCGATCGACAACATGCTGCGATACATTATCGATCGATAACAAGCCGTATCGAATTCACTCCGGTCTCAGGATCAGGCCCGGCGGCGGCTGCGACTCCAGCTGCTCGATGAACAGCTCATCCAGCGGCCGATCGCTGATGATGCGAAAGAAGAAGAGATGATCCAAACACTTCAGACTGATCGAACGCAGCGCAGGCAATCGCAACAGCAGCTGAGCGAAACGCCCATCATCGCCGGGATGCTCCAGCCGGCAGTGCTCGTCGAGGCAGGCGTAGACCTTCTCGCGACAGTGCTCGATGTCTTCACGATTCTTGATGCCCCTGATGTCCGGATTATACAGGATGATCGCCTTCAGGCAGGACAGCTCGCGTCTATCCAAATTGAGACGTTTCATCTTGACGCTCAGCTCGGACAGGATGCGATCAAAGATCGCATGGACGCCCGCTTTGATCGCACTGTTGCGATGGTACGAGAAGCTCTGGCTGAGGAACAGCTGCTGCGGCTGCAGCACCGGTGACCGCCGATCGAAGGCGCTGTCATGGCCCACCCCGGCGATCGCTTCGTCCAGCGACTCGATGCTGCACCAGGCCACGTTTGCAATGAGCAGCTCGTTCCACGCCGCCTTCAGCAGGATCACCTGATCGTCGAGCGGCAGCTGGGCAAAGTGAGGCATTAGCCGGGCATACTCCACCATCTGGTAGAGCTGTTTGTTGACCACCTGGCAGAGCGCCGAGACGGCACCTTTGTAGTCCGGCTGCACCGTCGAGTTGGGTCCGACGCGCAGGAATGCCAATGCATGATCACCGCTGAGCGCCTCCGCTCGCTGCTCGGCGTCCAGGAGACGATCGATGGTGAAGTCGCGGGACACGCTGTTGGGCATAAAGTCATCGGAGGCGCTATTGGCGCCACTGCCGGCACCACCGCCACCGCCTACGCCAATGCCAGCACCAGAGCCGGAGCCACCACCACCGGATGCACCACCCCCGCCGCCGCCGCTCAATCGTCCAGTGGAGGCGCGGGCACCGCGTTGTCGCTCCTCCTGCACGGCCTCGCGCTTCATGCCGCACGTGAGGCACTTCTGATAACGGCAATATTGGCAGCGATTCCGCTGTCGCTTATCGATGATGCAGTTGCGATTCTCCCGGCAAGCGTATGTGAGATCCTTGCGCACCGTGCGCTTGAAGAAGCCCTTGCAGCCCTCACAGCTGTAAACCCCATAGTGCTTGCCGCTGGCTCGATCTCCGCATATGGAGCACAGGTGCTTTGACCCACTGAGCGGATGATTTGGCGGATATTGTTGCTGCTGCTGCTGTTGCTGCTGCTGTTGTTGCTGCTGTTGATTGGGATTATTGTTGTTGTTGACATTGACCATGTTCATGGCCTGCATGAAAGGGCCCGGACTCTCGGCCTTGGGGGAGAAGCTGCTGTTGTTGCTGTCGTTTAGCTGGGATATGTCCGGCTTGACCTCCTCCTTGATCGGACCCAGCCGAAAGCCAGCGTCTTGGTCGCAATTGTCCATCTTGTGCTGAGGCTTCACTTCTGCTTCTGGTTATTGTTATTGATCTTCTTCTTGCCAATGTTGCGTCTATGTGTATGCGTGCGTCTATGCGTGTGCGACTTTCCCCGCTGCAGTTTCACTTTGTGGTCGACAGGAACGCCACCGTGTCGCAGTCTGGCAAATTTGTGTGCTGCATATATTGCACTCGCTTTCATTTACATAACTTGCGCCTTGTTTTTGCCACTTTATCCAGTTTTACGCCGTGCTATATCTTCAGTTTGAATTGATTCCCCAATTTACAGAATTCGCATAGACGGGCTTTTCTGACTAATGATTAAATACTTTTCGCGTCGACATTTTTTTTCTCAACAAAGAACAAACTCACCACAGCGACTTGAATTCACCAGCTGCCAGAGTTGTCCAGCTCTCACACATTAGTGGCGGGCCCCAGACACACATACACTCAGCACAACATATACACACTACACCAAAGGTGGTTTGCACAAAAATCCATTGGACAAATTGATATTGGTTTTGTGCCCCTGTGTGCAGGGTAACGCCAATGAAATGTGCATGTCTTGCAATTTTGGACAGTGCAACAACCCTGTTTAGAGCACACGACGGCCACCACCAACACCACAACCTCAACAACAAAAGAGAAAGAGTTCTCACCACTCAGAGCAACTCTGCGTCTGTCACAATACAATTCTTGTTGTACTGGCAAAATCGCAAACACGCACACAGACGCATATAGCCAGACGACGCAAATGCACACGTACACACAGACAGGTAGCGACCCTCCCTGCAATTATGCGCGGCATATGCAAAAATACACACACACATGTAGGCTAGCAAACACACACATACATTTGGACATATGGACAAAGCGGCAATTCCCCCGGCTCCGGCCTCGGCCCAAATAATCGACATCGACAAATCAACAACAAAACAATGAGCCCCACAAACGCGCCTTCAAGACCGTTTTACTTATGGCCAACCACGAACCAGCAACACAACAAATTAAGTCCACAATTGAAATTGAAGTCAAATGAATACTACATTTTATTTAGTCGGAACTTAATGCACGGTGCAACTTACTTGCATGCGCACTTGTTTGATTTCATGCAACGCGACGCTTCGAATGTTTAACAGTTTTCGCACTATATTCACGCAAACGCGCACGGGTACACAGTAAACATTGATCAAATGCTGAAAAACAATTGATAGACGCGTTTATCTGTAATTATTTTTGCCTTACTGATCTGCCGTCGAATTCAAACACACTGCAAACAAAATACTTAAATATCGCAAATGTGCTAAATTTGACCAAACAATAATACGACTGTGGTGCTCAAAACTTATCGATACCTGGGAGTATCGCCACAAATTTAGGGGGATGCTTACAGTTCTTATCGAACTTTGTGGATGTTCTAATCAGCTGATTGTTTTGCTGATTTTATGCTTATTAGTGTGTATTTACATATATATTTATGAAGATGTACATATATTAATCTGAGTCACAAGCGTTATTTAGTTCTAACTTAAATTTTAAAATCATTATTTGCTCGTTTAAATAATTAATCTCGTCCCTGTACAAGTCCGATTCATAAAGCAAATTCTGAAACTCGCTAGACAAGTCATCTGGTGCGCTGCTCTCCCCCGCTCCCTGGCTCTGTCTTTGGCTTTGGGTGTGACGTTGACTTTGTCTTTGGCCTTGGCTTTTTGACTTTGACTTTTGGCTCGGCTCCACCTCCTCAAAGCTTAAATAAAGCTGAAAGAATTCCCCGCCCCTGCTGCGGCAAACGGGGCAGCTGTTGGACCTGTTCGATGGAAACGGATCAGTCTTTGATTACATCTTCCATTCAAGCGGGCTGAACTTACTCCTCCCGCCAGCGCTGTAGACAATGCCAGTGGAACACGTGGCCACAGTTGCCACCATATATTTTATCTGACGCCTTATACCGCTCTGAGCAAATCGTGCAGCTCACATGGCTGCTACTCCTGCTACTCCTGCTGCTCCCGCTGCTGCGGTTGCTGCTTCTGTATCGATCGGCACTCATTGTCGTAATGATTTACTGCCCACAGCTCAGCAGCTGCACTAGCCGCATGCCAATTGCAGTGCGTTATCAGCTACTCAACTGCCACCCGTTGCGTTTGCCAAAACTTAACAACGGATCTCAGCTTCGCCGTTTGTTTGTCAACAACTTTGGGAATAAACAGAAACAAGAAACTCACAAAAATATTGTAGTATATTCAACAAGTGAATATATTTGCATACATACATATGTATGTACATATATGATACATATCTCTTATCCTACAACTACTTTTCTAACTAGTATTTGTTTAGACTATATTAAAGTCGCAGCTGATTTCTCTCAGTGCAGGCGAGGAGCTCTTGTACGATCGTGCCTGGCACTGAGAATCTCTATCTTTCTCTCTCTCTCTCTCAGTCTGCATTTTCTCTCTTTTCGTTCGTGGTACACTTAGAGATAAGCCCCGAAACGGATTAGAATGAGTGATGCCATTATTTTTGTATTGCCACAAAAAGCTAGCTCGTCCAATAAATTAATGAAACAAGAAGCTAAATTGCAATAAAAAAAGCTGTTATTACCTCAAACATAAGTAAGCTTCAAAACGGCACCTAAACTATAGGTGACAAACCATTGAACTTTTATCGAATATACGATGGAGGACAAAAGTATTTTAACAACACATTGCAACAACTTTAGCCGCCTGTTTCTGCAAGCTGAGAGAGGTAACGGTACCCATTATATTTTTAAGAGAGAGCAAACATAATAGGCTTTAAGTGACCCAAATATTGCAGTGATAACATTATTATAATGTCATTATTTTTCTCATAAAAAAAAAGCCATATCTGACGGAAAAAAGCGCAAATGGCATCACTGATTAGAACATTGTATTTGCATTTGCCCATCGATGAAAATATTTATTGTTGTGTTTGTATTATTATATTATTATTATATATATTCGAGCGCTTATAGTGCAGCTCATACACAAATCTATAAAAAAATATTTATATAAAATATAGGTTGATTAATATAGGTACAAATGTATGTCTAGATAGATCTACAATTATAGCATATTTAGATATACATATGTATGTGTGTATTTATAACTACATAAATGGAATGGCTCACGACATTCTAAGACTATTCTTGTGAGGCCAAAGGTCTCCTAATCGAAGTCAACTGTTGAAAAAAAAAAAAACAATACAAATACAAATAGAAATATTTTACTACTACTAATAGAAAGAAAAAAAAAGATTATACAATAAACATATATTAAATTAATCTAAGGTTCGTTCGTTGTCCGACATGCACAGCTGTAAAATATGTAGCATAACATAGCCTTAACAGTGTGATGTTAACAGTGCACAAGCATGTTCATTTAAAAATGGAATAAAAATATTTTATAAAAAATAAAAAATTCGAAAAAAAAACAGAGTTTTGTGTACGTTTATCGGATGGAGGGATTAGATCGATAGCGGTATCGATCGATAGAAATATGTATATAAATAGAGCTTAGTTTAGTGGTTAATACTAGGTGCGGACAAACGATGAATATGTATGTATATATAAATATATTGCGATTACGATATACGTATGTATGAGCGATTACGATATACGTATGTATGTGTGCACATGTCGCTTACGATATTCAGCACACGAAATATGCATTTTGCAATACCATTTACGATATTGCATAAATATCAGAATCAGTAGGCTGAATATCGTTTACGACACAGGTGCTAACCTACATACAGATATCGTAATTGTTAGAACTTAATGTAGAATTTTCGAGGCACATTTGAATACATCGTAAAGCGTATGGAGTGCTCACTATCTATCGTAAACGATATAGAGAGCACAGAGCACAGTCTACGATATCAACATATGCAGGCATGCCGCAATCGTTATTGAGTGTACGATATACATATGCTATACGATATACGCTGAATACATGGCGCACGTAGTGGAGGGGGGGGGGGGGAATGTAACAGTTACGATATTTGGAATTAAAGCATTTCGTTAGTCTTTTGGATTTGGAGGCTTCGTCAGGGACTTTGCTAGCGTCATCCTGGTCCTGGACCAACGCCTGCTGCACTGCATCATCCTTGACCGTCGCATTGGCGCTATAAGATTGGTTTCTCTTCGGACTGTCGATGTTCATGTAGATGGGCGACTTGGTCACCTTGCTGGCCATCATCGTCGGCGCTGGCAGCTCCGCTGCGGGCAGCTCCTCCTCCTCCAGTATGATGTCGTCCCCCACCATGGTGATGCGACGATGCCCCAGCGGAGCCAGCGAGCCAGCTGCGGGTCGGTAAACGCCGCTGCTCAGGCTGCCGCTGCTGCTGCTGCTCGCCCCGCTGCTGTTGAAGCCGTTGTTGATATAGGAGTGATTGCTCTTCTTGGGTGGCAGCCGGCTGCTGTTGGAGCTCGCGCTGCTGTTGCTGCTGGCTGCGAGAGTTACCGAAGGCGGCGGCGGGGTGGCTTGCGTAGCCGACGGCGGCAAACTCGAGCGGCTTATCAGATCTGGACAGCGGGAGAGCAGCTCCAGGGACTGACCCGATTTGGTTGCCGGAGAGGACGGGCAATCGGATGTCGGCGCAGGCGCCGCTGCCGTTGGCGACGCCGCTGCAGCCGCTGCTGCGCCGGCGGACATCTGGGACACCAAGGTGCGGCTGTGGTTGTTGCTCAATCCGGTGTCTTTCCATTTCTCTAAAACAAATTGTGACCGTGACTTAGCGGATGTGGTTCGCATGCAAAAATCCAAAACGGATCCACCCGGTACGTACCTGCAGCACTATTCGCCCCATTCGATTTGCCAAAGGGCAGGAGGAGGCGCGCCGGCTGGCAGAGGACGACCGTCTTGTAGGCCTTACGATATTGCTTGTTCATGATCACATAGATGATCGGATTGATGCAGGCGGACAGGTAGAGCATGATGTAGCTGAAGATGTGCAGACTGGGATGGTCCACATCCTTGTCGGCCACCTTGACAATGGTGATCGGCAAGTAGCAGACGACAAAGGACAGAAAGATGGCCAACACCATTTTGGTGATGCGCCACTCGTTGCGCTTGGCGCGCACCTCCCGCTGATCCTTGACCCGCGTGGTCGGCTGCTTGCCCCCGGCCGGGATCACTGTCTCCGGCACGTCCGTGGAGCAGCTGCTGCTGTCCGTGGAGACGCGACTGCCGGCCACTGTTTGGGACACCGTCTGGTTGTCCGCCTGGTTGTTCGGCTGGCTGGCGACCGCCCTCAAGTTGTTGGGTATGGAGTTCTGCTTGGTGGCATGCCGCTTCATCCTCTGCTCGGACTTGTGCACCACCCAGAAGATCTTCGCATAGCACGCAATGATCACCAGGCAGGGTATCACGAAGGCCGTTATGAACAGCGTCGTCTTGCTGCTATGCCCATGCGCATCGCTCATGATCGAGCACGTCTGCAGCCGAGTGTCGTACCCGAACCGTCCCCAGGCGCCGAGCAGAGTGGGCAGCTGCATGCCGTAGGAGACCAGCCAGCAGGCGGCGATCATGACGGCGATCCAGTGGCGCTTGTAGATGCGCGCATAGCAGCTATGATGCGTGATCATCACATACCGATTGATCGTAATCATCGCGATGCAGAGCAGCGAGACCCCAATGTTGCCATACTGGATGAACGGGATGACGCGGCACAGAATCTTGCCGTAGCGCCAGCCGCCCTGCACGAAGCGCAAGCCCTGGAAGGGCAGCACCAGCGCACAGAACAGCAGATCGGCTATGCACAGGCTAAAAGGCAAAAGATAGATCATGATCATCATGGGTATTAGCAATAGCGATCAGCATTATCTGCAGCGATCTACCTGATAATGAAGGCGGCGGCCACATTGCGCACTTTGGGGCACTTGAGCAGCGCCACAACGGTCAGAAAATTGCCACAGATGCCGACGATCATGATCAGAAAGGTCATGATCGCCGCAAAGGTCAACAGCGATTGCGAGAAGCTGCAAACGTGAGAGATAATTAGTTTTACTGATTTCAAGATGCACTCCTAGACAAGGCAAGCTGATCCTTAAAGTAATCGCGATCTTGATAAGAAAAGTCACCAAACGTCGTTCATCGATCATGTCGATCAAGTTCTTGGACATAATACAGAGCATATAAACGCTCATAGTTGGATGCAATTGAGTTGACTTCCGTGGCGATCGCAGCGCTGATCCTTGAACCGATCGTGTCGACCTTAAGGCCCGATGTCCATATCATATCTCCAGTGGCTTCCGTTGGCTCAAAGACAGCCAGCATTGTTGTAGATTCACTCACACACACACACACACACACACACACACACACACAGATCGGCAGCGATCACAGGCGATCCTCTGTTGGCGTTGCGAGTGTTTGTGGAGCGGCGCTTGAAATGGGCCGCGTAATATTAACGATCGGTTATCGGACCTCTCACACTGCGCTATAATTAACCAGCGCAACTGGCAGCTGATAGGGTCGAGGGCAACCTACCCGCTTTCATCCACAGCATCCAGCAGGCCGTTCGTTGGTGCCACTGAGGCAGGCAGCCCATCGCCATCGCCGTCGCCATAGCCCAGACTCGATGTTGTGTCGTCACTCATAATGCCAGATAAGCTAAGAAGTGCACAGAAACAGAAACAGAAACAGAAACATGAAGGCGGCGTGAGTATATGAGTTTACAGATTTCAGCTTGAGGCAGGCTTCAATAATGCTTAGCAGCAGCTCTACCTGATCAACAGAGCTATAATCAGTGCTTATTTTATTATAAAATTCTCACACGCACAGACAGGAATCAACCGAAAATAAACAGTGGAGAAAAGCGATCGAAATAAACAAACAGCCTATCGATCGACAGCCGAGCACTGCCAACTGGCAACTGACAAATGGGAGATCTCGACTGGGAGCTCTCGACTTTGATGCAAATCGGGCGGGGCTTTGGTGTCGAGACGAGCTACTGTCCGACTGTCCAACTATCCAACTGGAGAGTTTTGTTTCTGTTAGCTGGCTGTTCCTTTGGACTACAATAAATTAGTGTCAATTAAATAATTTAAAGAGGTCACAGCGCACACTCAGCGGCCAAACAAACATCGTGCATGCAACATCTCTTTAGCTGCGGGTGCAAAGATCAGCGCCGAACCTTAATTAATTGAGTGTGCTTCATATACAACTATATATGTACATATGTATGTATGTGTGTATATACATACATATATATACTACATCTATATACTGCACAGACACGCTATATAGCACATCTATGTGTGTGACATTCTCGCACTTGTGTACCGAAATACCGGAACACTTTTCACATTTCTGTATTTCTGAGCAGCTGACGCCCAGTTATATGATACATATAGTAAATATTTACTGCAGCTCTAGATCAGCTCAGCTAACCGATCCCTGTTCTGGATATGCACATGTGTCTAGCATTCACAATCGCATAGAGTAAGCAATATATGTGATATTTAATATTTGATAGCCTTCCTGGCCTCACTCAGATATAACCTAATCCATACATTCGTTTTATTTACTTTTCAAATGATTGATCGATCGATCGAAAACTAAACATTCTCCTATGACAGTTGTTCCCATCTATCAAATAATATTACTGACTTCTTTTCACCTTTTCTGCTAAATCTAATAATAATTTTTGTATATATGTAAGCTTCTAAAAAAGAATGTCTTGACCTGACCTATGTAAAGTATTCTTGAACTATAGCACTTAGTTTTATGCCTATAGGCATAGAGCCTTACTTTTATAAATTTACTTTTATAAATTGTTCTTTTCAAAATATCTTCTACATAAAGAAGCTTCCCTCAGAGCAATAGAACAAATTTTTGATATTAAGGAACAATACATTTTGAATGAATTGCAAAAGTTCTAATAATTGATATAAGAAATTTATTTATTTTATATTATTTGCAGAATATGTGTGTCTTTTTATAATCAAATAACGTTTGTTTTCACATATGCATACATACATACATAAGTTGATGTACCTATAAATAGAAGGTCTTATCATAATAGTGTGTATATATGTACATGGAAGCTGATGTTGAGCTATTCCGCGAAACTGAATAGAAATATGATAACAACTTACTATGTACATATTCAATCAACGGATTTCTCTGGTAATAAAGTAATAAGCAATAAATTACATATTTTAAGTGGTAATCATTTAAAATTGGAAGATAAACAAATATATTTTTACATTTCAAAATAAAAAACAGATAAAACTCAACTGTACCAAATGATTCATGTCATTATGACCTACATATAACTTGCGTCTTCCTAGTATTACATTGACACAATTCTTCAGAAACTAAAGCAGAATCAGTGAAATGTTGAATTTGCAGAGCGCTTGATCGATGAACAATTCAATACATACATACATAGATAAATATTACGTCTACATATGTAGTATTCGACAATGGATTATACTATAGAAATCGTGTGCATTTAGTTGACAGTTGAATATTATGTACATCGTTAGATCACTCTAAGCAAACGTTACGTATACGCAATGCCTAACAGCTCACGATCGTTTTGCACTGAGGCTGTCCAGTTCTAGGTTCTACACTTACTATGCATGTCTCATTGTGCTATAGTATTTATCTTATCGGCGTACATATGTACATAGAGCTCACCTGGTTTACTGGTGCGGCACATGCGATTGGTAATCAGCTAAGACTGCTCCGTCAGCTGTGCTGACATTCACGATCCGATCACTGGATTGCTCACAGTTCACAAATCACAAATTAAACTCTTATCAGGCAGCAGCACGACTTTGTTGTTGTTTGTACTTTGTTTTTCTATTATTATTTCACGTAATCACAGCTGACCGCGAGAGAGAGAGATGGAGAGAGAGGAAGTGTTTGCTGCTGCGATTCCAAGTCAGAGTCAGAGCCAAGCAAGGTGCTTATGAGTAATAACTGAACCGAACTTTATGCAAGTGAACTGAGCTAAACTGAACTGAACTGAACTCAACAGAGCCGAGTCGAGCCGAGCTGAGCTGAGCTGAGCAATGTAAACAGTTTACGATTCGCGCTCTCTGCTGCTGCCAATGGCTTATTCACGAATGCTGCGCGAGGGAGTGAGCGCGGCAGCCCGGTTGGATGATTCAAAAATGCCGCAATGCTCGCGCACCGTCATGACTAATACATTTGGGATTTAAGCATTTTGCAGACTTTCGCAGACGCAGGTAGAAGTGTTGCAAGCAAGCGGCACAGCACACGACACCGCACGCGTATTTGTCACGTTATCAGCAACAACAACAGCAACAGCAATGGCACAAGCCACAACACAACGGGAATAGCAGCCAACTAAGGGAATGGCGCGATCAAAACAAAACGCACAAAATCAAACTAATTGTAACGGTTAAATGGCGTTTGACTGCGCGCGCGCGTTTACTTTGCGTTTGTCTACATCGACTGCACATTATCGAGTGTCCGCTTTTGGGGCGGCAGCTCGGTCGCCGTCGCAGTCGCCGTCGTCGTCGTCAATTGATATTCGTTGCTGGGCTGTTGACAATTTCGCTCTACAAGCACGCACACATGCTCACCCCAACTAGCATATGACACTCTCTCCCTCTTCGCGTGCTCTCTCACTCTTTCAGGTCGCTCTCATTGCCAGTATGTTCTCTGCAATTGCTGTTGTTGTTAGAGTACTACTACATGCATGTGTACATATTTATCAGTTGATAGACCAGAGGGCGGCAGAGGAACACATACATACATATGTATGCGATTGGCGATCGCGTTAGATATTGCATGCATTACTGTATGCGTGTGTGTGTTTGTTTGTTTGTATATTGATTTTCTTATTCTTACAGATAGGCGATACGCATGACGCGCCATAATTGATATTTCCAGCAATTCCATCAATAAATACAAATGCAGCTATTGCACATACATGCATACATATGTACGTACGTACATGTATACATATATACATATGTATGTACATATTTGTTTAATATACAATTATTATTTGTTTTATATATGTACATATTAAATTTACCCAGCTTTGAACGTTATAATCTACAATATCTGTCATAAATTTGAATGCTTTTCAAACATCCTCTATTTTTATATTTAAATTAATAAAATAATATTAAACATATTCCTATTTGAAAAAAATTATTTTTAAGCATTAATGACTTAGATATTTGCATTCAAAATTAAAAAATTAAATTTTTTTTCAGTGTGCCAACTCATTCTTGACAGACTGTATGCATGTATGTATATTACATATTTGAATTATAAACTTCCTCTAAGCTACTGCAATTGACACTTTTGCAACACTGGAAACGAGGATTGGCAAAACTAAACGGTCTATATATGTATGTACATATACATATATATATATATGTATATATATATATTTAAGTTTGCACTCAACCTTGTTTATATTGGCCATAAGCCGTATCAATATTAATTTAAATAATAATAAAAATCATAATTATAATTAAGCAATACCACTAATGTTAAGTGGCAATATAAAACGGGTGCGTATTTGTGTGAATGCCTTTTGCACTCAAAAATCACAGGCTAAACGGCCATACAGTTTTTGCTTTGCTCAGTATCGCCGCCATATTGCATTGCAATTTGCTATCTGGGAACGCCAAATAATTATTTTTCGGTGTGCCAATACTCAAAGTGCGAAAAATACCAAAGAAATTAATAAACTAAATAAGAAATCTTCTAATACATGGTGGATTATTGAAAGGCCGTTGATCGAGCGTTGCCACCTAGCAGATATTTTCTTTATTTTGTGAATTGCAAAAGCTGCACGCGAAACAGTATTTTCGATTTTCGAAGTTTATTTCTACATCCTAGTAGGCCTGTCTTTTCAAATGTCACGCTGCATGACTTGCATCTGCATAAATCATTTGGACTTGATTGGATCAGTGCTATACAGTTTTCGTAAATCAAATAATTGCAAAAGCAAATAGGTTTCTAAGCCGTACCGGCGATCATTGTGTTTGAAATGGATTGGTTTCTTTTCGCGTCACTTTTGATTTGGTTTCTTGCCGCTCTCCAAAATCCGTTTACGGAAATTTGGCAGCGGCTGGAAGGAGCTCGAGAATATTTTCGCATCGGTTACATCGAAGAATTTAAATGGCCTAACGAAAATAGCCGAATGAATGACTCGATTTTTTTCTATAGTCGCCCAATAGAAAAGATTGACGAGCATTTTGCAGATGATTTTGGCGGAGACAAGGATGGGGGCATGGGTATGGATGACACTGGATTCGAATGGCAACAAAGCAACGGTCAGCGGACTGACAAGGACAACAAGGGGACCGGCGAGAAGAACAAACTGCCACTCTTCTGGGTGAAACTGACCAAAACAGTAAGAATGATTGCCTACGATAATCCAAAGGCTATATATCTGCGCTACGAGGGAGACTACAAAGGAAGAAAGCTTGTCACCTGGATCAATATTGTTATTGTAAGTCAACTGCTGTGGCTGTTCTATGTGCTGATCGTGGTCATCGGTTTCGTTCATATTACCACGTATATGAGTTGTGGCGTTTTGAAATATTTAGCCAATCTAATCCTAAAGAATCTAAAAATGTCGGGACTCCTCAAAAAAGTAGAAATGTCAGGACTCCTCAAAAAACTAGAAATGTGGATTTTCGTCAAAAAACATGAATTGTGGGCACTCCTTGAGAAACTAGAAATGCTATTCCGAAGCAAACGGGAAAGACTGAACTTTCGACTGATTCGCCAAATGTTTTCAAAGAAAAAGAATGAGAACGTCATGCTACCAATTGTGCTACCAGTAATGCTTCCCCTTGAAAATTATGTCGAACGTTATATTGAGTCGGGTCTAGAGTCGGATGTTGAGTCGAATGCCGAGTCGAATGCCGAGACGATTGTCGAGTCGGAAAGTTATCGCAGGGCCAGAACGATCAATATCAATGCTAGATATAATCCCATTTTGAACAGGTCGACAAAACTCAACAAGCAAGACAAATTTGTTCAATGGATTAGACAGGCTCCATTCGTGAATGAACCGTCCGACTCAGAGTTTCGTCTATCCGACTCTGATGGGTACGAACACTTGAAGCTTATATCCTCCAAAGAAACCGTAGAAAATATGCTGATACCAACTGATGAACTAAACGCGAAATCAAGGAAGACTTTTACAGTCGTACATAATAATTCAAATCAAACTTTGGCGAGTAAACTGATAATTGTCTCTAGGGACAACGAAGTAGGTTCTCAGATATCTTTTAAAACAAAAATGTACATAAACGCAAAAAAAATGTGCAAAGTTCTGAAGAGCGCTAAGCCGTGTGGCTGTCCTTATTATCGACCAAATGAAGCGTGCTCAGATACGTCTACAGATGATTACCAGATGAACGACCATAGCTTTGCTTGCAATGCTGCCAAAAATGACCCCGGAAAATCGAAAGGCCGACGGCGCCAGGGTGCGTGGGGCTGTAAAACGAAGTGAATTCTCAGAGCTATCGAGAAACCAACATCACAACCCCTCGGGACGGCTTTTCAACAGATGTGCTTTCAAAGATGCTCGCGACAACGGTGTGCAGCACAAATACTACTCATCTGAAGACCCTTCGGATGTGTACAAAAAGCAGAGTACGACTACTAAGCAGAAACGGAAACGCAAGGATTCTCCACCGAAATCGAAGATAACAATGCCAATCGAGCATATCGATTTGAATAATACTGACGGCGAAGACCTTTTTAATATGGTAAGACTTCCAAAGTCACTGAGGATCCCATCAGGAATAAAATTGCCATCTCAAATGGAGCATTCCGTGCCACCTACGCGCAATTCGGAAAGATTTACTACGATCCAAACATCTTTTGTGGAAGATGATCTAGAAGACACGATATCCGTCATTGAAAATCCGAATGGCATTTCGAAAAGTAACTACAGCGACACTGACGTTTCTTCTGAAGAAGATATCACGGATAAAAAACCCGTTGATAGTACTGAATATGACGATGTGTTGGAAAGACAATTTGCTGACGTTCTCAAAATTTCTGACGACTCTGAAGCTTCGATGAGCTCTTATAATTTCAACCACGAGGATGGCAATTGGGTTGGCTGGGCTTTAAGGAATGATCAACCGAATGAATATAAGGAGCCAATGGACTTGGACGTAGGTATGGCAAGCTCTGACGAATCGGAATCTAAAGCAGACACCGACGAGCCTATGGACTCTAGTTTTAGTCAATCACACGATAAGACATTGAAGGAATCATTACAGATCGGCTATGAACGTCCGGGTGAAATCGAAGATGATATAGACGAGGACAATTTCAATTGGGTAAGTGGAGTAGTTTCAAGATAAGTCAACACTCAAATTGTATCACATACATTGTTCTATACAGCATACTCACGAAATTTAATTTTGCTTTGCAGGGTCCTCGTAGCCAGAAGTAAACAGTCAAGAATCCGGAGAGCAGACAGTGGTTGATGATTTCAAAAACTTTTTGTCGACTACGTCTGAGCTTCAGCTAAAAGTATTATATTACACCAACTCATAAAAAAACAGAAAATTCAGCTTCATCTTAATCTTAATTGGGTATGTGGAGAGGTTTTCCAATAAGCTAAATATTAAAATGCCGAAATTAAATTTTGTTTTGCAGAGCTCTAATAATCAATCATATGTAAACACTCGAGAATCTGGAGAGCAGACAAACCTGAGCTTCAGCTAAAAAATAATATATTAATCGCAGCAGCTAATCAAAATACTGAAACTTTATCCTCATCATCATCTTAATTGAGTTTGGGGAGAGGTTTCACAATAATCTAATACTTGAATCATATTCTATATATAAATTGGTAAGTGTAGTAGTTTCAAAATAAGCTAATACTTTAATTGTATCACATATGTACATAGCTCTACATATTTAACCAATTCATGAATTTTAATTTTACTTTGCAGATCTCTAATCAATCATATGTAAGAGGTCGAGAATCTGGAGAGCAAACAAATCTGAACTTCAGCTAAAAAATATATATTAATCAAAATAGCGAAACTTCATCGACATCCTCATCTTAATTGAGTGTGGGGAGAAGTTTCACAATAATCTACTACTTTAATTGTATCACGTACATAATTTTATATTCATTGGTTATGTGGAGAGGTTTTCAAGTAAGTCTAAAGCATTTTGTATAACCTACATACATACTCACGAAATTTTATTTTCCTTTGCAGAGATTTCATAACCGTATGTAAGCAGTCAAGAATCTGGGGAACAGATAGTGGTTGACGATTTCAAGCACTTTGCGTCTGACGTTCAGCTAAGAAAATATAATAAATTGCTACAAGCAATCAAACTCTCGGAATTGCATCGTCAACTCAACTGCGGAATCTCAACTCAGGAAAAAATATCAACTGGACTTTACCATAATTTCATTCAATATCAATATCCAACAATAACCCAGATTTTCATCAAATATTAACGACCTTGAATTTAATGAAGGCCCACTGAATTCAAATTGACTAACCATATAGATTCCCGTCTGTGTCTCCTACGTCGAGTCCAATAACAAGTTTTCATTGTTTATTGTGCATAACCATCAAGCTTCATTCAACGATATTTCAAGATAGCCAACCTAACATTATACTCCACTTGGATAATCGGATATTCTACCGTAGATCTTTCTATATGTATATCTGTAATCTATTTCTGCTGTTTAACCCTCATAACCAAATATATATTTCGTACTAATGCATGTCTTAAATAGTTTGTGTCCTCACTCTAACTCTAACTACCTTCATTCCTGGAGACCGATATTCGATATTTTCTTTTATGAATTTAGATCTCTTTAAGTTTACACATATATTTTCCTGTTAGGTTAAGCCAATCTGCCTGGCCTTTGCTAGATCAGGATCTGCTCGACAGTCGAACAATGGAGAGACGTATCCGGAATAATCTCAGACGAACAGTGTTCACATTCTGAGTCTCTGCTACGAGTCATCATATGCAGATGACATAAAAGTTAGCTCAACAGGCCAGACCTCTCTTCCGCTCAGGGGAAACAACGAAACCTGATGCTGAGTCATGCGATAGTTGGGAGATGCAAGGCGTGAAGCTGAATCAGCCACTAAGTTTCTCAGCTCAATCGCTACGGAACCAGTTATTCCCATGCGTCCGGAATCTTCGAGTGTTATGGGTTCGTGTATGCAAAGTACAGGTAAGTAATGATAATTAAATAGATGCCACATAACTATCATATGATATAATATGATATACTGGACTAAAGCTTTCACACTAGTTTCAATTGCTATAATTATATTTTGATTTTCAGAAACTCTCCACTTGCCTGCTTTACGTCCGTTGTACTGTGACTGTCTTAAGTGCCCGGGATTATACGCATTACTTGAATTGCTACATTGATAAGGGATCCAGGGAACGAAACGGGCATATAAACATGGAAAGGAAAGGGGCCAAGTTGTCGGCATTCACATTCGGTTCAGCTACGGCTTCGGCTTCATATTTTAGAAATGTTTACACAACTCGAGCAGACACGTTTGTTTGTGCGAGCAATACGATCGCTTATAGATATCGAGTGTAACTATATCGGAAGAGAGCGAGAGAGTGAGAGAGGCAGAGAGTGACAGTGAGAGTGTGAAAATATCTCACTCTCTATCTCACTCTCTTTCCTTCTGTGCTGCCCTCTAGAGTTCAAATCATTTCTGTGGGTTTCTGTTTCTATCTGATTAGCGGTCAGTTGGCTTTATATACATACATACTTATGCATATAAAGATATACATAAATATATATATGTGTGTGTGTGTGTGTGCCTGCATAAAAAGCATTTCACACATTCGAGCTATAGCAGCCGCGGAGACGAAGCCACGGGGCGTAGTCGGTCAATTTTCAATTGTTGCCAAAGAGTTTTTCCTCTGACTCAGTTGTTTTCTATAAAGTAGACACACTCACACACACACGCGTACTTCTAGGGGCACACTCTCACTCTCACTCTCGCTCTCACTCTCACTCTCATTCCCATAGCCCTGCCTTCTACCTCTCCCCCACCCCTCTCGATTTGCCACTGGCCCATTCAATGCGCTCTACTCAATGAACCCAGAGGCCGGTGGCCTCTAATGTGCTCGCCAGCCCAGCCCAGCCAACGCCCCTTAGCCAACACCCCCGCCAGTCCCTGCTCCTCCTTCTCCTCCTCCGCCTCCTGCAGCTGCGCCGAGACTATTTCTTTTTGTTTGCTTCATTAATTAATTAAGATGACGCTGGCAACGGCGTCGAGAAGAGACCATTATCTAATATATACATATACACATACATATGTACATATGTGTATATGGATATACATCTGTGCATATATGTATGTGTGTGTGTGTACGCAGTTTCCCGAAATCGAATCGAGTGGGTGCTCATGGGAATTAGCCGAGGAGCAGTGGCTGTGGGTCATATTTTTTGGGTGCAGTTAGCTAGAAAATTGGCCTAGTCAATCGTTGAATTCAGATATACATATATATATGTATGTATATGTGTATTTACATATAAGTATAGCAGGGCATCAGCCCAGTACTCCATGAAATATATTCGATTCTACATAGACATAAACATTTAGATATATATGTGTATATATGCAGACACATGTAAATATGTATAGCAATATATTGTATATAGTATGTAGAGTTAGTCTATACAGTTTTGTAAGCCTTGCTCTATATACTGCTCTATATATAGAGCACATACCCTGTAATTTAATTTTGGTTCTATCGAATTATATTCCAACTCAAATTGTTTAAGAAAAATATTAAAATTTGAGTTTTTAGACAAGAGAAATAGATGTAAACTGTACCTAAAAACTCTGTAATGAAGTTATAGTTAGCTTGTATAGTCATTGGGGTTACTATATAATTGATCCATATCCATTCAGCTCCATCCAATGTATTAGCTCTGGGCAGAAGCTTTCGTTTATGTGGAGGAATATCTGCTCCGCATCAATGAAAGTTTCATCTGAGAGACCCTGTATACTCGACTAGGCGTTACGTAATAGACTCTCTCACCATAAATTGGCTTGAGCTATGATGTCAATATTAATCAATTTTACTTTATTAAATACTAATCACGATTTTTTTTTATTTATACCCAATCTAGACTCTACGTAAATCTATATTTGACTATATGATCGCATATTTCATTTCCTTTAAGATATGCTCAATATTTCATGTTCTCTATCCAATTTCTTTCCAGTTAGCAGTCTATGCTTCTCCAGTGGAATACCCTATAAAGTAAATGTGTATAAATACCAGGCAAATTTATGCTCGATCGTAGGTGGCAACAGCTAGTCCGATGCGCTTGTCCATTCCCCCGAACTCGAAAGAATCGGAAAACGAAAAAGTTCTATTTGGAAATGCGGTGAGAGAAGAAACCTCAAAAGTTTTAAATTCGTATAAATATATATTTTTTTATTTGGTCTATGATTTTGAAATGACAGACGGAGGTGTTGTAGCCCTGGTTTGTGTATGCTCTAGTTGAAAATATCGAAAAAGAAACAATGCAACAAAAAGTTTTTGTAGAAAAGGCCAAAATATAAGAACAATGTAAACAAAGCGCTCGCTCCGCTCATTTCAAATTACCCGATGATGAAGTCAATTGTTGTATACAATAAAATTTGGTTGTTGTTTTCCTGCTAGCAAGCTTTTCGTATTGGTTCGTACCCAAAAATACCCTGTAGATTCTATATATTAGCTATGTCAATGGTTATGTATGGGGCTCAAGTGAAGGAGGGTTTCTGGGTCTAGAGTAGAAAATACATATATCAATATATGACGATATATATGGTATTATAATCGTAACTCAAATACGAATCAAAAATATTCCCATGGAAATGCAATCAATAAATTATTGTAATTAGTTTTATGGACACTAGAAAACGGAATTACAAATAGATAAACCAAAGAACTCGCAAACTGTAAGAACTTAAGTGTAGAAATTTATAATGTCATTGAATAGAGCTTAAAGAAAGGGAATTTGAAGTAGACAGTGGAAGATATGAAACAGATTTGAGGATTTATGCATTAATAATATTATAATAGATTATTATATCAATAATCTTGATATTCATTGTAGAAAATATCATGAAAAGATGCAGAGAATTCGAGAACCTAGAGTCAGAGAATTAAGTACATAGAATCTCTAGCTAAGAGGAGCTGCGCTGCATCAAAACTTCAGCGCTTTAAGTATTACTACTGCTCGATAGTCTGTCGATACATTTAGATACCAAACACACACGCAGGGTATTCAACGGTCGAGTATGCCCCATGCAGCTCTCATGGAATACAATTCATTGTTGCCGCTGTCGTTGTTGTTGTTGTTGTTGTTGTGTTTTGTTAATTTCTTTGCTGGATGCTTTGCTATTTGGGCTAGTGTCGATGTATAGAATTTAGTTTAGTACAAAAATCGGCGCAGGAACGATCGCGTCATAGTTTTAAACGCCGCATTCCTTGGCTGCAAACACCATAGACCAACACCCGACACAGGCATAGACACAGACACAGACACAGACACAGACACAGACAGAGATACAGACAGAGACAGAGGCACACTTAAGCATATGTATAGATATATGCATATATGTATATAGAGTCATATATGTACATAATATACCCCGCTAAGCCCGGTGGGACCCAGAGTCCAGTTTACATAGCTTCACATGATTCACCAGCATTGGAATGGTCAGTCCGAGCTGCTCGGCAGCAGTCAGCCAGTGGGATTGGGATCGGGATCGGGACTGGGACTGGGACTGAGTCGTAAGGCGTTGCCGGGCAATCGATCGAGCGTGCTGGAGAACGAGCTGTTCCAGGGCTACTCGGATGAGCTGCTGACCTTCGCCTGGATCGCCTGCATTGTGTTCATCATTGTGGGCGTGCCGGGCAATCTGCTGACCATTGTGGCCCTGTCGCGGGGCAGACAGACACGCAACTCGACGGCGATCTTCATCATCAATTTATCGTGCTCGGATCTGCTCTTTGGCTGCTTCAATCTGCCGCTGGCCGCGTCCACGTTCAAGGAGCGCGCATGGACCCACAGCGACCTGCTCTGCCGCCTGTTCCCGATGCTGCGCTATGGCCTGCTGGCCGTCTCGCTGCTCTCCGTCTCGCTGATCACGATCAATCGGTACATAATCATTGCCCATCCGCGGCAGTATCCCCGGTAAGTCTATGCCATTCGACCAGATCCCACATCTAATCCATGCTAATCTCAATTTCGGCCTCCGCTCCTCCGCGTGTGCAGCATCTATCAGCGACGCTATCTGGCGCTGATGGTGGCGGGCACCTGGCTGGTGACGTTCTCGATCATGATACCGACGTGGCGCGGCGTTTGGGGCCGCTTCGGGCTGGACACGAGCATCGGCTCCTGCTCGATACTGCACGACAAGTACGATCGCTCGCCCAAGGAGTTCCTCTTCATAGCCGCCTTCATGCTGCCCTGCGTCTGCATTGTCATCTGCTATGCGCGCATCTTCGTGCTCGTGCGTCGGGCGGCGAGGCGGGCGGGTGCCAAGACCTCGGAGATGGCCGTTACGCCGCCCATTCAAATGCCGTCCGCCGACAAGGCCAAGGATAAGGACAAGCCCAAGGACAAGGACAAGAACAAGGACAAGGACAAGGCCAAGGCCAAAGATCTGGACAAAGAGCGCAAGCCCAGCGCAGACGACGGCGACTCTGGCCAGGTGCATCCGTTTGTGGTCAGCGAGTACCTGGCCTATATCGATGACAATGCCTCCTCGGAGAGTTTCCCCATCTCGTACAGCGTCAAGCAGGAGACGCCCATCGATGCCAACGTGGTGCTGCAGGAGAACAACCAAGCCAACAGCAAGCCCTCCACGCCAGCTGCCGCCACACCAACTGGCGATACGAGCATCCGTAGATCGCTGACACAGCTGGAGCAAAGCCGCAATTCGTGAGTAGCCAATGACGCATGAATAACATTCACTTTGAATTTATAACTGGCTTGTAGACTCCAATTCCAAAAGGGACAAGAAGAATATACATATATCACTATATCCATTTAGTCGAATTGACAATGAATATAACATACAATATATGTATATATATTTATACTGTATTACAATGAATATAGATGTGTCCGCTAGAATATCAAATTGTACATTTATAACCTGGTTGTAAATTCCATTTGAGAATTCGCTGTCATAAAATATCAATACTATCAAGTTTGTGCGAAAAGTAAATTTAACATTTACTTACAACCAGGCTGTAGCTCTCTTAGAGAACTTATAGATGAAAAGGAATTACACAGTAGAAATTACTCCATTCACGATCTAGAAGCAATTATCTAAAACTAGTGGTACTTCTGGCCTAAACGCTTTAAAATGAACACACCAAAATTAGATATGGGCGGATCATATCATTTATAGATCTAACTGGGGATAAGCTTAAGTGGAATATACCTGATTTTCACAAGTTTTCGGACAGGTTAAACCTTAAACCTCTATCTGATCGAATTTGTTCGTAAACGACAATAAATAAATAGATCAAATATACATACCTAATCTATCTATATCAAGCTATATAGAACACTTTAAATTATTGCAATGAGAGATTCTAAAGAAAGACTGATGTAGAAAATGAGACTAAACACATTTTATGGATGTCTTAGATTAAATTTAAGCTCTTAGATATATGTATATGCTAATAATAGTATGTATATAGATTGGGGGTTTATCGGAAAAACGTATTGAAATCAGAGTTCCATAATCAAAGCAAAAGTAGAGCATGCAGAAAAAACATATATTAATTACTAAATATCTCACTTGGCTCTCCCCTCTCTCTCCTCCATGGCCATTCGACTCGGTAGAAAGAATCCCATCACCACCTCGCTGCGCACCTCGTTCACGCGTTTCAGCCCACGCAAATCGCATTATGTGTCGATGGGGAATACTTCGAATGCCTCGTCCATCTATGCGGGCCGAATGAGCGTGAAGGATCGTCGATTGCTGAAGATGATATTGGTGATATTTGTGTGGTTCCTGATCTGCTATCTGCCCATAACGCTGTCCAAGATCAGCAAGAGTATCAACGATGTGCACATCTTCAACATAATGGGCTATCTGCTGATCTATCTGACCACCTGCATCAATCCGCTGATCTATGTGCTGATGAGCTCCGAGTACAGGCGCGCCTACTGGAACCTGCTGCGCTGCCATCAGTCCGAGCAGCAGCAGCAGCAGCAGCGGGTCCTCAAGAAGCACATCGAGTCGAATCGGGCGCTCAAAACGTGATCCGTATGGATCAGAAGTGGAGCCGCAGCCGAGTTCCGTCCCAACCCAATCGATGCAGCCTAGCGCCAATCGCCAGATAGAAAAGGTTTTCCAGTTAAGCTAAAGGTACATATCACATCGGATATCATCCCATATACAATATCTGTACTATATGATCGGATTTAGCTGGAATTGATGTAAGCTCCGGGTACCTCTATATGCCTGGTATGCCTCCATAGTGACCACTTATCCAACAACAGTTATAACAACAAACAATAAGAAAACGCGATTATCTAATGCAATGAATGTAAAGCCATATCTTTATCTGTCAGATATATCCATTATACATATACATATGTATGTAGTATTAAATATGAAATTGAATGATATACAGATGGATCATATATCACTAAACTCGATCGATTATTATTATCAGATTGTGTTTGTTTGATTTGACCTTGATTATATATGTATATATGTATGTATGTATTTCCAGTTCCAGTTCCCCCCATTCCCGACTCCTGCCAACAAAACAAAAATCGATAAAGTCGGCGCGTGTAATCGATAAAAAGTGTATTGTATTTTATACCAAATGACTTTTTAATATCTGGTTGACATTTTTGAATTCCATGTTTAAGAACAATCGATGTTTTATTTATTTGCTTGCCGCTAATTATTGTACCAATTCATATACATATGCATATATAGATATACGTAACTATAGACATATACATACATATATGTATATATGATATATATGTATCTATATATATCTTGGCAAATATATATGTATATTTCTATTATGTATACCCTATGTCATCAATAAATGCTTCGAATAATTGATATATGTAGTTTTACGTTGTTTTTGTTTCATTTTCTTTCTTTTTGCTTTTGAGAATTTCGAATAGAGTTCCAGATAATACCAGAATATGTGGTGTAGCTTAATACATAATTATTATCAATATACATATTGTATATGCCAGAATGTGTGTATGTGTGTGTATGTGTGTGTATGAAACATGGACTACTTAATGCTAGTAACACAACTAAATGATCCAATATTCTGGTAATACTTATCGCCGCACGATAACGCTAACGATAAATCGTTTCGAAATTTCAACTGCCAAATGGAACTCACGGATCGAGTCTGATACTTCATCTGACTCTTGCTCTCTCCCACGCTCTGTCTCCCTCTCTCTTTGCTCTTCTGTCTCTCACTTGCTGTCTAACGGTAATGTAATATATGTATAAGCCTATAAATGTGTGGGTGTATATAACATTTATCGTATAATAGTATCGTATATTATATATATACTATATATATATGTATATGTAGTATTGTTTGCATGTATATGAATAGAATTATTATTATATTTAGATTTTAGAATTGTTTTTTTTGTTTGTTTTTGTTTTTGTTTTGTAATTGCGATTGCGATAGCGAGCGTATTGAAAGGATTTTGGTTGTTCGTTTTTGGTTTTCTTGTTGGCTCTTCTTCTTCTTCACACGGACTCCAGGTGCTCGGAGATCTCCAGTATGGGACTCTCGCTGAGCGGCTTCACCAATGTCTGCCAGCTGGGCGTGAAGAGGCTGAGCACCGGAGGCGCCGATGCGCTCGACTGCGCCCGCACATGGTAGTCGGACTCGTGGCCATGGACCACGTGGCTGTTGAGCAGCGCCTGGGGCGGTGTTGCCGGCGGTGTTGTGGACGGCGGTGGCGCCGAACTGGACGCCACGGGCCCGGCTGTGGGCAGAGCCTCCGGCTGGCTGATGTAGGAGGTCTTCAGATTCATTTGGCTAAAGGCGTGCGCGCCCGGCATGGTCAGCGAGTGCTGCAGTCGTGGCGGACCGCTGCGCGGCCGATCCAGCATGGCCAGCTCGTACAGCTCCTCGGCCAGGTGGTGCTCGGTCGGGCCAGCGGGCGCTGGCGGCGGCGGCGTCCCATGCACCAGACTGTGATTGTAGTGGACATGGCCATGGTTGTGATGGTGATGCTGGTGCTGATGCTGATGCTGATGATGATGCTGGTGCTGGTGCTGATGGCGTCCGGCCAGCTGCGCCTCCAGAGCGTATTGCTTCTGGAAGAGCTGGCGCTTCTGCTGGAGCAGGCGGTGCTGCAGGAGCTGCTGTTGCAGCGGCGGCTTCTGCATCGGCGACATGGCCAGCTGCTGCTGGTGCTGCTGGTGGTGCGCATGCGGATGCGGGTAGACGCTCGGCGGCGGTGGCGGCGGCGGCTGATAGCAGCCATGGCCATGGGCCGCAAACAGCTCGCTGCTGGCGTCCAAGAGCAGCGACGACGGCGGCGGCGGCGGCGGCAGTGGCGCGTAGGCCAGCTGCTGGTGGTGCTGCGGCTGCAGGTGGTGCAGCGTGTGGTGCGGCTTGAGGGGCATCGCATAGAATTGACCGTGGGGCAATTGACAATTGGCCAGGCTCAGCTCCTCGAGGCCCAGATGGCCATGACCGTGACCAAGACCAAGACCATGACCATGACCATGACCATGGCCTTGGCCAAGGGCATGGCCATGCAGATGGGCGTGGCTGGGCGCATAGACAGCCGCCTCCTGCTGCAGCTGCTGTATCTCCAGCCAGCCGTGGCGCTTGGCCTGCTCGTAGCGATAGCTGCCATAGACACGACTCGCGCCCAGCAGGGAGCTGGAGCTGAGGAGGCCCTGGGCCACCAGGCCGTCGCTGGCGCGGCGGCCCTCACGGAAATGGATGGGCGAACGCTTGTCCGCAAAGGGCGGCGGCGCCGGCTGCGGCGGTGGCGGTGGCGTCGCCGTCGGTGTCGACGTTGGCGTTGCCGTTGGCGTCCCCGTCGCCGTTGGCGTCGGCGTCACCAGCAAATTGACCGCGCTGGGCATATGGATGCACGAGTTGTGGCTGCTGTACAGCGAACGCTCCGACGAGTGCTCGCTGGAGACAGCGGCCGCAGCGGCGGCGGCAGCGGCCAGCATTGAGTTGCTCATGCAGGAGGGCAGACTGCCGGCAATGTCCGGCACGGAGGGCAGCACAAAGTCCAGACTCTCGTAGGCGCTGCAGTTGCTCTTGGAGGAGCCGCGGCTCAGATTCTGGCTGAGGCTCTTCGAGTAGCTGCCGGCTAGGACGCCGCTGGAGCTGCTGCTGCTGGCATAGGAGCGCGTGCGCGTGTTCGCCTGGACGCTGGTCAGATCCGTCGAGGATTGGGAGCCCTCCTTGGCGGCGACCACCTCGTTGCCCTGATCCGTGTCGCAGCCCTCGTCCGTGCTGGAGCTCCCCTGTGCCAGCACCTTCTTCTCAAAAGTCTTTTTCTCACGGCTACAACGACAACGACAACGACGCCCGGTTAGACTCTCTCTCTCTCGCTCTCGCTCTGGCGAACTCGCGAATCGTTGGCCGCAAGCTCTCACTCACCCGTCTCCAATGGGCTTCGGTTCGGCTCCCTCGCCATCCTCCGCAGCTCGGCCAGACTCGCTGCCGTTGCTATTCCCAGTCCCGTTCCCATTCCCAGTTCCGTAGCTATTTGCCGTTGCAGTCTTGCGCTTGGGTTTCTGTTGGGAGAGAGAGAGAGAGAGAGCAAGAGATTGTTACAATGGATGATACAAAGTGTGGGAAGACAGACGCACCTCAATTGGCAGTGGACTCTCCTGGAGCGTCTGGAATAGTCGGTTCGCCTCGGCGGACATTTTGTAGCGAAAGCTCTGATTGAGATTGGCGGTGGAATCGAAGCTATTCGAGCTGGACATCACTTTTATTGTCTTGCTATGTTCGGCAGTGGGCGTGGCAGCGCTCGAATGCTCCATGACAGATGCTGGCAGCTGCTGCTGCTCCTCGCTCTGCTCCTTCTTCGTTTCGGCAATGGCCGTGGACTGCAAGAGATTAAAGATGTTAGTGGGGATCCCTTGATGAATTCAGCTTGGCTAGCGTTTGGCAGCTGGACGCACCTGCTGCAGCAGCAGACGACAGTCTTCGGTGCTCTGCTTGATGATGTACTCGCTAATGGTCTGGTGGAGCTGCTTGGGCGCCGGCGGCGCCGGCGATGGCAGGTGGCCAAGCGGATGGCCCTGCTCCAGCTGCTGGCTGGCATTGAGCAGCAGCTCGCGACACCTGAGATTGGCCAGCGATGGCAGCGGATGCCCGCTGCTGGTATTGTCGATGCTCAGCGAGATGCCAACCGGGCGCTGGCTGCCGGCCACGCTCCTGGCCGAGCTGAGGCTCTGATGACTGATGCGAGCGCTGCCCGGCGCTGGCAACGGGGTATATCTAGTGGGCATGACCATGCCCGCGCCCGCGCCCACGCCCACGCCCTCATCGCCGTTCAGGTAACGGGCGTGAGTGTGAGCGTGAGCGTGGGCGTGGGCGTGACCATGGACGTGGGCAAGGATGTGGGCCTGCTGCTTGACCGCATAGTAGGGATCGGCAGTGGTTCGCTCGCTCATCATGACAGTCTGATGGCGGCTAAGTCTTTTGTGTGTCGGATCCTTGGCCAGGATCACGGTGGATATTGTCTTTCTTTGCTGCTGTTGCTGCTGCTGTTGCTGATGCAATTGCAGCAACTGTTGCTGTTGCTGTTGCTGCTGCTGCTGCGCCGTGGGCAACTGATCGAGCATCAGGGACTGCTTGCTCTTGTAGAGCAGACGGCCGCTCGCCTCGTTGGGCTTCGCCTGCTCCTTCTTGTGTGAGACGCGATCCTGCAGCAGCAGATAGATGGCCGCCACATGATCGTAGGTATTCTTCTTGAGGCTGGCCCGCGTCTTGTCCGGTGCGATGCCCACATACTCGGACATGATCCTCAATATATCCTCGCTCGGCTCCAGCACCGCCTGCCGCTCCATGTTCAGATTGTACTTGGCAATCAGCGCATGCTCCAGCAGATCGGGACACATCCAGCGATGGCGCTTGATCTGCTCAATGGTATAGCGACGCGTCGGCTCCAGCACCAGCATGCGACGTATTAGATGCTCACACTCCGAGCTCATGAAGAAGGGTATGCGAAAGCGGCCCGAGAGCACCCGATCCCGCAGGCTCTGCAGCGTGGACCCATCGAAGGGCAGAGCGCCGCACACCAGGACATAGAGCACCACGCCCAGGGACTGCAGCGAGAGTAAATGGAGAAGATTAGCATTAGCATCTGGGACATCATCAGCTGGTGTGCTTACCCAAATATCAATTTCGGGTCCAGTATATTGCTTGCCCTCGAATACCTCTGGCGCGGCATAGGGCGGTGAGCCGCACCAGGTGGCGAGCAGCTCGCCGGGCTTGAAGTGATTGGAGAAGCCAAAGTCAGCGATTTTAATGTTCATGCTGCAGTCGAGCAGCAGATTCTCGGCCTTGAGATCCCTATGGACGATGCCCTTCTTATGGCAATACTCCACGGCGGAGATGATTTGCCAGAACTTGAAGCGGGCCGCCGACTCCGACATGCGTCCATACTTGGCTATATAATCTGCAAGGAAGAGCAAGAGTTGGAGACATCTGGATTGGCTGGAATGGCTGGATTGGCTGGCAGGCAGCCTGGCTGCTTGGCTGGCTTACCAAAGATCTCGCCCTGGCTGGCGTACTCGGAGACAATGTAAATCATGTTTTTGGTTTCCATCACCTGCAATGCTCGGGAGGATTAGCCTTTGGCTGCAGCTGAGCCGGGAGATCGGCGCACTCACCTGATACAATTTGATGATATGCGGATGCTTGAGCTTCTTCATGATTTCCACCTCCCGATAGACCTTCTGCAGGTTGGTGTGATCCAGCTGCGACTTGTCAATGATCTTGATGGCCACCTCGTTCTTGGTGATGCGATGCCGCGCCAGCTTCACCACCGCAAAGTTGCCCTTGCCAATGGTGCGCTCAATGTCGTAGAAGCCGACGCGCATCGGCTCCTTGAGCTTGAGCAGCTCCTTGGGACCGCTGCCGCCGCTGGCAAAGAGCTTCTGGGCCAGGAGCACATCCTTGCAGCTGGCCAGCGCATCCATGGAGGCAGGTGTTGCCATCGCGTCCACATCTGCGTCAGCATGCAGCTCCGATTCACCTGCATCCTGTTCGGGGCCATTCGTCTGGGCGACCGACTTAGCCAGCTTCTGCTTCTGCTTGTGCTCCAACTTCCGCTCCAGCTCCAGCTCCAGCTTCTGCTCGTGCTCGTGCTCGTGCTCGTGTCCATTGACCTTGGGCGGATCTGGCTCCTCCGCTGGCTCCTCCTGGTTGGGCGCAGCCAGCACTGGGGCAGTCGTTGCTGCCATGGCTGCTGCTGCTACAGACTCCTTCGTATCCTTGGCCATCTCGCATGCGCTCATTATCCGGCTGCGTCCGTCGGGCAGGACGGCTCTGGGCTAGGCAAGCACTGAAACGTTGCAGCTGCAGCTGCTGCTGCACATGCTCCCGGCGCATGCAACTGGCTCTCGCTCTCGACTAACGGCACTGGCACTGGCTTTGGCACTGGCGCGCCCCGCCCCTACAGACGCCTCAACGCGCGCTCCTCCATTGCAGCGCACGCTGCCGATTGACAACAACAAATGGAAGAAGCAAATTATAATTGAAACGAAAACAAGTTCACACAAATTTCTATACTCTGATAAGAGATTAGCTCACACGCACACACGCACACACTGGCACAGGTCATCTATGAATGTGTGCCTGTGCGTGTGAATGTGTGAGCGAATATGCATGTGCCTCTCTCCCTGTGTGTGTGTGTGTGTGTGTGCGCGCGTGTGTTTTCGTTCGCAGCATAGAAAAATCAATAAGCCACTCGCCGCGCGTCTCACAAATCTCTCACGCCTTAACCAAACGCCGCGTTCTCACGTGTAGCTCCTACAGATACACATAGATTACGTGCACACACGTACACAGACACACACATGCACGCATGCACACACACACACTGAGCTAGAGAGAGAGAGAGAGAGAGCACACACACACACATATGCAATGAGTACACAAATTACCGTTAGTTTCTAACGAGCTTTGTCAATTGTTTTTCTTCTGCTTTTTTTCGGGCAGTTTTTATCCTTTAAACAGCAATTGCGTTATTCGGCTGCCTTCTCTTCCTCTTCTTGGGCATTCGACTTTTCGCAATTTGTCCTCCCTCGCAGCACCCTTCCGGCAACACTTAAGCCTAGACGGTGACAACCAACGCGACCAACGACCAGCGACACAACAAGGCAACGCGACTCTGCCGTCGATCTGACCCCAGAAAGTGCAGAGCGGCCGCAGCACAGCCAAAAAGCCAAAAGGGGGCAAAAACCACGCACACGTACACGTACACACACACACACACACTCACACACACGCGCACACAGAAGCGTGCTTTTAAGGGTTGCCAATGTTTTGCAATGCGGCTGCTGCTGCGATTGGCAACCCAGTGGGGAGCACTGAAGGCGCCTGCGCCTGATTCGACCCCAAACTAATGGGGCCCAAGTCTGTGTGTGTGTGTGGGAGTATATTTGAATCATGGCGCCTATATATCGATTATTATGAATAATTCATCTATCCAATTAATAGCAGCCATATAGATCAAAGTTAATAGCCCCAATATATGTACATATGTATATAGTATATATTGATGTCTGCTAATTTATGACTATATTTCATATGCACATCATATACTCTTCATATCATCCATCATTTATATACATAGCTATTGTTAATCCCAATATTATACAATTTGCATCAATTTGTAAAGAATAAAATATATTTAAATATACATAGGCGTTCAACAGATTATAAAATATAGGGCAAACGGAATATCAAATAATACAACAAATATTAGTCAGCAATATACATACATATGTATATGTATGTATATATGTGTGTGTACTTGAATAAATACATATGTATATAGAAGAATCGTTGAGCACCTTTGATTCTTGAACCGAGTCGAGATTTTCAACCTAACACATTCATGATCGAACTTTATTTGTGAGATGTTTCGAAATTAGAACTGAAGAAGATCTTCAGCATTTCCCAATTATACATATATTACAAAACTTGTTGTTTTTGTTGCTGTTGATGTTGTACTCGCTGCATTTCCGCATTTCGATATCAAATACACTTTAACTATGTGCACTATATTGACTTATATTAAAGGTTGCATTAATTATTATGGAACAGGTTTCAAATAATAATATTAATCATGTTTTGTACAGTGGAACTAGAGCATAACGACGAACATCACTCTCTCTCCCTCTCTCTCTCTCTCTTTCTCACTCACTCTCTTGCCGTGTGTGTCATTCTGCTTCGTGTCTCTTTCTGTGCCGCTTCCGTCTCGTTTTGTCCCGCTGGCTGATTGTGGCACGCACCGTTCCCTAGCTCACATTATGGTATTTATGTATACATTAATATATAAATATATATATATTGATATATATTGATATATTTATACGTATATATACACATAGAATTTGTATAGTACATATTATATAGAAAGTTACATATATACAGAGACCGATGTACATTCAAAACTCATGTAACACGCTACACTATGCGAAACGCACTATAAACTTAAAATATAGGCTAAAAATAAAAAAAGTTGCACAGGCGCCCTGCCCCGAATCCGCAGGCGAAATACTCATGGATTCGCCTTTCGATTGGAGCATCCACTCAGTGGTTCTCGATTCTCCTCAAATTGGAGCATCCACTCGCCGTCAGTTGCCGTGCCGATCCCGTCGTCGCCTGGTCTGCTAATTGTATTAAATTCTGATTTTGATCCTTGTTTGTTTGTGGTTTTCTTATTTGTATGCTGTTTGATTAGGTCACCTCACTTCACATTTTCGGCAGCATCTCGGCAGCTGGCGAGGCGGCAGCGCTTGTATTGGCCGCCGACGACGTCACGGATGTGGGTGCAGCGGGGTCAGCTGCATCCCCGCCGTAGCAGCGCCGCTTGTAGTCGCCAAACAAGTCCGGCCGGTGCTGCAGGTCGCGCTGCGGATCGATGTTCACGGATTGAGTAGTGTTTCTGCCATATAGAAAGCAACTTCATTGAATCTAAACTTCATTTTTGTTCTTGATTTCGAGATAGATATTGACAGACTCACCTGGTCTTCGTTAGCACGGTGCAGCCATTTTCGACGACCATGCTGAGCGAGTAGAGCGTGGCCAGATTGAGCAGGCTATCCTGCTCGTAGAGCTCAATGTCTGGCAAACGGATTTGAGTCTGGCGCGCATCCTGCAGGAAGCGCGCAAGCCGTTCATTAACACCCAATTTTATGCTGAACCCGGGTCGATCGTTGCCATTGATGCGTCGGCAGCCGGCGCGTATCTCGCGCACCTCCAGCATTTGCAGAGGCGGTGACGAGGAGAGGAATGGATTTGATGTCTCGCCGGACATCTCGCTCTCGATCTGCTTCACAATGGCTGGCATGCCATTCATGCTGCGCTCCGTGTCCATGCAGATGTTGACGTCAATAAAGCTTCGATTGGCGCCCCCGCCGCTGATCTCAATCGGCTCTGAGCTGGCGGCCAGCTGAAAGCGTGACAAATCCTGCAAAGCATCTGTAAGCGGAGGCGACTGCGAGGTGCCGCCCCCGTAGCTATCTGTGAAAGGCATCGTTGCTGTGGCCTCCGTACCGGACATTAGCGTATCATCCTCGCCAATCGTATCATCGGAGCGTATTTGGGGTAACATGGATTTCTTGGTCAGCTTGCGCTTGGGATCGTATTTGCCGCCGGGGCCAAATTCATTGCCGGGCCAATCGGTCAGCTCGTCGTCGCCCTCGCGATCCGTATCGTGCAGTCGATGGCCATCATCGCTGTCCGACGAGGAGCTCAGCGAACTGGAACTAAGAAAATCGTAGAGCTCACTGCAGTCCATCGACTGCACCTGCAGCGATTGCGGCGTCTGGCAGAAGCGGCGCCTACGATGCGACTTCGTCGTGGAGCCACTGCCGTGGATGTGGCCATAATGCGATTTCTTGCGATGCATATGATTGAAGTCTGTGGCTGCGCTGTCCACAGACAGCTGCAGCGGCATTTTATCCGAGTGATTCAGCAGCGTCTCAATGTCGCTGACAGGCACAAGTGTTTCCATGCCGAAGCCACCAGCACCAGCGCAACTAGCTGAACTCTCGTTCACATCTAGCTGTTGTTGTTGCTGCTGCTGGACCGTTGTTTGTGCAGATTGCAGCAGCACCTGCGCCTCTGCCTGTTCCGGCTCCAGGCCCTCCTCCATGTTCGATGTGTTGTCAGTCTTTTGTGCTTGTTGCGTTTGATTTTTCGCAATGCGATTGATTTTGGAGAGCAGCCCCTTGTTAAGCGGCAGTAGGCGGTCGCTATGCGGCTTCGATGTGGATGAATAGCTACGTGGTCGCATTCTATGATACTCCTCCATGTGCGTGTAGCGTGGCATGCTCGATGAATGTAAATTGCTGGAGACGCCACAGCCGCCACTGTCACGTGCAACACCAGCGTCGTGATCGCATTCATGATAGCGATCACGATTGGAGCGTTTCCTTTTGCCGCAAAAGAACAAATGCGACCGATTTCCGCTCTCCGCCTTTAGCAGACGCTTTCGTACTGTGCCCGTGCCGGATATGCAGCCTCCTAGCATACCCGGATGCAGCGGTGACTCCGTGAAGCTATGCGGCGACACAGCCAGGTGGCTGTCCTTACTGAACTCAAACTCCATGGACATACGTTTGATCTTTCGTTTCCGTCGTGAATTTGGCTTGTAAAAGCTACAAAAAGAAAAGGTAATTATTTGGCTAAGTATTCTAGCAGACGCATCCACTCACCGCGCTGGACTGAAATTGGTCTCGTTCAATGAGTCCGACTCGAGGGCTCCTGTGCCCATGCGAACAGCAGCTGCAGCATTGAGCGCTTTGGCAGGAAGACGCAGTGGAAGCATTGCTTCTGCCTTGTCATCCGAATCGCTCGCCGGCAGCATGTCAATGTGTATATGAGGATCCAGACCATCCACGTTTGCATTGGCATTTGAATGTGCTCCGTGTCCGAGCCCGTGTGCATTATTCAATGTGTCTGTGGGGCTGCTCGACGAATCTTCTGTGGGCTGCGGCGCACAAGCTGCAGGTGAAATGAAGTGGAAGTGAAGTGGTTTCCATGATTTCAGAGGGAGGGGCACATATATCTTGGTTGAAATACTTACGCAAATTACCCGTTGATCGAGTTCTTCGACGCGAGCCCCACCTACCGACGCCGCACGCCCTGTCCATGAGCGATGTCTCCTCCAGGGCGAGGGTTAAGTCGTGCGAGAACTGATCCATTTGCACCAGCACACCCAAATATCAATTGCGTTTCATTAAATTATTGCGTGTGCGTACACTAAGAATTTAGTACCAAAAAATATGAATCTAAAGACAAGCCTCAACAATTGGCAGCAGTTTACTCCGATGGCAATATCGATTTTATACTTTCTATCGGCAGCATCTTATGCGTGTCCTCTGGTCACATTGAGCTGCAGTGAAAGCAAAATCGGTTGAAATATGTATGTTGGTCGACTGTTAAGGTAATTACATATATGCATGCCATAATCTAAATGGATTTAATTTCGTTAACTTCCTTATTATGAAAATTGTATAAAACAAATGTATATTATCGTATTCTATTTAATTCAAAATATGAAAAATAGCTCTCATTTTAATTATGTTAAAAAAAGAAAACATTGAATAGTTAAATATTTATGGAAAAACAGTAGAAACATCTAGGTTTATGCATAGTTTCACAATAAAACGAACATGAACAAATTAAATATCTGGTGAAAATATGAATAAAGTATCTAATGTCGTATAACATTAGCTTTCTCTATAATTTCTATTTAATTCAAAATATGAAAAATAGCTCTCATTTTAATTATGTTAAAAAAAGAAAACATTGAATAGTTAAATATTTATGGAAAAACAATAGAAACATCTAGGTTTATGCATAGTTTCACAATAAAACGAACATGAACAAATTAAATATCTGGTGAAAATATGAATAAAGTAATGTCGTATAACATTAGCTTTCTCTATAAATTAATAGGATTTTAACCCAATGCTTTGGGTCACTTTTGAATAAGGAAGCTTTATCGTTATGAGTCCAATAACCCCATTAAGCGGAATTTTACTTATCGATAAAAATGAATTTCTATCTTTGTCCCTCATTCTATTAGCTGGTATTTTTATATGAGTTATTTTTTACTTAAATGCATTTGGTCACATCAATGCATTGACACAGTGAAATGCAGAAGCTCATGTTCGAAAATAAGGTTTTTTGTTGTATTTTGCTCGCCTACTTGACAATTTGTTTGAATTGACGTACATTTTGTTGCAATCGTAAACTCGGTACGCGCAACAAGTGCCAACCAGCGACAACAACAATTTGCATACGCAGCAGCCGCTACGTTCAGTCTTAATTGTGCCGGTTGCCAAAAGAAAAAGAAAAGAAAAAAAAAAAAACGCCGCATTTTTTTTATTAGTTTGTTGCAAATTGGTAAAAGCTATTTTAAAAATGAGTCGCCGACGCGCACACGATACCGAGGATGAGAGTTTTGGTAAGTAGAGGTCAACTTACCATTTCAGCGAAACTCTAGAGCCAATTTATGCTTGCAGACCACAGGCGAAACAAGCGACGACGCGTCTCAGAGAACCAGGAGATAGAGGACCGATTGGAGTCGCTGATATTGCGTGTGGGGGAGCGCAGCACCTCGTCGGTGGAGTCGAATCTCGAGGGTCTTGTCTCAGTGCTTGAGGCCGATCTGGGCACATTCCGTTTGAAGATCCTGCGTATTCTGTCCGATTGTGCAGTCCGCATGCCCGAAAAGTGCACCGTATACACGACCCTGGTGGGTCTACTTAATGCCAAGAACTATAAATTCGGTGGCGAATTCGTCGATCATATGGTGAAAACGTTTAAGGAGTCTCTCAAGCTATGTCGCTGGGACGCAGCCCGCTATTCACTTCGTTTTCTAGCCGACTTGGTCAACTGTCACGTCATCTCGGCCACCAGTCTGCTACAGCTACTGGACACAATGATCGATGTGTCCAATGAGGATACAGTGCCGCAAGTGCGTCGCGATTGGTTTGTGTTTGCGGTGCTCTCCACTCTACCGTGGGTGGGTCGTGATCTATATGAAAAGAAGGAGTCCGCACTGGAGTCGCTGCTGCTGCGTATTGAGGTATATTTGAATAAGCGCTCGAAGAAGCATCACAATGCGCTTCGCGTCTGGTCATCGGATGCGCCACATCCGCAGGAGGAGTATCTGGACTGCTTGTGGGCGCAGATACGCAAACTGCGACAGGACAACTGGGCTGAGAAGCATATACCACGTCCCTACCTTGTCTTTGACTCCATACTATGCGAGGCACTGCAACATAATTTGCCGCAGATCACGCCGCCGCCCCATCACGTTTCGTTTGAGTATCCAATGCCATGGGTGGTCTACCGCATGTTTGACTATACCGATTGCCCCGACGGACCCAATCTGCCGGGTGCCCACTCGATCGAGCGTTTCCTGATTGAAGAACATCTGCATCATATCATCGAGACGCATCACCATGAGCGCAAAGATTGCGCGGCACAGCTGCTTAACTTTCCATTCAAGCACAAAATCCCATTGGAGTACTGCATTGTGGAGGTTATCTTTGCGGAGCTTTTCCATATGCCGACGCCACGGTATCTGGACATTTGCTATGGCTCCATACTAATCGAACTGTGCAAACTGCAGCCAGGCACCTTGCCCCAGGTGCTCGCCCAGGCTACCGAGATTCTGTTTATGCGCATCGACTCCATGAACACCTCGTGTTTCGACCGCTTTGTCAACTGGTTTAGCTACCATTTGAGCAACTTCAAGTTCACTTGGTCCTGGGACGAATGGGACAGCTGCCTGCTACTCGATGCCGAACATCCGCGACCCAAGTTCATACAGGAGGTGCTCCAAAAGTGCTTACGGTATGATGATAGGCTTAAGTTTTGCATTTACTTTCAATTATAATGGAATGTGCTTCATTTCTAGTCTGTCCTACCATCAGCGCATTACCGAAATGATGCCCACAACATATGCGAAGCTGATTCCGGCCCCACCTGTGCCTAACTATAAGTACACCAACGAGGAGGCTGGTAAGTTCCAAATGCTTTAGCCTAGTTTCAGCTACTGATCAAATTCAATCATTTGTGAATTTCAATTTGTGATTGAAGTTTTGCCCCAAGCCAACTTGTCTATAAAAATGATCAAAATTCGAATTTCAAACCCAGCCAAATCCGCCCAACGAAAACAACTCAATTCCCATCAAATATATTGTTGTTGTTTTTTTTTTCTTGACATAAAAATAATATATAATATCTGTAGATTTATTCAGTGCTCCGCATTAGAATCTATGTTGATATACAAGTTGAATCAAGTAAAAACAAAAAAAAAAAAATAGTATTAAATAATTGAAATTGGAAGCTCGGCTGACACCCATAATCGAGTGCTGGTCTTCTTAGTCCTAAGCCTTGATGAGCCATTGAGCCGCTTCCAGTTTTCTTAGACGTAGAATTCTTCGCATTTGGGCATGTCTAGCTGCGCTTCACCTCGTTCTCATCGTCATCCACTATGATGGGTATCTCCTCGCCGTTCTCGCCCACCTTGATGCTGACGGACTTGCTAACCGACTTCTGGGTGAGCACCTCAATGACTTCGCCAGCTCCCTCAGGCGGTGCAACTGTGCTGCTGTTATTGACTGCAGGCATAGCAGTAGTAGTAGTAGTTGTTGTTGTTGTAGTTGCTCTCGTTGCTGCTTCTGTTGTTGTTGTTGTCGTTGTCGTTGTTGTGGGGAACGCGGTTGGTGGCATAAAGGCCACCTTAGACTCATGGCGATGACTGCTCTTGGCTCTACTGTCCAGTCCGGTGGCATTTTCCTTGCGGCGCTGCTTCCACTTGGGTACTGCCGGCTGTTCGGTGGTTGTTGTCGTCGTTGTCGATCTGCCTGCGGTGATGCGTGGCGTCGTTCGATAACGGCTCAATGCACGCAGCGGCGTAAAGCTGGTTGAGGTGGACACGAAGCTCGTTCGGCTCGTGGGTGCAGCTCGCGTCGGTGCCATGGCCATGGGTGTGCTTGTTGGCCTCTCTGTGGTCATGCTGGCTGTTGTTGCTGCAGGCGTGGTCGCCAATTTGTGCTGCTTTTCACTTCCAGCGGGTCGCTGTTCGAGCTGCTGCTGCTGCTGCTCCTGATGTTCCTCTTGCTGGTCAAGTAGCGTCTGCTCCTCGCTGTCAGAGTTTGAATCAAGCTGGGTCTGCGCCGAGTCTTGTTGCTGCAGTTGCGGCTCTTTGTTTGTATAGTTGTGTGGCGTGTCCAGATGCAGAACATCCACCGGATGCTGGTGCACATAGAGCGGATCCGGCTCCGAGTAACGATAGACGGTCTCCTCGAGCGGCTCGCTCTGCACAAAGGACTTCTGCTCCTCCTCCGTATCGGCGGCGGCGCCTGCATAAATCAGCAGCGGCGACAGCTTGGACGAGTGGTACTTGGAAGACTGTTGGTAGCCTGCTTAGCCGTTATAGATAAGTTAAAGACGAGAAAGTTTTACGAACAAATCTATATTCAATTCAAATAACTACGTCGTAGTAGGATCGTGGATCAGCCTTTGCTCTACCTCCAATTGCATATAGAATAGTTAAAAGTAGGCGTCTTAGTTACCTGCATAGTTCTGGGGCACGCGCACAAGTGGATGCGGTTCCTGATCCGCATGGTCATCCTCGCCTGGCTCCAGGGACTCAGCCGAGGCTGTTTCGCGGTGTCCTGACAGCTGAAAGCGACCGTGTGGCTCGTGCTGATAGTGTGGCTGATGCTGGTGATAGGCTGGTGATGGGGTAGTGGGTGCGGCAAGGGTTGTCAGTTCTGGAGCGAAGCTGGACGGACGAAAGGCGAGATCCGTCTGGCCAGATGGGTTGCCCTCCGCCAGGCCATTAGGCGTCATATAAAAATGATGGTGAAAATGATGGGTGACTGGCGGAACGGGTGGTGGGCCAGCTGGCTCAGTGGCACCGAGCTCGTTGGGCAGCCCATACGGCTCCGGCGGAGTGGGCGAACCAAATTTGACCGGATAACTGGGTCGATACGTGGTGGCCGGAATGAAATTGGGACGCAAGCCCAGATTGAAGAGGCCCGGAAACAGGTCTAGCTTGGGCGGACCCTTCGTTACATCCTCCTTTAAATACTCACCGATGTTCAGGAGATTGGGTGGTGGCGGTGCCTGGAAGATGCCACGCGCAAATGTCGCCTGCGGCTGACGATCCTGACGCCGCTGAGCCAGTGCCTGCTCTTGCGCTTCCTGGTAGGTGTGTCGGCCAAAGCTCTGCGGATAATCCGACTCCTTCTGGATGTAGTTCTGCGGCGGCCAGCCCGTGCTCGTGGCCAGCGGGGACACGCTGAACTTTAGCTCATAGTGGAAGCGCTGAGGGGAATGCCGAGTAATGCTATCGCGATGTCGAATGCGCTGGACGCGCCACAGCGCCAGGATCTGGCTGCCTGGTGTGCTGCCCTGCTGGGCGCTGGCGTGGCCCTCGACAAAGCGGTAGCTGCCGTTCGACGACAGCTGCTCCAGCCGCCCGGTGGCCAGCGTGACAATGTCGCCAAAGCGCGACTGGCTCTGCTGGCCATGCTCGGCATCGGGTACATAGGGCGTCTGCAGAAAGTCGTGATAGTCGTGCAGCTGGCTGCACGCACAAACGGTTAGTGGATGGCAAGCGAGCAAGGCTGAAGAAGAAGAAGAAGAGGAGGGATGCTGCACTGGGACGTACCTCAGGTTGCCAGCAGCGGCGCCCATAGCGGCGTCTGTGAAGAGCGTCACATAGGTGACATGCTTCAGGGTGCGCTCCCAGCTGCGCTGCACTGGCGTTGACTGCGCCGACTCCTCCTCCTCGTAGTAGATGCGTTTGCCGTTCAGCTGGAGGGCCTGTTTGGGTGTCAGCACCAGATCCCGTCCAGCGCCCACAATGGCCAGCGCCTGCTGCTGCAGCTGCAGCTGCAATGGGACAGTTAGGAATCAGCGCAACCACTGAGCAGAGACACCACTTACGATTGCCATGAGCATGCAATAGAATTTCCACATGTTCACATTAACAAAAAGAAGCAAAAAACAAAAAAAAAAAAAAAGAAGAAAACACAGAATAAACGAATCTTTGACAGCTCTTTGGACAACGCGACGTTTGTGCTGCGCGCGCACGTTAGCTCGACTGAAAGGCGTTCACGACGTGCGCACCGCTAATAACAAACCCACAGACACAGAGGGGCGAGCCACCGAATGTTGGCGCTGCTTTCGTTGGAGCAGCCAAGCGGCGCATCGCCAGCGGCGGCAAATTTCGCAATCTTTGGCAACGGCCGCGTTTCTACCAACAGCAGCAGGTGGCTCTGTTGTGTCGGTGGTGCGGGTGGTGGCATGGCTGACGCGCTTTTATGCAACACTTGCGGATGTTTAGACCCGCTACAAGCCAAAAACCAAAAGCCAAGCAACCCCAGGGCCCAAGTCTAACCCGCACGACCCCGCCCACCCGCGTAGCTGGCGAAGCAACTTGAGGCTTGTGGAGCACTTCTCTAGAGATTCTCGGTGAGATATGCCTGCTCGCTTCGCTGAAGTTCAATTGTGGAACTGGCCACCAACTGACGCCGTTCCATCCGATTGTCGTTCTCATTGCGTTTCAGTTCACCTTGTCGCAGTTGGCTTTCGTAGAGGGCAAAGATCGCATAAACGATGGGCCTCCTCGAGAGGTTGGACAGACGGTAGCTGGAATGCCATTTGTGCCATTTGAACCAAGACGCGAAAAAGAAAGCTCATCATTGGAGAGGCTTAACTGATGGCAGATTAACGAGCCCCTTGGACGCTGTATGAACAACTCTCAGATTGGATATCAAAGCGTAAAGCTCCAAGGAACTATTTGCTTAGGAATGGGATCCCTTCTTGTATAAGCTGACTGCGCTGAATGTCTTGCAACCTTCTTATAAAGCTCTTTCAAGAGTCAAGTCTAGGGCCTTGTTCACTAGCTGTGCCGCTTCCCATGGCTGTCACACATGCAAATGAATCATAAAACTATGCGAACTACGACTTGTGTATATATATATATATATTTGTGTGTGTGTGTGTGTGCTCTCTTGTGTGTTGTTCCATTCCTCTAATGAGCTTATGTTCTTGCACTTCCGCTTTGTGGTTGGCATTCGTAAACGTGGTGGTCTGGTTCCGTGACACGCGTTCGCCTCTAATTGAGATACTTCGTATTGATAGTCCGGCTGACCGCGGAGAGCGGAAGAAGCAAATAAGGCAGCTACAGCTGGACACGTTGCGCTCGATGGAGCAGCACCCTGATCTTTGAAACGCCCTGCCTTGGACATGCCCAATTTGAGCTGAAAGCCAAAGATCCGTGAAAATATACAAATTTGTAGCATCAAGTCAAAGCAAATGCTAATAATCTAGGGTGCATACCCTGTAATCGAGATATGTAGCCACTGTTGAATGCCTGTTTGCAATTGATGTTTGGCCTGAATTATATATGTATATGTATATATGGGAATAATAAAATGCTAAGCCACAAAACCCGATTTTACGTAAAAATTCTGCATAATATATGACCATTGGAGGATCACAAATGATCGATCAGTCAGCAAATCGATAAGTATTGATGATGTTCCCGGTACATTCGATTATTAATTGAATTTTTAAATTTACTCTTTCGAAGATGTAGGGTATCTTTAGCCGTAACCCTACACTCGGCTGTTTCTATAAGCTATAATAGAGCTGTACTGCTCGAAGTTTCCAGCGATTTCTGCTGCTGCTGTGTGAACTTTGCTTGCTGATCTTGACACGTTCTGCTGTGGACAATGTGATTCTTGAGATGCTTACGCTTTGCTCATGGCTCAGCTTGCTGGCCATGTGGTCAGAGCTGCCTGGCAATGGGGTCGCGCTGCTCAGTTCCGCATTGTCTGCATTAATGGGCTTTAAATGCCACTCAATCGACTTGCGTGTGCGTGTTGAGCACGCTTTTCATTGACATAATCGACTCAAGTGCCAATAAATTGCATGTAATGGCAGCTGTCATGAGGTGTACAGCCAGGCAACTTGCTGCGGCATAGGGAATGGGCGGAGGGATGGGTCGGGTGCAAGTCATTAGTAACGCATCAGACGGCAGCTGTCGCTTTGGCTTGGGAGTCGTCCGCTCTGCAGCCTGTTGCCGGTTGGTTCCACGCGGCGGCGCACCGAACGCAATGCAACTGGCGCAAGCGAAAGTGTCAACTGTAGCAGCAGCAGCAGCAACAGCAGCAGCGGCAGCGGCAGCGGCTGATCCATCGAAATCTTTGCTCGAAATAAGTACGTAATGAATAGTTGCATTCAAAAATGATTTCCGTTTCGTTTCGTTTCGATATGCAGCCAATCTGCCCGGCATAACGGTCGCCCTACAGCTTGTCGGCGCCATCCGGCAGAAGTGCACACCCGAGGAGGTGGTCAACATACTGAAGGAGATACCCAACACCGGCTACAGCGGCGAAGAGATGTCCGATGGCAGTTTCAATGCACTCAAAATCGATGTCTTTGTGCAGACGCTGCTCAATTTGGGCTCGAAGTCGTTCTCCCATAGCTTTGCGGCCATATCGAAATTTCATTCGGTATTCCGTGCACTGGCCGAAACGGAGGAGGCCCAGATCTGCATAATGCATAACATATTTGAGCTCTGGTCGTCGCACCAGCAGATGATGGTGGTGCTGATCGATAAACTGCTCAAGCTGCAAATAGTCGACTGCTCGGCGGTGGCCATATGGATATTCTCCAAGGAAATGACCGGTGAATTCACAAAAATGTATATCTGGGAAATACTGCATCTGACCATCAAGAAGATGAACAAGCACGTCATCAAGCTGAGTAAGTAGTCGTTGAATAATTTGCCCCCAGCTCCAGGGATTCAATGAACTCATTCCTATTTACAGATACTGAGCTAAGTGAAGCCAAGGAGAAACTCTCCAAGGCGGACTCATCGTCCAGCGATACGGATGAGGATACGCCGCATAAGCGCAAGAAACCCATCACGCATGCAGATAAGCCATCGGAGGAGGTAAGTCACCTAATGCCTGAAAGTTTCGTTTATTTACATTCCTATCGTGCTTGCAGGTCGTCGAGCGCATGGAGGAGAAACTGGAGGCTGCCAATGTGAACCAGAAACGTTTGTTCCTGATCGTCTTCCAGCGCTTCATCATGATACTATCCGAGCATCTGTTGCGTTCCGATACAGATGGACGCGATCCGGACACGGATTGGTATCGGTGGACCATTGGTCGCCTGCAGCAGGTCTTCCTTATGGTAGGTCGAATGAATATGCATATACAAATATATAAATAATATATGTATAATACCATCCTAATTCTCCGACAGCATCACGAGCAAGTACAGAAATATAGCAGCACGCTGGAGACGCTTCTCTTCACACCCGATCTGGACTCCCACATATTAGAGGTGTTCCAGCAGTTTGTCGCACTGCGCGCCTAACAGACTCCAATAGCAAGAACAACAAAAACAACTACAATAATAATAATAATAGCTAGCTGCCTATTACACTGGCTCTGGATCAGGATCGTGCAGCATGTAGCAGCCAAACAGCTGCGCTTCAAGCAGCCTTTTAGTTCAGATTTAGTTTTTAATTTTTTTTTATGAATGCATACAAATATAACTTTAACACTGGCAACACACACAACCAGAACATCTGCAGAAAACGACAAATTTTGTAATTTGCAAACAACAAAATGCACGAATTAAAGCAATGCAATAAACCATATTAATTTTGATCATTGCTTTGCTTGAGTTGAATATCATGTATATCAGGATTAAAAAAGCATAATAATATACAAACTCTACCAGATTGTATATATGATAGCATTACGTAAAATGCTTAATTTTGCTACACATGTACAAGTTTCTATTCAAAATTTCGTTAGTATTAGACATTAGTAGATATTTAGTATTACATTAGTCTAGACACGAACCTAGGCTCGTGAACGCGGCTGACGAGCAGCGGTAAGGAATTTCTTCCCGTTCCAATTGGAGTATGTTGTTAGAATGCAATTGGTGTGAAAGAGAAAAATTCAATATAAACTGCACGATATCATAATCATATAATATTAAAGTCCTCTCATGTAAGTTACGCGATTATATACAGCATATGCAGCTTGTGCTCAATTTTCGCAGTTTTACACTCACTGTGTCACGGCTACCATTAAAAGAGGTTTGATGTCTACTGTGCCAATAATGTCAGCAAGTAAAGGCAAATTGAGGAAATGTGGAACGTAATAAAAAGCCTTGCATACTTTTGGGCGGTGGCGAAATTTAAAATATGCTCATTTTTTCATAGGCTTGAACTTTTATTCGCACTTAGATCGTGGTATATATATCTATGTATTGTAAATATATATGGAATGCATAGCCTTTGTATGTTTATAATAGTTATGAAAAAATATATGTTTGTCTCTGCGCAGCTGCTGCACATTTTGGCACCGGTTTCTGTTCCCAGGCATCAGGCTCAACAGCAGAACTGTGATTGATCTATGAGGGCTGTGGGGCGGACAGGGGTGGGCTATACTATTTGTATTTGATTGTTGCAGAATATCATCATCATCATCATCATCATCATCATCATCGTCATCATCATAATCTAGGAGGTGCGCGGCTGGCTGGGAACATACTTCTCCGAGGGCTGATACTGCCACTGGGCGCAGATGGTATCCTGCTCCGTCTGATTGTAGCCAGCTCTGGGCGAGAGATAGAAGATACGAGATAAAGCAAAGAGAGACATGACAGAGAGAGAGAGAGAGATAGCGGGGTGGAGAGAGTGCAACAGTCAACAGGTGAGCATTCGATTAAGATGTGCTTAATTTATTGATTAAAATAAAAATAATAAAAAAACAAAAATACATATGTATATATGTACAACAAAAACAAAAAGTTCGTAACTTAAGGCATAACATGCAAGTACTTTGGACATGCTGACTATGAATGCGTGCCAATCGGATCCAGCTACTTAATACTGAGCGGGCAGTGAGATGCTGATGAGATGAGCTGACCAGCTCAGGTCATCTCCAGCCGTAGTCATAGCTGTAGGCATAGCGCGGCCTCGCCGCCGGCCGCTCGTAGTAGTAGCCCCTTGGGGGCGGCACCTCCCGACTGACTGGGGCATGGAGGCTCTCCCAGAGCAGGCGTGGCCGTTGAACTACCTCGCGCAGTATGTTGACAGCGGCCAGGCCGACGCTGGCCAGCTTCACGCCGAAGCGTCGGGCCGTGTGCTTCAGCGGGGGCAGCGGGGCGGCGAGGGCGCGGCCCTGCGGCTGGTCGAGAATCTTGGCAATGAGCTGCTCGGCATGCGGCGGCACATAGAGATCGGCCTGCCGATACTCGAGCGGGCACTGACGGACGCCATAAAAGTAATCGTCGAACCTCTGGTGTGCCGAGCAGGGGCTGCGCTCCTGGAAGCAGGTCACCTGCACCACATTGTAGAAGATCGCGCCCAGCGTGTTGGCCGTCTCCGTGTTGGCCGCCTGCAGGCAGCGCCTGAACCGCGCATCGCAATCGCAATGGGAGCGCGTGAAGGTGCCCCGATTGCAGAGGCCGCGCCGACAGTCGCCCACGTTGAGCACATCGGGGCACATGTCGTGCTCGCGACAGCAGCGATCCTCCCTCACATGCTGGCCCAGGTCGTCGTAGCTGGTGGCGGCGGTGCCCGGACCGCACCACTTGGTGCCCGGATAGATGAAGCCCAGGCCGCCGCGAAACTCGTGCCCGTACGATCCCTGACGACGGCAGACTTCCTCCAGCTCCACGACCGACTCGCGCGGCACCTGGCGTATGCGACGCGGATCCGACTGCAGCAGCATCCGCTGGATGTCGCCCCTGTTTGGGAAACGGACGAAACGGCTTACAGTTGCAGCTGCGGAACCCTTGTGGCCTGCCACTGGCCCACTCACCGATCCGTGTGCATCTTGCAGAAGGGATGCCGCGATGACAGCTCCACCATCATGGTCATCGTCATGTCCGATATGAGCACCGCGGAGCCGAAGCTCGGCGTCAATCTCTGGCTGAGCAGCAGCGCCAGCAGCAGCGATGTCAGCGTCACTGCCTGACGACTCATGACGTCGGCGCAAAGCGAGATCAGAGAGCGAGGCTGCAAGAGCGAGAAAACGAGAGAGTGAATGCGTGACTGAATGAGACAATGTCCGTGGAGAGGCAAAGAGTCCTGCTCCCATTGGTGTAAAGGATAAAGACATGATATACTGAGTACAATCCATTTTATGAGGGGAGTTTGGATTGGATTGAGTCAGCTCCGATTAAGTTGAACTGAACGAATTCATTTGAAATAGTGAACCGATTCAATTATTAATTTTAGAATTATTCCTTAATGCTCATTACTCATTACCATATGTATACCATATCTGTTGATATACGCACAACAGCGTGACGTTCAAATCGAATTCATGATTCAGCTATGCCATAGGAGCTAGTCCAAAACATTGGCTAATAGAAACCGTTGTAAAGGTACAGTAGAATACGGTATAACGGGAGGACGCTATAACCATATATGTAAGTTTGTCTGGGGATCAGAATTGTCGTTATAGCCGGACTCTACTGTATATCGTACTGCTAGTGCCACACATACCAACGATCTTCAATGAGCCCATGCTCTCAGCAAAGTTTTAGATCAAAAGTCCGCTTAGATAGGTCCTAAGCTTGAATCCGACCTTAAGGGTCAACGATCATATTGCCTAACGATCTAGTCCAATATCAATATATCAATATATCTCGCTATCAATATGTGTATATGCCACTATATACATATATCACAATATGTATGTCACTCTGTCTCTGAGTGCTTGCAAGAATTGTTTGCGAGCCTGAGGCTGCGGCTGAAGGACTGGCCAAGAGATATGTGGGCCATTATTGGTCTCTAATTAGCAGCTGAATGCGGCTGCTGCTGGCTCGCCCGCATCTCGGCCTTTTGCATTTGCATGGACCGGTCAGCGCGATCGCTTGACCTCGCACAGTGGGACGCAGTCATGCGAAAAGTGTTGAGCGCCGCCAAGCGGACGTGATGCCACGTTAGGCGCTGAATGCGGCGAGCAAAACAAAATCTATGAAAAGGCCAGAAATCAACAAAAAAGAAACAAAACAAAAAATATCAAAACCAAAATAAAACGAAATTTGCAATATAAAAGACGCTTCAGAAGCAACAAAAACTCAAAGCGTTAACTAATTATACAATTTTTCAGTATTCAACTTTTTTCTTTTTTCTCTATTTTTTGCAAGCTTTGAGGCGAGCCCAAAACGCTAGTAGGTGGCGGCGGGAGGCGGGAGGCGGGGCAGCGGCGAGACAGGGGTTATTCGTGTCGAAATGATGCGCCACAGTTGCTGCCTTAATTGGCCTTTCGCTTTGTTACGAATTCTAGCCAAAGCAAACTAAGCCAAGCCAAGCCAAGCCAAGCCAAGAGGTCAAGGCCACTCGGCCTCGCCCACGTCCACTTTCCAATTACAGAAGCTACCGAATAGGTCAGCCGGCAAGCTGTGCAGGTGGCCAAAAGCGTTAAACAATAGCGCGACAATGCGTAATATTTAACAGGCAAACAGTTTGTCCGCTTGCAGTGCCATACCCTGGCATAAGCCATGCAGGGAGTATCGAATCGAGCAGTTGCTTCGACACATGCTCAGCTCGAATTGGTATGAGATACATGAGGAGTGCGTAAGGGAAAGGGTGTGAGAGGGGGAGATAAGAAAAATGGGAAATGAATAGGGAGGGAGTGAAGGAGAAATGTGCAAGAGAGAGAGAGAGAGAGAGAGAGAGGAAGAGAAAGAGTGAGAATGATAAAGAGATGGGTTGAGCTTAAAGGGGAGAGAGAAAAATGAGACAGAGAGAGAGAGAGAGAGAGAGAGAGAGAGAGAGAGAGAGAGTGAGAATGATAAAGAGTTAGGTTGAGCTTAAAGGGGAGAGAGAAAAATGAGACAGAGAGAGAGAGAGAGAGAGAGAGAGAGTGAGAATGATAAAGAGTTAGGTTGAGCTTAAAGGGGAGAGAGAAAAATGAGACAGAGAGAGTGAGAATGATAAAGAGATAGGTTGAGCTTAAAGGGGAGAGAGAAAAATGAGACAGAGAGAGAGAGAGAGAGAGAAAGAAAGAAAGACAAAATTAGATAGAGAAATATATGTATGTTTATTGAGAGCGAAATATACATATGTATTACATAAAACTGATACGAGAAGGAAATAGAATGAGAACGAGACAAAGAAAAGAAAAATATAAGAGGAATCGAAACAGAGAGAGAGAGAGAGAGAGACAGAGATATGGAGTGAGAGAGAGAGAGAGAGGGACATAGATCTATAAAAGATGCTATAAGCATAAATACCATATATGGAGAGACATAGATAGAGATATATAGGAGGGTAAATAAAGGCAAAAAGGAACGACGAGTGAGTATCCTATTGAGACATGAAGGAAAAATATATTTAAATATACAGACAGACAGAAATGAGCAGGGAAAGAGTGAGAGACAGAAAAAGATGGGAAAGAGATGGAGTGAGTGGGTGAGAGAGAGAGAGATAGAGTCAGACTAAAATTAAACTGCAAGAGCGTCAAGTATATTCCATGCATGCCCATATTGAGAGATTAGCATTATATATGTATAACTATGTTGAAGTAAATGAAAGTTATGTATAAATGATTTACAATCTGCATCGAGTGAAATGGCCCTCTTTGCAGAGTTCCCCAGAAGAGAGAGTGCCATCAAAAGGGTCAAAGAGACAATACAGGGTATTTGAAGCGCCATCAGTTTTAGTTTGACTTGAATAGCTATTTCTGTGTTATATTCAGTTGTTTTGAGTTATTTTGTTGACCAGCAGCGGCTTTGGCATTTTTTGTTTGCTTATTGAACAAGCACAAATCAATTTTGTATATTCTGCTTTTTGTTTTCTTATTTATTTTATTTGTTACCAGGCAAACAACAGAAATGCCATCGAAAAGTGCAAGTCTTTGCGGACAATTACCATTTGAATGCTCTTCGCATGAGTCTGTTGACTTGGTCGGACAATGTGTAGAGGGCAGAGAAGCAGAAATTTACTGTAGAAGAAGAAGCGACACAGAATCAGTTATCAAATCAGTATTGTTGGGAGACACTCTTCGACTCTCGAACCAATTCGACCAAGCTCGGCAATTGCTCCAGTTAGGCGCAATCAAATCAAGCCACAGAGTATTCAATGGCAAGATAGCGCGACGTGCTTGAAGCCTAAGCATGAGTCCACAATCGAGTCAAATCTTTGTTCCATTCTCTCTCTCAGTTTTCTTTTTTTGTCTTTTGCTGTTTGTTTTTTGGGGAGGGACATTGAATTCCAAGGCGTAAACTTTGTACAGTTCACGTCACGTCGGATTATTACAAATAATTAATGATGACATTTTCAGAGCCGCTTATTAGGTATAATAAGTCTGGTGTTTATGGGTCGCTAAGAGACTTGAATGCCCCCGCATGTCGGGCACTCAGTCGACGACAATCGCTGATCGTTAAACAATTGCCAGCTGTCTGGGGCCCAAGATCTAGTGGGCGATCAAAAGGTTCAGATAAATGCAATATCTGTGACGCAGACGGACAACCGAGCGAGCGATCAATCTTAATTCGCAACTTGTCAAACGCAATCGCTATGCGAACGGATCGAATTAGTCTCTCATGTGTTCAGCTGTCAAATTGGAATTCCCTTCCGTTTCGCTCGAACCCAGAACAATGGAATAGACGTCAAACGAGCTCAACCTTGATCTTCAACCCGATCAGACATCGCCTCTACGGACTGACCCCCATTTCGGGTAAGAGCTGTGCAGCGAGTCTCTCGAGCTCGACCCATAGATCTGTGGAGCGATCTTCAGCTTTCGCGGCTGCGACTCGATCGGTATAGCTAGCTTTGTTGCTGATCTCGGCGGATAGCGCGATTCAGATACGTTTTGTGGCTTGCTCTGTCGACGACTGTCCACTGAATACATTTCAATAATACATTTGCGATCTATTTCCATACGCTCTGGTCGATCCGCTAATCTGCTTGAGTTGACGATCACCATTTGCTGCACTACCCTTCTACCCTTCATCCGTTCGCATAATTTTCAATGTCAATGCTTTTTAAATTCATGGCATAAATAGGCATCGACGCTGAGCCCAACGGGTCGATCAGCGTCTCGCCAAAGACCCGGCGCCGTTGACTCCGTCTCCGTCTCCGGCTACGTCTCCATCTCCAGTCGGCGTCTTGCTGTTATTATGTTTATTTGGCTATTCGAAGCTCGAGAAAACGAAAACAACGAAATCAAAGTTCGATTTGCTCAAGTACAATGACCGCGGCGCCCGAACTCTTGAGAGATCTATTTAACTGACATATAAACACCCATCCCCACCCTCCCCCCCTCCCACCATCCTACCACCGACTTCGCTCGACCTCTGGGGTCCAGCACTCGACTCTGCTCGGAGATCGGTTTTTGGCTTCTTTTTATGGTTCAACAGACGATTAAAATACAAATAAAACTAATCTCGTGTGGGGCTTGGGCGGGTGGGGGCATGCCCCAAGCTCTTGCGCGTACTTAACGGCCCATCAAGCTGTGAGCTACTGTTCGCCCTCGATAAACTTGTTCAGCTTGCAATTAAATGCAACGGGCAGCGGAGGGCGGTGCACGTTCGGGTTTATTGCTAAAGGTCGTTGGGCTGCGCTGGGCGTGGCGCTTGAATCATCAATCACAGCCGCAGCTGTGATGTTGTTCCTTAGCCACAAAAAATTATATGAATCTTAAACCTGAGGCCAAAAACCAACTCTTCTTCCCACTTGCCCTACCCTTGCCCCCGTCCCCACCTTGGGCTAACCCTTCACTTGCCTTCAGCTATCAAGCGCATTGCAACTGGTTTGTATTTATGTTTATCATCGTTTCTGTTTCAGTTTCTGTTTCTGCTGCTGTTGTTGTTGTTGTTGTTGTTTGGATACACTATCTTTGCACTCCGAATGTCACGCCATTCGGTAGCCGATTCTGAGCCACTTCAAAAGCCAAATACAGACACATACATACATATGCATGTATGTATGTCCATATGTATATCAACAAGTAAGACTACGGACAGATCATATGATAGCAGCAGCTGGCAGCTGATCTGATATAAGCATGTACATATGTATGTATGTATGTATACGGACTACACTAATGCATGAGCGACTGCGCTCATGACTTGGCCGGGTGTTGGATCGCTCTCTATGGAAGCGGACGAATGCTAAGCTTCTACTGCAATCAATCAGCATTTGACTACATAAGCTTTATCACATAGACTACCTTAATCCACACTAAGTCATATTTTCAAGTTGTTTTCCGCTCTAGTCTGGGGCCCCTCCCCTTGCGCCTCACAGTTACAGCGACGGCTTTAAGACTTGTTCAACATTCAATTTTCGAGCCAAGCTGTTAACTTTGGACGTGTAATTGTCGTACCGCTGCTACACACGTGCCCTGCCCCTTCCTCCCTCTCTCTCGTCAGTTGTTACCTGACTGGCTGAAATGATCTTAATCGCCTTGCTAAAGGTCACCGGCAAGACGACGTGACTGGGCGGGTCCTTGCCCATAAAATGAAGAAGCAGCCGCAGCAGAAAACCAGAATTGAAACCTGCGAATTGGGGTCAAGTTGAAGAGCGCTCGGAGTCGGTGTCGAAAGAAGGCGGGCGGGTTGGTTGAACCAAGCACCAACCCCCCCCCCCTTCCCTCCCCCCACTCGACGCACAACACTTCGCTTCCTCGCTCCCTTTTGGCAGTAACCATAACAGAGCGGCGGCTTTGTGATGGACAGCGGCAATGACAGTGGCGGTCATTGAACGAGTTGCTGCGGCTTCTGCGGCTGCGGCTGCGGCTGCTGCCAGGTGAAGGTTAACCGTTATAGCCAACAAGCATGGGCAAAGATAAAACAAATACAGCCATAAACAAAAGCCGGCCACAGTTGCCACCTGTCTGCAGTGCACGCTAATTGCAGAGTTGCCATGACTTTTCAAATTTCAATTCTCTAACTGTGAATATCTCCAATGCGACTCAATTGCTGCGCTAATTGTGCCAAAAGGGCTTCAGCAGAGAGCGAAGCCAGAAGCAAACGAATGGAACAACAGAAGCCTGGATTGACATGCCCAGAACCAGATACATAAACTAGTTCGCATCGCTTAGTAGTAGAACTATTAGAAGACCCTAGGAGGCTCCCGATAAATAAATAATAATATAATAAATTGTATAAATTAATATCTATCCAGGGATATCAAAGCTACTCTAGATCTAAGAGCAAGAAAGCGGGTGGATGAGCGGGTGGAGAGAGCAATGTACGGACGGAGGGAGTGTTTGACGGATGGATGATGATGAGGGATGCTCTGATGGACAGACGGAAGGATGCATATATATGGGCGGACAATCGGACGGCTGGACAGATATACAGACGGACGGACAGATAGGACCACGGGCGGGTAGGCAAACGTACAGGAGGACGGATAGACAGAAGGACGGCTGGACGGGTGGTCGGGTGGTCGGGGGGACAGATAGACAGACGGACAGATAAGTGGGCGGAAGGATAGACACTCGGACGGCTGGACAGACGGACGGACAGATAGGACCGCGGGCGGATAGACACACGTAGATGGACGGAAGACAGACGGATGGCTGGACGGGTGGTCGGACGGTCGGATAGACAGACGGACAGCGGATAGACAGATGGATAGATAGACACGCGGACGGACGGACGGACAGGTAGCACCACGGGCAGATAGACAAACCTATAGGCGGACAGATAGATAGGACCGATAGGCATTCGAACGGGTGAACGGAGCTACTGACGTTCACCCGTCAGACTGATGGACACCCGGAGCGAAAGATCGAACTAATAACAAATATACAGACAGACTTGGCTTAGATCGTCTCAGTCGATGATCTTAGTATCCACATAGATTGGTAGACGCCAACTTGAGTAGTTAAGACGCTTTTGCTAAATGGCCAATAGCAGCGGCTCAGTCGCAGTCAGAAGCCGGTCAGCTAATCAAGTGTTTGGCCTAAACAGAATCTTCGCTTGTTCAAGTTAATGGGGTGCGGTCTTAGCCAGCGCTTGCGCTTTGCTAATCACTATGCAAATTTTGCAGAATTCAATACGTGGGTGTGCAGGTGTGTGTGTGTGTGTGTGACAGGTGTGAATTGTGCTAGAGGGTGGCCAGCGGTGCCAGTTGGAGGCCAAGCTTATCGCACATGCAAATGTTTGCTGTTCAATATTTGATTTGTTGTATCCACAAATAGTTCTATCTAAAAGCGCAACTCAGGGACGGTATATCTATGCATATGACCTATGGATCAATATAGCAGGTAAATGCTAAATACTAGAAACTATCTGAGCTGATCAGAGAAGTCCACGAATTGAGTTCTTGTTCGTGATCATGCAAGTATCTATTCAAGGATATCATAAGTAGACGCGTGGGAGGGGGGGGGGGTGTTATATTAAAGCAATATACTTAGTAACGGTTACTCTGAATTTAATAGGGAATTTAAATATAAAAAACTGAATTCAATTTTAAATTTATACACAAATTCAGTTCAGATATAAAATTGAAAATTCACTTCCCTTTACATATAAAACATAAAATTAAACATAAATTAAATAAATTTAAAATGGAATTCCTAGCGACGATAGTACAGTAGTAAGTCAACATCGGATAGTGTGGACATGGCTACATATATCGAAAAATGATGCATTTTATTTTTTCGTAAATTTGTATCCACATCTAAATATATATCTCATTATCAATATATATACAAACATATATACTTATTCATACACAGCTGTGCTCATTAAAATAGTAGTGGGAGTGAGCACTAAATTGTTGAACGAACTTAAGTTGGACGTTGTTAAAACGAATATTCAGATTAGCATATTTGTTTTGTATATATGTATATCTATCTATATATGTATATATTAATACAGTCCTCTTATAAATTCAAGGTCACATCTCGTTGCATTCTTAAATTTCGCATCTTTAACTTTCGATTTCACTTAAGTTTCGTTTTTTTTTCTCGGTCTTTTTTGTTGCTACAGTAAATACACAATTTAACATACTTAAATACCGTTAGCATTAATTTTTAGGCCAGTTGATAAGAGCTTCGGCTCCTTTTGCACTTTCACTTTTGTGGCTGTTGCGAGAACTTTTCCAGTGCAGTCGCAGCCATCCCCGCCAACCCCGCGACTCGCCCACAAGCCGTTAAGGCGCCACCTTTTGACATTTGCTCGACACAGAGTTCTCTCTCGCTCTAGCTGCTCAGCCACCCGTCTGTCTCTGTTTCTCTCTATCTCACTCTGGCGCGGCCTTCGGTCCTGATGCGAAGTGACCTTCAAAAGGCAGCCAGCAATAACAACAAGAGGAGCAGCAGCAAGGACCACGTGCCAGCTTCACACACACACACACACACACACATGAACAAAAAGAGTGTAGAGGATATATGTTCCAGGCAATACAGTGAAATATATTCCGGCATGCCCGTTAACCGTTTACGGTTTACCCGTTTCACCCGGCTGCATTTACCTGGAAGTTCTGCAATAAAATCCTTTTTTTAAATATTCTGTTTCCTTCTTTTTTATTTTGTTTTTCTTTTTTCTTGTATGCGTTTCGTGTTTACTTTTGCTCAGAGGCTGAGCAAGGAGCAGCGCGTGTGGCTGCGTACAGGAGGCTGCTGTTGCCGACGATGCTCACAACAAAACATTTCCGCAACGCGTTTGCGGCGCGACTGAACTTGATTCTGGCGGGCTAAGCGCTGTTCAACTTGGACTTGGCCAAAATTGAAAAGCAACCGTCGATGCCAACAACAACAACAGCACACACACAGACACACGCAAACAGAGATATACACACGCACAAGCATACAGACAGTCAGCAGACGCGGTTAGAAGCTTGAAGCGCGCGCAGCGGGGGCGTTGTGTCCGTCGGAAGCTGCAGCCAGCGAGCGAAATTCAAGTTTGCAGCGTTTTTAATTGCATTAGCACGGCCAAAAGCTCAACAACAGCTGCGTTTGACCAGTAAATAAGCTAAAACAAAGCAACAATACGTGTGGACAGGCGCCTAGCAAAGCTACGAACCAAACAGTTGGAACAGAAGTAATGTGGATGGCAAGCTAGTGAGGGGTGAGTGTCAAAGCTTAGCTTTGGAATATTACTATATTACAATCCAGGCAGCATAGTTATTCTTGTAAGTTAATTCGCATATATACGTATGATTATGAATATGACTATGTATATGAGCTAAGTAAACTGAAGGCTGACAAAACTGTCGCTGCCAATAGTAATGAGTAATGATTAAGTCTTTGCCAGCTTAAGCTGGTTTAGCAAAGTTGCCAACCAAGTAGTGAGAACAGTTTGGATGGGAACTATTTGTGGTGTGTAGCCAAACTAATATTAAAATTCCACTAGACATGGTCAGCAAAATTGTAGTGGCTAGGTAGTGTGGTTCGCGTCCAAGCTGAAATTCAAATACGAATTGAAATCAGTTTAAGAATCGATACTTTTGGAATTAAAACGCCGTACTCATTTGAAATTGTATAAATTTATTAAATATACATGTGTTATGTGTGTGTGTGTGTGAGTGTGTACTAAGAGAGAGAAAAAAAAAAAAACAAATATATAGTAATATATTGCGATTGCAAATGATTTAAGCTTACAAGCTAAGCAAAAAAAAAATCATATATATTAATCATCATTAATCAAACAGAAAAAATGCATATTTATATCTATATATATGTTAGATTTCAATTAGTTTAGTTTAGGAGCTGTTGCATTTAGTTTGTTTATCAGTTCTGGTTCTTGGATTAGATTTACAATTAGATCAAGATTAGCGAATTGATTAATAAACACTATACATACTTAAGACATAAACACTATAATTTTTGGACCTATTGTATAGCTATATTCTGGGTGTATCCAGAGAGCAGTTGGAGGCGGAGGCTTACTGGATCATTTGACTAAGATATAGGCTTGTATTTCATTGCATTTAAATAGATAGCATAGCGCTGCACCGACCCAAATTTAGTTGCATTTGCGAAATATGTTATTTCTCTTTGTTGGTTTTTGGGTTTCTTTCAAAAGTGAATCCACAATTCTTACCAGAAATTTGCCCCGGCCCAAAACTTAGACATAGAGAGAAGTATCGAAACACTTCGACAATTAAGTTTAACATAAATTTAGTAAACATTGTTAAATCAACATAGCGCCTTATGTGGATACGGCTGAACTCTCCAGTTTAATGATTGCCTGATTAATTGGCTGATTCGTTGTTTGATTGGTTGATTGGTTGGTTGATTGGTTGATTGATTGGTTGGTTGGTTGGTTAGTTGCTTGCCTTTGTCGCCTCGCTCAGTCAACCCACGCTCAACTTGTCCGAGCGTGCCGCCCGTCCCTCCACCCACATCTGAGCAGCGAATCTACCTGATGTTGGCAAACAGATTCAGTACAGACTTGTTCTCCTTTTGGCTGCGCGCCTTGCTAAAGACGTTCCAGAAGCGAAGCGTCTCATCGCCGGCGCCGGTGACAATCGCCTCGCCATCCGGACTGAGCGCCAGGTATAGCACACGATAGGAGTGACCAGTTAGCTTCGCCACTTGCGTCAGTGACGGGTATTTCCACACGAGTATTTGGTTCTGCGAGTAGCCGTGTGTGGAGACCAGCTCCGACGAGTGCTTCGACCAGGCCAGATTGCACACCTGCGAGCCGGTGTCCACGCACTGCATGGGCTGGCCCGTCAGTGTATTCCAGAAGCGTATGCAACGATCCGCAGTGCCGCCGCCGCTGGCCAACAGGCCGTGGTGGTGCGGCGACCAGGCGATTGCTTTCACTGCGGCCATGTGTTCCGTATACGACTGCACTGGATTCACGGAGTGCTGGTTCCACACGTACAGCCGATTATCGTTGCCGCCGCTGGCCAAATACTGATTGTCCGGCGACCACTTCAGGCCGCACACCTCCTGACGATGTCCGGCCAGACGGCGCTCCGACTGTAGCTGCGGCGTTCGTGTGTCTCGCTGTATGATCCATCGATCTCTCGATCCGCTAGAGAGAATGTCGCTATTCCAGGCCAGTGCGCCCACACGCGCCGAATGTCCATTCAGTTTATTGATCTGCAAGCAAGCCGGGCATTTCATTAGTTAAGGTTTAACACAGACTAAAGCGTTTCATGCGTTGCTCCCCCAACAATCTCTATTACATCTCTTGCAGCTTACCCTAACTTGACTAGCTAGCTCCTCACTCGGCTGCGGCTACTTCTACTTTATTCTCTTAACAGCTCTTACCGCTCACTCATTACTCATTACTCATTACTCTAGCTTTCAGTACTTGATTGCCTTCGTATATGTCGTCTTCACTCACCTGCTGACTTCTTATTCACTTATACTACTACACTTGCCAAGCTTATCTTTGCTGATCGCCTCATTTCCATAACATCTCTCTATATAACATCTGCGCTCATGTATTAGCTATAACTCGCCCATCTCTTCACTTGTTATTAGTTACTCATTCTGTATTAGTCAATGGGCCTGTTGCCATCCTCCATTTGCTCACCATTAGCGTTTGACATTCGTTACTCACCTGCTTGTTAGCTGCCACGTCCCAAACGGTCACGTAGCCGTGATGTGTGCCCACGGCAACCGTATTGCCGCGCTCGTTCCACGACACAGATGTGACTGTATTGGAATCGGGACTGAGATCGCACAGGCGGGTGACCTGCATGACGGAAAGTGAACCAATTAGAGCTGCAGTTCAGCTCGAGGATTGCATTTGCGCTTACCTGACTGGTACAGGCGCTCCAGAGATACACGCAGCTGCCCAGGCCGACGGCGAGCACGTTTTGCGACGACCAATCGACCAGGTTCAGATAGAAATCATCCTGCAGTTCCGGTGCGTCCAATACCTTAAACGGTATTCGAGATATCTTGCGCGTGGCCTTGCGCGGCGACCGCAGCAGCTTTTGGCTCTTGGCGCTAACGGGCGACAGCGAGTACGGGCACTCGCCATTGTAGTCCTGCAAAGAGGGCAAGGGTAAACATCAATTAGAGAACTGTTGCAATTGCAGCCAAGCAGTAAATTGACCAACTCGAATGGTTCGCTCGCTCTCTCTCTCTCTCTCGCTCTCTTTCTTTCTCTGTCTCGCTCACACTGAGTCGCTCTCTGGGCTCAAGCGATTGGCAACTTTGTTTGCCCGGCGCGTACTTGGCACGGCAATTAACGCCACCGTGCTAAAAGCAGCGACCGCGTCCGCAATTGATCTGCCAACCTAACGCCCTAAATTTAACACCCCCCACCCCCCCTCCCCATTCCACTTTTTTTTTTTTGCATTTGGACACGCACTGCGTGTAGCCCCTCTTCTCACCTTTCCGCTCGTTTGCATAGAAAATGCGTACGACAGAAGTGTGTTAAGCGTATGCGTGAATGGCTCTTCACACACACACACACACACACACACACGCACACGCACACGCACACTCACACTCATACCTCTCTCCTACAGAGCGAGCGGGCTGCTTACGCAATGCGTCACTTGAAATGCAAGAAATAACAGTTGCGTGTGCCCCACATTCGGACAGAGCAACCGCAGCAAGATGAGCCCCATCATAATTGCCTACTGCATCAATGCCTCTGGGCAGCCTTTAGGATCTGAATTTGATCTTAAAGCAAACAATAGATCGTGAAGTTAGTTAATCCATTCGAAATTTAACTATCAACGTGCATATAGTACAATATGAAAGCTGATGATCAATGCAGATCACTAAATGCTGAGTGGGCTTAGAGCTCTACTTAGCTGCATTGATCCGTGGGTCGCACGATTGATATTGTTTGAGAGTTGGAGTGGATGCAATGTTACCTTGATTAGAGCAAACAAGCAACTACAATTAAGATCACATGGAAGGCGGCAGAGGAACTGATCTTCAGTTAGACTAGATTATTGTAGTAAAAACTTACTTAAGAGAACGTCTTGGATACATCTTATAAATGAATACATATACAGAGTATATTATACATATAATAATATATACAGTAGAATTCGATTATAACGACGTTATACCCGGAAGACGCTAATACTATACAAGTTTGTCTGTGGACCAGAATTTTCGTCGCAATAACCGCACGAACGATCTAAGCGGAGTCGTTATAGTCGTATTCCACTGTACATTTATTTATTCTGTTTCGTTGATAAGATTAGTTGCATACATATTATCAGATTTGAATATCCAGTGTACAATAGTTTTGAGAACAAATTTGGTTATATATTAAAAGATCTGAATAATATCTCATATAATTTTTGGAACACATTAAGAGCTGTGTCCAATCCAACTAATGAATTACACGCTTTCTACCAGTTTTAGATCTTACAACCAAAACTGACTTGGATTTCCTTTATTCTATATTTGCTTCTTATACAAACAGTTAGGCTCATTTAGCTCTCAATCATAATCCCTGTATCTAATTGGTATTTCCCTTATTCTGTTATATACGATTCCTTTATCTTAAAGCCTTTATCTGCAGCACTTTATCTAATTTTCGTAAGTTTAAAGGGTCTTCTATAATATATTTCTCATGCTGGTAAAATTTGTACTTCTCTTCGTCTGTTTTGGTAATCAAGTCGATTTACCTCGAAATTTGTCATCGTTTGTCATTGCAAGCGTTACGTGGTCAGCAGTTCGTTAGCCTTGGGGCGTGCACTTCCGCTCGCACGGGCAAACAAGAGCCGGACAAACAGAACAGACAAACCCCACTTTTTTGGAAAATATAAAATTAAAAAAAAAATAAATAAAATAAAATAAAATAACTGATGGACGTATGTAAGTTTTGAAGTGTTTGAGTGCGATAAGCGTGCTTGAATGATGACTTAAGCCGGAATTTCGGTTGTGTTCTTAATGCGTTTAGCAAATTAAAATTTAATTCAATTAACAGAGGGCAAATGCGAGCCCACTATGAGCTAACAGATGCGATGAGAGAGTTGAAGAAAACAAAAGTACGCCGAGCTTAATGACATTAACAACAAGAGAAATGTATGTGTGTGTGTGTGCGAGTGTGCGCCTCAAATTGCGTGTCGCTTCAATGGCTGAAGATTACGCCAACTGCGGGCAGGCTGCAGAGTGTATGGCCCTTAATATGCTCACTTTGCACTTGGCCAGGAAAAAAAACAACAACAGCAACTTTTTAATGGCTCTGTTTGGACTGTTAGCTGTTGTTGCTCTGGGTTTCCGCTTTCTGGGAATGCCGAGCGTACTGAAGCACTTTGAAATAGCAGAGCAGCACGCCGGACCCGACGACTCCGGTCCCGTCTCGCCTGCTCTGTGGGCCATAAAGCGTACAAGCAACTGCCATTAAATTTAAATGCTTTTCGATGCCAAGTACCTGCGCGCGTGTGTGTGCGTGTGTGTGTCTGTGTGTGCGTCTAAGCCTATTAGAAATTCAATTGTGAAACTGCCAACAAATACCAGAGAGGAAATCCAACTCTGAATTCACATACAACATATCTGGTTCCACGATTTTTCGATTAAATCTTTTGCTCTCTCTCTCTCTCTCTCCACTCTCTCAATTTCTCTCTCTATCTCCGCCTCTGTCGCTGTCCGTTTATGGCCTGGCCATGGCCTTTGGCAACGGCTTCTTCTTATTATTATGTTGTAGTCTTGTTCGTTGTCATTTGAATGTGTCATTCGTCATCAGTTAACAGACGTTGTCATTGTTCTTGTCGTTAATAAACTACGCAAATACCCTGTACAGCTGACTCAAACGATAAATGAACAACTGTCATAGATAACCGTCGTAATCTTAATTCAATTGCAAATTGCACTCTACTTTAGCTGTCAAACTCCAACTGCAATGGGGAATTGTGGTATTTCTGATATTACAGGGTATATAGGTGGCATACACTGGTTGACTACAGCATATAGAACATGCACATGCACACAGGTGATTTGGAATTTTCACTTGAAATCTGTAATTTCGATATCAAATTAGATATTTTTAAAGCCAACCATGGAACGTTGATAATTAATTATAATTACAGCTTTAATAAATGATATTATACATAGATATGAACACAGCTAAGCTAAGCCTTCCTACTATATTTTTTCATATATCTCTTAAGTATAATCTTATCTAATTGATCCTTATCGTTTTTTAGCTGCATATATTTCAAGTCCAACCGAGTACAGGGTATCTGCGAGTCGAGCACCCTCTGCGCATAGCGCTAACAGCTCACTGCTATTAACGTTTTTTTTTTCTCATATTCCCACAAAAAGTACAGTCTACCATGTTTTTTGTTGATCACATTGCTCCCAGATACAATTATTGAAAAGTTGTTTTTTAATTTTTTTTGGTCTTCTTCTACTTTATCTTTTTCAGATCTTTCAGATCTGCCCTGCTTCGTTCTGTTAAACAAAATGGCCGCAATGGCGGCCAATAAAGTAAAAGTTTCAGAGAGATCGATGCGAATATTGAAGTGAAGTTGCCGGCCGGCATTTGTTGCCGTTGTTGTTGTTGTTATTATTATTGTTGTTAAAGTGTTTTGTGGGCGGCGCTTGGCAGGCAAGGTTTATAAATAAAATAAATAAACAGCCAACCAGCAAAGGCAACAGATCCGAAGCGGGGGCAGGCAGCACAGCTGCTGACCCCACCAACGCTGGGGGGGGCGTCTGGGGCTGGCGAGGGGCAAATGTGAATGTTAATGATCATGATAATGGGAAAGCGAATGGCTTTTGGGTTTGGCTTGAGCCTGTCGGCGTCCATATAGAGCTGCCCCACACAATACGGCTGAATCACTAAATTAGCCATGCTGGCCAAACTGGCCAAGCTTAAAGCCAGCTTAATTTTATGCTAATGCAAATGTCTGCTGCATAAATTAATACCAATAATAACAATAAAACAAACAAGTGTCGGCCGCAGGTGGCGGCGGGACAGACTTGCCTTTCGACAATTCTATGATACAGGTGCAGAGGCTTTTTATTTTATTTCCATTATTTATTTACTCATTATTGTTTTTTCTTTTTCTTTTATTTTTTTTTTTTGCTGATGTCTCTTTGGCTTGGCTCAGTGAGCGGCGTCGAAAACAGATTTTCTAAACACGCGGAAAACCAGCACAAAGCACAACAACACAACAATAATAATAATAATAATAATATACAACAACAAAAAATCAGAAAACCATAAATAAATTATGAGTGTTCAAAGCAAAGGGAGTCCGTCCGTCCGTCCGTCCGCCCGTCCGCCTGACTGACTCAACTGCTGTGCAGATTATAAAATCCATTAACTAAAACATTCGCGCACCTCGTTACGTTATACAGGTAGGCAATTGCAGACATCGCAGCTCAAGATCCCATTAATTTTGCAATTAAAGAGCTAACGCTACGAATGATGTAAGAATCCATCGTGGGAAAAATGTATATACACTACTATATGGCACACATATTTGTTGATATGTAAACATCAATCGAAACTCTACAAGACTTCAATTAAAGCGTAAAATGATATATAAACATATATCGCATGATAGCGAAAATAAACACACATAGGTAATATGGGCGACAGCCCAAGGAACGGGCTACACATCAATGGCAATACTACTAGACTTCAATGAAAGCGAAAAATTATATATACAAAGATATCGGATGATGGCTGCTATAGACACTGCATGACGGCACACATTCATTGCGAAAGTGCAGGGCCAATTAAAGTGAAACACTATATCTTTCATAATTGCCTTACTATGTGATTCTCATGAGCTATTGGTATGGGAGAACAGCAGCAGGCATTGAAAATGAGCAATAGCTGACATACACGTGCTTAGTCTATCTATTATTTATCTATCATTCATATAACTTTGGGCAAAGTTATCTATATTTTATGTCTATATGTATATGTTATATTTTTATATATTTTAACTTATTATTTTATTTTACTATATATATTATTATATTATATTGAGAATCTGAATTTATTAATGGGTTCAGTATATATCTATTGAAAATGCTAAATCAGGTTTCTTATATTATTTATCTAATATAATATTTCAGATTCTTAATATTATTTGCGTTGTCTTTCAATAATATCTTAAATCGTATATGAAATTTTATATTTATCATATAGTCCACATATAGACATGTATTTTCTACTGTATTGTATTCTTAATGAAAAACTAATATTTATCATGTACATATAAGATATAAATATCTATTTTACTTTTCGGTTCTTTTTCATTTTTCGCTTCAATTCAATCTAATATTTATCATCTAGTCCCTATATACATACATTTACCAATATAACAAATATATGTATTTAGTTTTTCATCAAATAGTTTTTTTTTTTGCTTTTGTTTTTTTGTTTTTTTTTTTTTGTTTTTATATTTGCCTTTCGAGCTATTTGTCCATCTAAGAGCCTATCTGTCGTATCTATTTGCTATATTTGTCTATTAATCTCTGTCAACCGGTTTTATGAAAACTGTTTGCGTCAGGTGGAATGGGAGATATCTATATGAAAAATTGCTTTACCTCAATATTTGGCTCGTTCTTTCATTCATTTCCCTGCCCTTTCCCCGGCCATGCTCCGTCCCTTTCTCACGCTTACAGACCGGATCGGTTCAGCTCGATTTGGGGTTAACACACTTTGATTTCTTCTATGTTGTTGTTGTTGTTGTTGTTGTTGTTGGTACAGCCGGTTCTTAGTTCTTGATTTGTTCAAGTGTTTGAACGTTTAGATCTTGTGTTGTTATTTCTATTTCTATTTCTATTTCTATTTCTATTCAACTGTTGCCACTTGCCACTTGCCAGTTGCTGCTGCCACTGCACAACTGGTCAATTGTTGGGGCAGAGAGAGAGAGAGAGAGAGAGAGAGAGAGAGAGGGAGAGAGAGAGGGAGTGAGAGAGATCTGTGCAATGGCGCGCGTCTTCGTCAGCTTTTGGGGCTTGGACATATTTGTGCGCTTATCAGATTTATGCTGCCTCAATTGCTGCGCCGACAGCCGCACGTCTCCAAGTGGATTCAACGGTGTTGGCTTTTGCTTTGACTAATTTTTGACAGTTGACACGTTGCCAGTTGCCAATTGCCAGTCAAGCAACAACAATAACAACAACAACAACAATAACAATAAAAGAACAAAGCCCCATATTCTGCGATTCGAGCTGAGGAATTGCGTCTGCGGCTCATTTGCCCAACTACTTCAGTGGTCTAAAACGACACTTGAGTCAATAAGCGGACGCATTGAATAGCCCAGACAACGGAGCACATCGAGATCGTGACTTCAGGCAACCAGCTGAGCACGCCAAGGGGCATGGCCCAAGGGGCAGGGGCCGAGGCAGGGGCACATACATGAGCATAAGCAAGTGCCCGGCAGCTAAATTATCATGCCATATTCTGGCCATATTTATTTGGCAGCAAAATTCACGAAAATGTGAGGCATTTGCCAGTTGAGTGTGCCCGACTCGACGATACCCTGTAACTAGAAACTGTTTTATGCTAGCTGCATCAGGTCTTTTTCCCTCTCGAGAGAGTAAAGCACAGTAGATGCCACATATCAGATATTTATCGATAAGCGATTAACTCGATGACAATCGAAGCTTGTGCAATTTTAGAGATATTTATCGATTGATCATGCACTTGCAAATATCAAAGCTCTTGAGCCCTCTAAGCTATTCTTATTTACAGGGTATAGAAATGTGGCGAGGCCTTTTTGGGGTTTTTGATTAATGGGCTCATGAATTCACATTGCGAGCGGTTTCTAAACCGGAGGCCCATAACCTATGGAAATTGTCGCCTCAATCAGCGGCCATTCATCTACATCACGCCCACACAATTAACACAAAACAGTGAACACTCCCCGGGGCGGGCAGTGGGGGCTGGGCGGGGCAGGCATTGCCAGCGGCATCGGCAGTCAAATGTGGCCAAGAGTTATTTCTCATATTTTCGGTTATTTAGTGTATGTGAAGATGGAGGGGGGGGGGGGGGGGGTGGGTTTGAAGCAGGCTCGTGGTCATAACAAATCATATATAATTCAATTATGTGCGGCCGCAATGTAGCTGCCATAAATAATGGCCAATACATTTGGCCCACACGTACGCACATCATACAAAGGGTAGACAGTAGCTGCCACGCCCACCCCAGCCGCCCATACATACAAAAGCTATGCGTCAGCTGCTTAATAAAGCAAAGACAGCCCCAGCTTATCTGTGATATGCGATCGTTGTTTGTCCGTCCAATTTACGAAATATATATCATAATAATTCAACATTTTTTATATCACAATAATTATAAATCTAACTACATATTAGAATATTTTGAATTTTCGCATATTATAATAATAATATTATAATATAACGAATTGTCAATTAGATAATATTACGAATATTTGTATTATTATTGCAATTCAATTTATTATATTATTTCTAGTTTTCAATCGATTTTGAATATTTTCGTTTTTATTTCAATATATTATTTTTTATTAATAATTAATAAATTATTATTATTTTTTTTTTTTTTGTACTCTAATATAGAGCAGTTTAATTATTATTTTTATATATTTATTATTATTTTTATTTTATTATATTATTTTTTATGTAAACTCCAACTTTAAAATATTCTCTCAAGTGTAAGACAAGAATGTCGAATCCCCCATTGGATTGGTGGTATTATTGTATCGTTATTTAGCTTACTTTAGACTAAAAAGCATACTTGTCTTTACGTTGACTTGAGGTTTGTCAATATCTTTTCAAATAAACAAAGGGATATCGAGGCAAATCTTTGAGCATCAACTATCTCTTCAGATTGATCGAAGACTCTTCCTTAGCAGATCTATCAACTTTCTGTCTCTCTCACTCTCTTTCTCATTCTAGCCTTATATAAATCTATATATAACTGCAAAACCTTTCTGAGCACTACACTTTTTCCCAGAGCCTCAAGCAGACTCTAGACACATTGAGTCCATGACCTGCTCCGCAGTGCATTCAACTCGTAGTCCACTCAGACGCATCGCCACCTTACAAAAGAAGTCTCAATTAAATATTAAAAAATACGAAAGAATAAAAAAAACACACACATACATATATATATAAATATATATATATAAATATATGATAAGGCGGGCAGAGCTAACTCAATTAATGCAATATTTGCAAAAGTATCTCACAATTGCCAAAGTCAGAGACAGGTCGAGTCTAGGGGCAGGGCTTTGAGGGAGGGGCACAGGAGTATATGTGGGGTGGGAAAGCTTACCTGCTTGGTGGGTGATTGATATTTGAAGAGGCTGCGCTTGGCCGCCGGCGTATAGGAGTTCTCGTTGCGCTCCTCCCCGGCGGTCTTCACATCGTCTATGGCCGAGCCAAGGAGCTCGTTCTTCAATAGGCACGAATAGGCCAGACTATCGCGTGCCGTTTCTCCACAATCTCTCTGCTTCTTGCTTGTCTGCGGCGAGTTATCATTCGACTTGTTAATGGAGGCAAAGCTCGTTTGCCAATTGTTGTGAGCCCTGCAAAAAAGAGCGAGAAGAAGAAGAAGAAGGATTAGATTGCAGCAAAAATGAATCAAATATGTATTATAATACTCATATATATGTATATATACATACATATACATATATACTATATATGATAATGATTGCAATTAATGTAAATGAAAGCAGCAGACTGAGATTTTCGCTTTTAAATGTCTTTCTGCTGCTTGCTGACTATTTCGCTGCAAATACCCCGTAATCGGAATATAAATGACAAACGGGCATACGAAGAGGAAGTACACTTTTAAGTAGTTAAATATAAGAGGGAAAAGCTCTAAAATTACTTTACAAATACAAATAGAGTATTTCGAATATTTTGAATAGGTCGCTTTTTGGCTACCTTTGCTCATTCCTCATTCAACAACAAAAAACGCATTTAATATAGCATTTGTGTACTTTGGCGTATATAAACACCTGGATGTTATTATTTCACTCTGAGAATTTCATTAAGAAAGCCTAACTAGCACTTCAGTTTCCCCCATTGTAAAGCCAAAGCGCAACAGCTGCGTAAGGTGCGTAGTAAACAAAGTGTTTGTGTATGTATGTGTGTGTGTGTGTCTGTGTGTATGTGCATGGGCCTTAGCACGTGTTATTTGTTATGTAATTTAAACTTAGAGGTAGGGAAGTAGCAGCTCTGCGCTAGGTTCAGCCTATGCAGGGTATTTACTACTCGGACACTTCCGACTAGAGCCTAGTCTTACTTGTCACACTATCCTTACTATGTATCGCTTCAGTGCCTCATTTCTGTGAGTAAAGTCTTCCGCATTTACATGCTGCATTGGTTCATTTGTTGCCTGATTAGGTTCATAAATTTTCGTAGCTTTCGTTTTATTCTCGAATATTTAATTTCTCTCGCTTTTATAGAGCTCCATTGAATCACTATAAAGTCACAATTTTGCCATAGACCTAGGGCAGCTTCTAGTCGTGGCCATCGCATTAGACACAGCCTTCGATTTGTATCTCTTAGTCAAGCGCAAGGCAAAAAGCTTGGCAAAAAGTTTTGCCAAAATATAAATTATTTATACAATCAACAACAACAACAACAACAACAATTGCAAAAGTAAATTTATGCAAACGCGCTCAAATTCAATTGTTCGCCGTTTCTACTGCGAAGGGGACCCCAATGACTCTTAACACCCTTCGTGTCTGTGCATGGTGTGGTCACCTCCGCCCCCCCAGCCACGCCTCCCCGTTCAACTCCTCCTTTTTGTATGTACCTGACTCCACACGTAATGCAAACAATGTAGTGTGGGAAGCAGACTGGCGCGAGGGGGGGTGGGGGGTGGGGGATGGCCAATTGTTATTATTGTTGCTCATAAAACATAAAAAACGTGTGCAACGTGCAAAAAGCAGCAACAGAAATTCATATTTTGAATGTCAAATTCGCTAAATTTGCACAAATTGACAAATTCGCAACGATTTGCGATTTCTGATTTTGCGATTTGCTAACCTGGCGAATTCGCCATGAAATTCGCGGCGGCCAAGTGTGAGAGAGTTTTAACCTCCCCCCACCACAAAAAAAAAAAAAAAAAATACAAGCGAACACACAACAAAAAATATATTAAAAAAAAAAAAATTTTTTTATTAGAGGGGGCTACACACAGGAAGATGGCTATTGAATTGCATTGCACACACACGCACATACACACACACACAGGCACACTCGCACAACAAACTGTTTATGAATGCAACTTGCGTCTTTTGCCGCTTTACACCTAGAGCCCTTCTCGCCCCCGCTCTCCCTTGGGTGTTTATGTGGCAAACGCATTTGAAGCATTTACTTCCACCTACAATAAATTAATTTCATAAGCAAATTTGCAAGGTGACTAAATGCGAGGGCGACGGTGATGGCGGGGGCGCGGACGGGGCGGACAATTTAATCAAAGGCAGCACCAGGTGAGAGCAGGTAACAATGCAAACCAGACGGCCGACACACGGCAAATGTAGCGTTGCAATTTCGTAGCGATAACATACATACACACGCTTCACATATGTATGTAAATAATAAAGGGTATAGCTTGTCGCATCCTGGCGTTTTTAAATAGTACATAAGTATGCATTTGATGACCCACATACATTTTTGTAGTCCGCTTAGTATAATTCCGAATATTCCACAGAGTTAAATAAACTAGTTTGTAACAGGATTATTATTATATTATATATTATATCATATTATATAAAAGTTAATAAGATTATGGATAGATCGAAACATAACATAATGACATGAAAACACTAACAACAGTTAAATATATGTACTCTCTAAAGGAAAAGGGCAGACGGAGAGAGAAGGAGAATAAGAAACAAGTAAGAAAGCTCTAGTCGAGACTGCTCGACTAGGAAATCCCTGAACCCTTCGAGCAACAGCCATTACAATCTTTTTTAGCGTCTTTCTTTTATACAAACACACACATACACACGCAAACACACATACAGAGACACACATAGGCGAGCACGCATAAACACGCATGGGCTGCAGTGTGGGCTTACTAGGGGAACTTAATTGTTTAATAAATTTTTTTGTGGACGTACGTTCTTCATGAAACATTGTGTTTATATCATTAATATGCGTGTATGTGCCGAAGCTCAAGTTTCTAGTATTTGAAATACGCCTTTTACAAACTTAGGGTGAGGGGGTGGATATAGGGGTGGGGGGCGAAATTCAACAAAAATCGAAATTCTATAACGTACATATGAATTTACATTTAAAATTTGGAGACTCTAGCTCTAAAGATGTAGGAGATATAATTTTATAACTGCATTTCGATACGGTTTTTTATCGATAACAAAATAACGAGATGAGTTATCGATTTTTGGTGATAAACTAGATATGGGCGCTGTATATACGGTCATTTTAAAAAATAAGTTCAAGTCTCTAGCTCTTATATCTTCTGAAATCGACGCGTACAAACATACGGGCAGACGGACGGACGGACGGACAGACAGACGGACAGGGCTAAATCGACTCAGCTCGTCGCCCTGATCAAGAATATATATACTTTGTGGGGTCTGTCACGCCTCCTTCTGCCTGTTACATACATTTCAACAAAACCATTATACCCTGATTTCCCATTTTCAATGGGTTCAGGGTATAAAAATAAGTGCACAATTAGGCTTCATATTAAAATGCGTGCTTTCTGGTTGACCGCTCGCAGCGCACTGGTTTTGGCATGAGATTTGTTCACTCCTCAAGCCTCAAGCGACGGAGCCGAGCAAATACGAAGTGTTGACACGAAGATATATGCATGCAAAAACTCAAGGGCCTCGACGCCTGTATGCTTCGATTAAATTTTGTATTCCTTTTAGGCACAGGCACTGTTGCCATTTTGATTTATTTTAAGCTAGATTTAGCATAATTTGAAATCAAAATGCTTGAAAATGAGTGAAAAACTTATAGCTTGAGATCTAGCTTATTTCAAATTTAATTTCCCATATTTTGGCTTAAAAAAAATGTAGTACAAAACAATTTTGTTTTTGATTGTAGTGTAGTTTTTTATAATTTTTATCGAGAAAGCGATAATAATTTGTATTGATCGTGCCAGATTGATAACATTGAATGTTAACTCGTGCTAGCAAGTGATCTCAAATAATGCCGTCTCCCACTATTAAGAGTAAAGTGAAAATGATCAATTCAATATTCAAATTAACTTTAGGCTGAAAACTAAATGGAGAATGATTAGAGCTTGGTAACAAATGGTTAGCAGGGAAAGAGATTGCTTAGAGGTAACAGAATGTTAACGATTTTGAATTCAATCGATAGATACATTATCTATTAGCTGTTATAAATCTTGTATTTCGGAATCATTAAAAGTATGTTACTGTTATGTTATGCTACTATTGTAGAATCCTTTAATAAGAATGCTAGTTTAAGCAGTTAATAGATAATATTTGATATTGGAAGACTCTTAAATATATATTGGAATAACAACTTTTACAAAATACTGATAATAGTTTTACTCAGTTACTGTTAAATGTTATCAAAGCGATAACATCAACAAAACCAAACGGAAAAGGAAATCGAGTGTAAGCGAAAGCTCTATGAAGGGTATATGAAGTAACATAAAGGCCTATCATACGGGAAATCGCATACATATGTGGATGTATATAGTTTAATAACATTTAAAATTCATGTAAATATAAAATGAAATCTCCGAGATGTAGGGAGTTGGGGAGAAGAGACGAACTGAAAGATGCGGAAGTGTTTAACAACGCACAGACGCTAATGATAACCATCTATGTATGTGTGTGTGTTTGTTTGTGTGTGTGTGTGACGATTGGGTGTGCGAGGCAAGCTCATTAGCAACAGGTGAGGGCTAGGTGGACAATGGGGGGAGGGAGGTAAGCGAGTCTTGACTACTTGGCATAAAGTCTCATGTTTGGGTGTTGGCGCTGCATGCAGTTCCGTTAGCTCAACGAGTTGCAGCCAGCCGGAAAATGCGGGAAACAGCACACGATGTTGTTGTTTATGGTTATTGTTCTGGCTGCTGTTGTTGTTGCTGCTGCTGTTTGCAAGCGGGAAAGATGACGTAGCAGAAAAACTAACGGCTTAGCGCAAAGGTTCACTCACCTGCAGGGTATGAAACGATCCAACGATGTTGGCGTTGTCGACGCTTCCAGATTGTCGAATAGATTTCTAGCCACGGGACTGCAGTGCTTCAGGATGCGTTTCTCAAACTCCGGACTGAACATTGTAAATGTTTATAGCTGCTGCTGTTGTTGTTGCTGCTGCTGCTGCTTAGACTACTGGCTATTGTGAATGCTCAGCTTTAATCGCGATTCGATATAATGCGAGTCGATTTGATTAACCCGAATACAACACGGTATTTGCGCAGTTCGCGTTTTTAGTCGAAAGAAAAAAATAAAAATAAAGAACAAAACGTTGCCAAAAACAAAACACAAAATATATGAAAAAAAAGAGCAAGGTTTTCCAATTATTTTCTTCTTCTTATGCTCCTTTTGCTTTTTAACCAATTGCAACAACAAAATGCCGAATATTGCCACGAAAAAAAAAATTATGTTGGTAAGAGAACGAGCGACAAGAAAATTAAACTTGTCGTCTTTAGCTTTTTCTTGATTCTGCTGCTGCTGCCGCCGTTGTTGATGCTGCTTCTTCTTCTTAATATAATTATTATTATTATTATTATTATTATTATTATTATTATTATTCCTCTGGTTCTATTTATGTTAAACTTTGGTATTGCCGAATCGTACAAAATATATATTTATATATATATATATATATGTATATATATATAATTGGGTATTAAGGATGTTTGTTTTTATACATTCATGTATATGGAGGTGGCAATATATCTGCGAGATATATTATCTGAATCGAGACGGTACGCTGTAAAGAGACAGAGAGAGAAAGATGTTTGAGTTAATTTGAATTGATTTAACTGTTTTGGATATTGGCTCATATCCCAAGCAGATACCCTATAAATGGGCAAAGGCTTGATTGGAAGCATATTATCTAAGTTCAATGTATGGAGTTATATGGATTATATGCATATACATATATGTACATGCATATCTATATCAATAGAATCGTATGATTATATTGTGTAATATATATATATATATGTAACATATTTTTATTCTATTCTTATATTGAATAACTGAAAGCCAAGCCAAGCATTTACAGGGTATTTGATCGCGACAGCTCATCAATTTCTGCTCGACTAGAAATTTGAATAAAATTGTAATTTGTTGTTTGGTCGACAGTTTGCAAGTCAGGTCATTAATCAACGTCGTCTAGCAACAGCAGGGAGTACAACGTGGTTCTAGGCTTTCGAGATATGGCCAAAATGTGAAACAAGGCGCAAGAGAGAGAGAGAGAGAGAGCGAGTGAGTGAGGAAGGTAGAAATATTATGTTATGCCGATCAACGACAGCTAGTTTTGGGCAAATTCTGTGGCTGGCTTTTGGCTAACATGGGCTGGTGGGCGTATCAATCTATATATAGGGTGTCTATGCGGCCGTCCGGCTGTCTATCTGTCCGTGTGTCGCTGCTGTCCATTTGTAACGCCTGTCATGTTATTCGAATGTTATGCCCAACGCATGCGACGCGCATACTGAGAAGCTGCCCATGAATTGGGCTGATGGGTTGGTGTTTTGGTTCTGGCCAGGCTTAGACGTCAGCCAGCTCGTTGCCAATTCTATTGCTGGCACGGACATGTGCAGCCCATCAATTGGCGTGCTCACTGCTAATTAGTAGCTGGGCGTTAACTGTTGCTTGTTGGCCTGGTCGATCGTCAGCCGAGAGAGAGAGAGAGAGGTGGCTGGAACGGGGATTTGCGGCTCATACATACCCAGTGCAGCGTGAAATGCAAGCAGCTTGAAGCACTTCCGCGTTCACATTGGACACTCACAGATACAAAGACAGACACAGATGTGTGTGTGTGTGCGTGTGTGTGCTCATCTCCTGGGCCGATTTTCGATAGAATTTGATGTCTTGAGATATTTGATACAAAATATAAATGGATATATCTATATATATATATACATATAATTCACACATATATACACGTGTCTCCAACGTTACACATGTACACCACTGTTTAAGCGCATATATATACATGAGAATATACATGTATATATGCACAAATATATAATTAACTAAATATGAATTTATATATGTATGTATATATAAATATAGAATTTATCGAACTGGCTACGAGGGCAAACATCAACTGACTGACTTGGCACAGTCAAAGACTTTGACATTTAACTCTGCTGCAGGTAGTAGCAGCGGCGGCTAACGTCAGGTACTCATACACACACATACTCATACGCGTACATATACATTTATATATCGTTAGTGTGGTTCAGACGTAAGCCGCACTTCGTGCTGTGCACTGATAAGCCCTTATCGCAGCACAAACATAAACAATGCGGGCACAAATGTGAAATGGGTCAATCCCAGGGACTTGCCTGCTCGAACATATCGCCCAGCCCAGCTATGACTCGGTAAGCAACAAGTGCGTCAAGGGGCGCTGTAGACCATGGCAACCGGGCACAGGGGGCAGAGGACGCACTGGAGCTTCGCTGGAACCGAAGGCGGCATCACCAAAAACTTTTCGATTGCGTACACAGTTCGAAGTTAATTTCATTTCGATTGATACACCCAACCCCCAGACTAAGCCGCTCAAGAACGAGCTAGTGATAGAAGATATATATATATATATATATGTATGTATATAGCCCCCACTATAGGATGACCATAATCCACAAAGAGTTATCGATTATTATTTTTGTTTGAATTATTATTTTCTTATGAAATATTTGCTAAAATGTCGTGATGGTAGAAGGTGGAAGGCAAACAACGACAAGATGGGGTCTGCGGTAGATGAGGGTTTCAATTAGTTAAACAAGGTCTCAGTGCATAGAACTAAAATTAGATTCAAGTGTTCCCAAATTGTTTGTGTTTTTCTTTGTTAGATCGGGAACTTCTTATATAAAACTTACAGTATTTGTTTTATAGCTAGACTCACTAAGATGGTATGTACATTTTACGCCATGCTTACAAGGTATATTGCATAGATTTCCCTAAACTTAAAGCCCATACATATACACACATACGTAAATAAATACATATGTATGTATGTAGCTATAATAAGGCAATTACGCAACGCCTCCAATAATAGCCCCCAAATTTTGTGTAGAGAGCGCATACTCGAGAGGCAACAAAGTGAAGGGAAATGCTGAACAGCTCGGGCATACAACACGTTAGAAGATTAGAAGTTAATGAAAAACAAATGTTGATTTCAAGTATATGTATATTATGGATCACTCGAGTGAATCAAGCCATAGAAAACTGTTTAAGAAAAGGAATAGTAAAACACACTACCTACAACATAGTGCCTAATCCGATTCAGTCAATTCTTAGTTGCACATCGCGTATGCGTACGGTATTTTTTTGGATCTCGCCTTACGCGGTATGATCTGGCGCTCTCAGTTTGTCGTTTCATTCCGAGTCAAAGGTCAGGAAAAATTGGAGAAAAAATCCTCGCCTAAAATTTATAGACGCTGAGATAATGCCACAAAACGGAGCACCACCAACTGGGACACAGCTGTGGCTCCCACAGCGATAGACGCTGCACTTGAACTTTGGCGGCTATAAATACTCGTGGAGCGAGCGTGCAATCAGTGGAGAGCGAACGGGTGACAAGCAAAAGAGAAGAAGAAGAGGGAAAATAAGCCACACCTCCCATTCGACTTTGGCTGCATGTACACTTGCGGTTGGTTATCAGCAACATGTGTGTAAGAACATGATGATAACGAGCAGCAAATATATCGGAAAAAAGCTATTCACATGTTCCATGACAACAGAGGAACCAAAAAAAAAAAAAAAACATAGTATACAAAGAATTAACATAATTTTGCCACCCCTTTTTTGGGCAAGAGAGAGATAGAATGCGAGGTAGCTCAAGTGCACGTGCGAGTGAGAGAGCCAAACAGGACAGAAGTAGTAATCGATAGACACACACACACACACACTCATACACACGCTCCAATAGACACATACGCAATGAGAGACGAAATGGGCCCCCTTGCTCAAAGTGCAAGAGCGTAACGGCAAACGTAATCATGTCAAGGACACCACCAAGCCAAATGGCCTGTTGAAGGGGACAAAATAATAGATTTAGTAGCGACTGCTGCTCACTAAATATTTAACTTAACAATTTACAATAATTACGGTTTGTTGTTTGTTGTTTTTTGTTTCGCTTATTGTGCACTTACAGAAACACACTCACACACTGACGCACGGTTATAGGCTAACGCACGCACTGCTAGAGCTAGGCGGAGCGCAGCAGCCATACGAATGACCAGCTGCATAGACACAAACACACACACATAGCGAGAGAGAGGGAGAGAGACAAAAAACCATATATGCATGAGAAACCCTTACGCTCGCTCACACACAATGTACAGCTATGGCCAGCAAATAGTGCAACGCGCATTCAAATGAACTTTAAACTTATAACTGTTCTTCTACACTTATACAATACATGCACGGATAGATTATATATGTGCATATGACCGCCAGAATGCACTTACGTTTTGTTTTTGTTTTTTTTTTTCCAATTTTATGCTGCACACAAAGTAGGTTTTCTCGAATCAATTTTACGCGCAAAAAACTCCACAAAAACGGTTAATTTTGATTTTGTTAGAGCTGCTGCATTGCTGGTCTGCGTCCAGCATCACAACCACCGCTGGTAAGAACACAACTGCTTTTTTTTTGTATAATTTGTAATGGTTGCTCGACGCGGGGGTTGTTTGCTTGCACTGAAACTACCAGTTTGTTTTAGTGACACCGTTGCACTCGACGCGCTTTTTATTTTTGGGCAAGCTTACTATTACGATGATTGTTTATACCAGTTGTTGTTGGCTTTGGACGCGTTGCGGTCCGCGCTTGTACACCGCCGTTCGATCTGTCTCCAAAAGCAGCGTTATTTTTTTTTTGTTGGACTCGACTCGCGCATTCTAGGGATGCTCACAAACTAATCGATAGGCATCGACAGGCCAACAAGCAACACTACGCACGATCAGCTGTTTCTGCGATTTCTATTTCAGCGGATAAAATACTGAAGCGATACTTTGTGTGCACTCCAATGTATCGATACTAAAAGTGGCCGTTAGCGGCTTGCGAAATTTAAATAAATAAATGGTTAGCTATAAAGTCATCTTGTTTTAGTTGAGTTCAATTATTATTCCACAACATTAACGTTGAGCTTGAATAAAAAACGGGGTTTCAATAAAGTCAGCGCTCCAGATCCTTATACCATCATTATGAACCGATGGCATTCCTTCGAGGATTCAACCTGAGCCGATGTAGCCATATTTTGCTCTCAATATACAACAAATACAACAGTTAGTACAATAATATATTTACGACACTTGCTGAGCAATCATCAAAGCACGTTGCACTCGAACAACTGCCCTTCAATCCAACAGCAAGTGAAACTAACAAATATTTATTTGATTGTCATTATTATTATATTGCGCCATAATCAATTCACGCCAGCGCCTTGAGTGTCCTAATCGACGGTTTTTATCAGCCAGTCGCACCATCCTCTATGCTAATCATCTCGTGCAGTCGTCCTAGTCGAATGAACTTCCTTCGCAACATAATACAGCTGCTCTACAAGAGCGTGGACAACATGATCTTCAAGCTGATCCACTACAATTACGCACAACCGCAGCGCATTGCGGGTCCACGTTCGCACAATTTACTACTAATCGATTCGCTCCAAGCATTGCTCGCAGTGAGAGCTCCAACTACGGACTTGTGGGGAGCGACCTAAAAATATAAGAGAAGTTTCTATAAAGTCGGTTTCTCGTGTAGTGAGTGAGGGTATATACATATACAGTGTATATGTAATATGACTCTTATATACATACTGTGTATATTTAGTTCCAGGGAGAGATGATATATAGAATCCATCTCTTATGCGGATGACATCTCCTTTAGTAATATATCCTTCTATATGTTTTCCTTAATTCGATCTGACTATATTGATTCGTCTTCTGCAAATAACGAAGAATATATATAGTAAATAGAATATCGATGTAATATCTTAATTTGTATACCATTCGCTTCTCATTCTTCAGGGACATTAAGATGCACACGTATACCGGGCGGAACGATGATAGCGAGTATTATTTCATATTTCCGCAGCAGAGCGATGCCTGGATCTCATTGGAGATGTAGGCCGTGTTTGAGTATTGTTGGCGGCATCAGCTGCTCAACTGGTCTTGGGAGTCCGTCTACTAACCTGCCAAGCTGAACAATATGCACGGCTGTCCGCTGCAGGTGCTGCTGCGCTATGCATTGTCCGTTTTCAGCTAGAACGTTGAGGTGCAGGGACTGGAATACCGACTGTTGCAGGAGCTAGAAACACGCATGAGCTTTGTGATGATGTTGAGCATAAATAAGGCCGGCCCAGGAGGTAATACAGCTGGATGGTTCGCCGTGGTGACCAGCTTCCTGGCAATTAGCTGCTGCAGGGGTTCGTGAGTGACAGGCGTGCCGTTGTCCTGGCCAGCTAGGTGAAGCACGCTGTGCTGCGCTCGAAGCGCTGCATCTTTGGCATTCTCTCCAGACAGACGTTGCCATATGAGGCGGAACGCACCCTACTTGTTGGCCGAACATGTGCTGAAGCAGCAGCTGTCCATCTATTTACAGAAACATTTACATTTGGTGCAGCGACTGGATGAACTTGTTACTACTGGACCGGGCAGCTGGGCAGCGAGCATTTCTTTTGTAGCACCTTTATTTACCGGGACAAGCGACTCCCTCAGCTCGTTCTCTGGGCCCTATACATATGTACATATGCCAATGGGGACGTACTCTATGCGTGTTCTTATGTGAACGGATCTCGGTGATATCTCCAATATTTGCTGATATTCAAGGATCGCACGTAAAGTACTCCAACAATACAAAATGGTTCGATAACGATATCGAAAATATCGCTGGAATGCAATGGAAATGCAGACCAAATGTAACGAATAAAAGCAAAGAAAACAAAACAACAAAATGCGTCTTTTACAGCACTATATCGATAACGATGACATTTCAAATAATTTGCAGGAAACATCATACGATTATGCTCCTGCTGGCCAATTACGATTACAATTGTTTTCTATTTCGAAAGTTCGAAGTACATAACGAACGTGAGCTAGCAAAAAAATTCGGCGCATTTAATTTTAATCCATTCTCGTTTTAATTTAATATGCAAATCATAAAGATTTTTCTTATTAAATGCTATAAAACAAATACACAAAAAGATGATTTTAAACCCGTTTAAAAATAGTTGAAGATGACTGCAATCGTCATCTTCAATTTCAATAAATGCAATTCTGGCTTTAACCGATTGATAGCTGTTGCCGTGGCTTTAAAGCTTCTGCAGCAGAATGGAGGAGGCGCCGCCGCCACCATTGCAAATAGAGGCACAGCCCAGCTCGCCGGTTTTTAGGGCGTGCGCCAGGTGAGTGATCAGACGAGCACCGGACATGCCAATCGGATGACCCAAAGACACGGCTCCTCCATGGATATTGACCTTGGCGGGGTCGAGGTCCATTTTGCGCATGTTGGCCACGACAACCAAGGAGAAGGCCTCGTTGATTTCCCACATGGCAACATCCTCTTTACGAACGCCAGCACGCTCCAGCAGCTTGGGCACAGCAAATGCCGGTGCAATGGGAAAGTCGATGGGATCAGTTTCGGCATCCTGGAAGGAGACAACGCGCGCCAGCGGCTTAACACCCGCACGTTGTGCCGCCTCGGCGGTCATGAGGACAACAGCAGCACCGCCATCGTTTAAGGTCGAAGCGTTGCCAGCGGTAACGGTTCCGTTCTCGCGCTGGAACACGGTCGACAGCTGACTAAACTTATCAAAGTTGATGCGCTTGTATTCCTCATCCTCGGCGATCACCTGTTCGGGTTTGCGTTTTACCTGAATCTTCACGGGAGCAATTTCATCGGCAAAGACTTTGTCGCTCCAGGCCTTGGCCGATCGTTTGTAGGATTCGATGGCAAATTCGTCCTGGTCCTTGCGTGTGATCTGCATCTTCTTGGCTGTATTCTCGGCACAGTTGCCCATATGGAACTTGTTGTACACATCCCAGAGGCCATCGAAGACAATGCCATCGGTCAGATTTATGCCCCCATAGGGCGTATTGCCACGTTTCAAATAGAAGGGCACATTCGACATGGACTCCATACCGCCGGCCACGACGACATCGGCTTGGCCAAGCATCAGCGACTGGGCGCCCAGCATTACAGCCTTCATGCCCGAGGAGCAGACCTTGTTCACGGTCGTGCAGCACACATTGGTGGGCAATCCGGCAAAGATGGCCGCCTGACGGGCTGGTGCCTGACCGAGACCCGCTGAGACTACGTTGCCCATGATCACCTCATTAACATCGCTTTTGGCAATGCCCGCCCGCTGGATGGCCGCCTCGATGGCGGTGGCACCAAGCTGTGTGGCTGATAGAGGTGCCAGCTGGCTCTGGAAGCTGCCGATGGGCGTGCGAGCAGCAGAAACAACAACAACATCGTTGATCTTGGAGCTGTAGCGACGCGCCTGAGCGCTCAAATGGCGGATGGTGGCTTGCAACATGGCACTGATAGCGACGATTTATATAATGATCACTGGAATATTACCCGGACCTGATCACGCTTTTAAATAATAATGAGTGAGAATCAGAACCTGTTGCTCTTTAACCGCTTGCGTAACGCAACAGCTGTTGCTGATGGTGTTGAAAAGCGCTGCGAATTTGCATTGAAAGCTTTTATGTATATGTATGTATAACAACTATACTTTTAGTATTTGTTAAGCCTGTCTTTAAATGTAGAATCCGATTAGTGCCATGATTTAATGATATAATTTTTTATTTGCGCCTCACACATGCCTTCAAATACATATACATATGTATTGTTAAAGTTAAGTGTGAAAATTGTTCCCATTGCTTAGCTGCTCTGGATTTAAACATATACAGCGGGTGGCTCAGGAGCATTCAAAAATTTATACCACTCAGTATTATTTTGGTATTTGCGCATTTACGCGATAGCGGTCACACACTTCTTGTAACTGCAAAACAATAACAAAACAGAAGGCAGACAAGCATTACTTTGCCGCCTGCCGCCAACCGCTTGCCCGCTCGCCCAGTCGCCCGCACGTCTGCCGCGCGCAACAAACCAACAACAAACACTTGCTCGCAAATCCCTGGTTCTGGTTCTGATTTTGGCTCCGTTACAGCTGCCAATTATCGCTGCATCCAGCCATCGCGTCGTCTTGTCTTGGCCGTATTCTCGACCAGTGTGCTACTATTGTGTTTGCGTGTGTGTGTGTGTAGAACGCCGTTTATTCAGTTTTTCTAACGTTGCGCGCATGTGAATCTATAAATTCTTTTCAAAATTTTGATGTGTAACTAACTAAAAACAACAACAACAATATGACGAAGCATGTGCATAGCATAGGTATTATTTATTTGTAGCAACAAAAAGCTAACATCAACTGAAGCGCGACCGAAGAGTCGGCCAGAGGAGAGACAGACGGACGAACGGACGGACGGATGGATAGCAAACATTGGTGCAGCGTGGAAGCAGCGAAAGACAATGAATAATTAATGCAAATATTGCGGCAGATTGTGACTAATTATTAGAAACGAGCTATAGTTCAAATTCAAATCGATACTTTGTGTAAAAGCACTTATCACGCAACAGCAGCAAAAGCAGCAAAAGCAGCAGCAACATAGCCAAAAACAAAAAAAGTATTACATACCAATACAAGCAAACAACTTACACGCACAGGGACGCTGGCACGCACGCACGCATTGTTGCGCCCACTTCAAGATACAAGAGAGCGAGATAGAGAGAGAGAGAGAGAGGGCTAGAGCTAAGGAGCAAGCAAAGTAGCGTCATCAACAGCAACTAAAGCAAACAACTGCAGTGCAAGGCAGAGTGAGAAAGAGAGACGGAGAGAGAAAGAGATAACCTAAAGCTTCAGTCACAGCTCAAGCTCAACCAAAACAGCCGCCGCAGCAGCAGCAGAAAAAGAAAAACAAAAAAACAAAACAAAGATATAATCATGGTAAGTCCGCAGCTGACGTCGCCGCGCGCGCCTTTTTGGACTAGTACCAAATGCGGCAACAGCAACAACAGTAACACCCACACAAACGCAGCTGCCGTTGGCGGCGCAGCCTCGCTTCGGGCGATTTTTAAAAACCAAACATAAAATCCGTTTTCAGTTAACGCGCTGATTTCTTGGCCAACGGTTTTTAGTCTCTAACACATCAAGTGCTCCATAATTTGCATTGTTTGTTAGATTGTTGCAACAGTAACTGCTGTTATTGTTGTTGTTGGTGCTGTTATTGCTGTTACCGTTGGTAAAGTACGTATGTGCGCACATACATACATATATACATGTAATATATACAACCTAGCTGAGCAGCTAATTGATTACTCACCGCAGCTGCTCAACTAGCTCATCAATCCTCGACTCTCCTCCGCCCGCGTTGCGTTATCTATCGTCAAAGAGTTTAGTGCGTTTAATCTGGGTGTCTGTCTCCTGACAATTAATTTAGTATTTTTTTGTTATTTTTATGACTCTGACCCATTTTTATTAGGACATTAATAATTTACATGCATGTTCATATGTATGTATGTATGTGTGCATGTAAGTTATTTCCCATGCAATTATTCTGACAAAGATTTAAGTAAGTACATCTCCGTTTATGTGTGTATGTATGTACATATGTATGTGTATGTGCATGGTGCTATTTCCATTTAGAGTATCTAACTGTAGTGTGTGACCCATCTCCACAGAATTTGTGAATCAACAAGCGATTCGACTGAAAAATATGTACATTCACAATAAATTTTTGATTTGCGCTTAATTTCATTTTATTTCACATAAATTGGAATTGTATTTTTTTTTTTTTTTTTGTCTTTTTAAATATTCTTTGTCTGTTTATAAATTTAACGTAAATTTGAATATATACATATATATATAGATACCTATGTTTATATATTTTATTAATTTCTATGCTTGACCTTTTTGAACTATATCAAGTGTCTACTGTACCTGTTACAGCTTAATAACCTGTTATTATATCTTAGCTTTTGAGCGTAGGAATAACAAGTGGGAAGAAATGAGCTCCCAACAGGAAATAGTTTTTTTGTATTGAAAAATAGACGCATTTTAGTTGCCTACAAATAAATGTTCTCTAATCAATCGATTCTATTTTGAGTTTGGTAAAGGAAAACTAGGTTAAATTATGGAGTGTCCACACATATTGGCTTTTCTATGTTTCCTAAAATATACATATGTATTTGTATGAATATACAAATTTATATTCATATCTATCCATACATATATGTATGTATATGAATAGAGCTGAAAATGAGCTGGCGTAGCAGTTGTCGTATTTATTATTTTGTGTAATTTATATATTTGTAGTATTCAGTCGCATGACTTCTTCAAAAAAAAACTCTTCGACTGCCAAAATATCGAGCGAAAAAGGATCTCAGTTAAGCGTATACATATATCGGTTAAATCATTCTAGCATTTGTACACATTAAAGTCTCGCAAACTTTAGGAGCAGCTCTCGTTATATTTATTATTTCGCTCTCCATCGTTGCCACCTTGACACCCTCCTCCTTCTCTTTCTGCACCTCAATCTACCCATCTCTTTTGCATTTTATTTATTTCTCTCTCATCTTTCTAATTCTCGCACAGAGCTCACCGATCGTAACGCGACGAGCCGCACAGCAGGCCAAAATACAAACGCGTGCTATGGTCAAGTCGAAGTCGAAGTCGGCGTCAGCGTCAGCGTCAGCCTCGTTGTCGACAGCGACGGCAGCAGCGACGAACGCGGCGGCTGGGCCAAACGCTAATGGAAGCGCCGGCAGCTGTGGGCCGCGCAAAACAAGTCCAGCGCTTCAGGAGGCGAAACGTCGCGCGCGGAACATGCTGAAATCGCAGAGCAACGGACTAGGCTCCCAGCTGGAGTCAGTTATCGATATCTTTCAGAATGTGAGTATATACAATATACATATATATATATGTATATACACATATAGCTAGAGAGCCAAAATTAATTATTTTATTTTTATTTTTGTGGGCAGAAAGTTGGTTAGGGATACATTCTTATTGCTATAGAGGTATGAATAGTTATCGATATAATCAGAGAGCTAGCGCTAGTTATCGATGCATTTCGTATGTATGTACATATGTAGCAAATTGTCGATAGCGCTATATACATACATATATTAATATCTTTTATAATTAAGCGTATACATATGTAACTATTTTTTGATAACGTAAGAGCTACATCAAGTTTTCGATAACTTTCATATTGTGAGTAATGTATAATGTATATCGAATAGCTATTGATAATTAAAGCTAGCTGGGTGATTGAACTGTAAGATGTCTAGTGTTAATCAGTTAGTTATCGATAACTTTTATACTTTGGTAATCGACTATTGAGCTTTAGGGCCGCTGTCCACATCTCTCTCTCACACTTCATATACAATAGGAAACTGACTTGCCTTCATGGACAGAGCGATCGACTTTGTGATTGAGCTGATTGACTGACTGCTGTTTCGCGTATACATACGTATATACATATGTACATATATACATAGCTGAGGCAACAATAGCTATTAGGTTACATTTTGACCAACATATCATTTGTATATGTACATATAAACAGATCTAGCTTATCGGTAATTTAATGTGTCCACTTATCATTCCTCAATAGGCTGTCAATGCCAAGAACATGCATCGCGGAGCCACAGCGCTCATCTATGACGAGTCCATGAGCGAGCATTGTTGCCTGTGGGATGGCACTCATCAGGAGCGACCCGAACGCTTTACGCGTACCATGGAGCGGTAAGAGCAGCTAAATATTCTCATATTGATTGATTTATTAACTGTATCTATATCCCCATGTAGCTGCCGTGAGCTGAACCTCGTGGATCGCTGCCTGCAGCTGAAGTCCCGTCTGGCCACCAAAGACGAAATCCTTAAGCTACACTCAATAGAGCACTACGAGCGACTGGAGCAGACGTCAGGCGTGCGCAACGAAGAGGCTATGGAGGAACTGAGCTCCCACTATGACGCCATTTACATACATCCGGTAAGAAATACAACAACAACAAGAATAGCAACAACAATAACCATAACCAAGATCTAGTTATTCATAAGTGAAATCTATTTATTCATTAGAGAACTGTATTTAATTGGAGAGCGCCTAGTAAAGCCATTGTAATCGAAAGCCAACGAAGCGTTTCAGATATCAGGCATATCTAATAAGATTAGATTGCATAGAATATAATATACGAATATATAGTATAGTATAGTACATATATGTATGTCTATAGAATAGATCCAAACACTTGCTCGCCAAATGCAAATGCGAATGTTTGCATAGTCGTCGTGTCTTATCAGACATGCGATTAGTTGTAGAATGTAAAGCTTCAGCTATTCAGATCTTTCACTGTAGGAATTTTCATTCCCATTTCTCTCTGTCCCAAGTGGGATAAGATAATAGCTGTTAATAGAGCTCTCATAAGTATATTGCACTACTAATTCCTCTCCACTCTCTCTCTCTCTCTCTCTCTCTCTCTCTCTTCTCTCTCTCTCTTTGCCTATCTAGTCCACGTTCAAGTTGTCGCTATTGGCCAGCGGCTCGACCATTGAGCTGATCGATCAGCTGCTGCTGGGGAAGGCACAGAATGGCATGGCCATTATACGACCGCCTGGCCATCATGCCATGAAGTCGGAATTCAATGGGTATTGCTACTTCAACAATGTCGCATTGGCCGCACAGCACGCCCTCGAGGCGCACCAGCTGCAGCGCATCCTGATTATCGACTACGATGTGCATCATGGCCAAGGCACGCAGCGCTTCTTCTACAATGATTCCAGGTGGGCATTCAATGGATGTAAATATCGTTAGTCTTTGATACAAACTCTCCCTCTCCCCCCTCACTCTCTGTGCTTTGTAGAGTTTTGTATTTCTCCATACATCGCTATGAGCACGGCAGCTTTTGGCCGAATCTCCAGGAGTCGGACTATCATGCCATCGGCTCCGGCCCCGGCACTGGCTACAACTTCAATGTCCCGCTGAATGCCAAGGGCATGGGCAACGGCGATTACTTGGCCATCTTTCAGCAGCTGCTGCTGCCGGTGGCCATGGAATATCAGCCCGAGCTGATCATTGTCTCCGCTGGCTATGATGCAGCCTTGGGCTGCCCGGAGGGCGAGATGGAGGTGACGCCGGCCTGTTATCCGCACTTGCTCAATCCGCTGCTGCATCTGGCCAATTGCCGTGTGGCTGTCGTCCTGGAGGGCGGCTACTGTGTCGAGTCGCTGTCCGAGGGCGCCGCCTTGACGCTGCGTGCGCTGCTCGGTGATCCGTGTCCGCCGCTCGTCGAGCGACTGGAGCTGCCCAGCGTGGAGCTGCGCGAATCAGTGCTCAACTGCATCTATGTGCATCGTCCGTACTGGCGCTGTCTGCAGCTGCAGCAGACCTACACGGCCGCCGACCTGGAGTCGGAGAGCGCGACAACAGCTCAGCTGCATCGCGTCAAGCGCATTTGGCTGGGCGGCCCGCCTCCAGAGCCGGATCAACGTTATCCCACACGCGGCACCTCCGCTCAGCTGCCCGAGGACGTAGTCGCTCGCAATGCCGCCCGCCTGTCCGTGCTGCGCGCCGAGACGCAGCTGTCGGTGCCAGCGATACGGGTCTGCTATGCCTACGATGCCCAAATGCTGCAGCACTTCAACTTGCACGACGCCACGCATCCGGAGCAGCCAATGCGCATACGGCAAATCCATCAGATGCACGACGACTACCAGCTGTTGGGGCGCATGCATCAGCTGTCGGCGCGTGCCGCCACCACGGATGAGGTGTGTCTGGCCCATACGCGGGCCCACGTCAACTCGGTGCGCCGCCTGCTGGGCCGCAGCGTCGAGGAGCTGCAGCAAATGGGATCCGGCTACAATTCGGTGTACCTGCATCCGCGCACCTTCGAGTGCGCCACCCTCGCCTCCGGATCGGTGCTGCAGGCTGTCGACAGTGTCCTGCGCGGGCAATCGCGCAGCGGCATCTGCAACGTTCGCCCACCCGGCCATCACGCCGAGCCGGATCAGCCGCACGGCTTCTGCATATTCAACAACATTGCCATTGCTGCCCAGTATGCCATACGGGAATTTGGCCTGGAGCGCATCCTGATTGTCGACTGGGATGTGCACCACGGCAATGGCACACAGCACATCTTCGAGTCGAATCCCAAGGTGCTCTACATGAGCATCCATCGCTACGAGCACGGCGCCTTCTTTCCCAAGGGCCCGGCGGGCAACTACGACATGGTGGGCAAGAATGCGGGGCGTGGCTTCAATGTGAACATACCGTGGAACAAGGTGAGTGCGCAGACTTGGCTAATATGCATTTGCCCTGTAGTAAATCGCGTTTTCTTGCACTTTGTAGAAGGGCATGGGAGATCTGGAGTACGCGCTGGCCTTCCAGCAGCTCATCCTGCCCATTGCGTACGAGTTCAATCCGCAGCTGGTGCTCGTCTCGGCCGGCTTCGATGCGGCCATCGGTGATCCTCTGGGTGGCTGCAAGGTGACGCCCGAAGGCTACGGCCTCTTCACCCATTGGCTATCCGCGTTGGCCGGGGGCCGGATCATCGTCTGCCTGGAGGGTGGCTACAACGTCAATTCCATATCGTATGCCATGACCATGTGCACCAAGACGCTGCTGGGTGATCCGGTGCCGACGCCCCAGTTCATCCCAGCCGCCCAGCGATCGGCAACGGTGGCCTTCCAGAGCTGCGTGGAAACGCTGCAGCTGTGCGTGGAGCAACAGCATCAGTATTGGAAGTCCTTGGTCTTTGGCTGCAAGCTGCCGCAGTCTGTGCTGGGCGAGAATAATAACGAGGATTTTCTTGCTGCTACAATGAGTCAGCTAAGCATCTCAAATGACAATGCATTGGGTGCAGTCGGCGGCGATGCCAGCCAACAGCCCGATCCCGGCCAGGATCGGCCCAGTGGCAGCAAGCCCAAAGTCAAGGTAAAAACGCTCACCGAGTTTATGGCCGAGCACAAGGAGGTACGAGTCACACCCACCGGGCAACAGTTGCTCCCATACCCAATTTGCATCTGATTAATCTCTTGTCTCTCTCTCTATATATCGCTCGCTCTCTTTCTGTATCACGTTCCGCTGCTCTTGCCAGGCGCTCGAGCAGCAGGATATGTTTGCCATTTATCCGCTCAAAAGCTGTCCACACTTAAGCCAATTGCGCCCGGAGCAGGCGCCCAAATGTAAGCGAAACGAGAACAACTGCAAAATGCAACTATATCTGTCCCTGTCTTGCGTTCTATTTGTTGTTCGTTTAACCTGTCATATTTCTCTCTCTCTCTCTCTCTCTCCTACTCTATATGTCTTTTTCTTTTTCGTGCTTTTTTTGCTTGTGTGTTGTCATTTTGAATGCTTTTTGATTTTCTTTTACTTTATTTGTCAACTGTTATAATTGCATTATAACAGCAACTGGAATGTATAAAATTGTCTACCGCAGTATAACAACAGCAATATTAAAACAAAGATGATAATTATGAGGCTACAATGGACTCGCGTGCCTGTATAGCAGTTGTATTACTAGCGAATAGCTGAGAGATGCAATGTGCATATAACAGTTGCGAGACATTTGTATAAAAGTCTAATGATGGACACGAAAAAAGCTGTGTATCAAATGTAATGCACCGCTGCTATATAGCATTAATAGATTAGCTATATAAGAGTATAACAGTTGTACGCGAGTTGCACAGATTTGCCAGTGTAAATACATATATGCTTTGCAATTATAAAATTGTGTTGCAAACTGTTCTACTGTTAGACAATATCTATTTTTCTCATGTTAATTTACTTAAATTATGTGCTTTGCGGCTTATTCTGATAATTGTAGCTGTTATACGCTGGTGTTTTGTGTTAGTTATTGGCTGGCTTTTGTAATTTGGCGCACATCCATCCACATCCATCCAGATATTAATCAGTGCATTCTCTTGCTCTCTCCCTCGCACAGCAATAAACACAAGCGGCGCATGCGGCGACTGCGGCTCAACGGTGGAGAATTGGATGTGCCTGAGCTGCCAGAGCATCGGCTGCGGTCGCTACATCAATGAGCACATGGAGCAGCATTGCCGGCGCGCACAGCATCCGCTGGTGCTGAGCTTCAGCGATTTGTCCGTGTGGTGCTACGAGTGCAACAACTACATCGACCATCCGCTGCTCTACGTCTATCAGAATCTGGCGCACGTGGACAAGTTTGAGGAGGCGATGCCCTGGACGCACGGCTGCCAGCAGCGCACCGACGGCCGCTACCCGATCCAGGTGGATGCAGTCGACAGCAACAAGCAGAACAACAACAACAACAACAACATCAACCATGGAGGCAGCGGCTGCAGCTCCAATGCGAACACCAACAACGATGACGACGACGGTGGCAGTGGCAGTGACGGTGACGGTGTCAGCTACTACATTCAATTGGAGCGAAATAACTGACATTTGGTGGTGCGTGTGCTGGACGCCATTACGGATTACATGTGCACGCTCTGTCCGCCCCTGCGACACGTCTTGCAGCTGTTCATGGAACACATGTGGCCGCTGCTGGAGCGCATTTACCTCAAGCTGATCCAATACTTCCTCACCCAATGAGGTAGCCGTCAGTCAAAGTAACAACAAGAAGCTCGCATTTTGTAGCCTGTAGTCCGCATTCAGTTCAAAGTACCTTGACTTACTATATATATCATATATATATATATATATATATATATATATATATATATTATGCTGATGCTGAGATCCGTTTACCAAACACCCACCCCGCCCGTCCTTCCCAAATATTGTGACTTGGCATTAAAATTCTTGTTATATTCCTCCGGTAGAGGCAGAGGTACGCCCATAGGTTGTTAACTATTCGGCGAACCGTTCACTTTTTACCGCTCATTTTAATATCCGCCCTCTCGTCCTCCTACTCCTACCCCAAACCCCCCTCACCCTTGCCTAGCACCTCCCCACTTTCTACCTGACTTATTGCATATAGAGATTGTTGACAAAAAAAAAAAAACAAAAAATTATAAATAGGAAAACCAAAAAAAGTATAAATGTTAAAAAAGCAAGACAAAAATGTTATCACTAATCATTAATAAATCATGTACGAAATAATAATAAATTAGTAAACGACAAGCAATTTTTTGGCACTAACAAAAATGTTTTTTATTTTTACATTGATAAGTTGAAAGAGTTAAGCAATATATAGAGTGCAAGCGGCTTAGAAGCATATGAACCATAAGATAAAACATATATTTTTGTTGGTTATTTATTTATTTATTGACCAAACAGAATAAAGAATTCACAGACAGCTGATTGGTCTTTTAATCTCGCTGCGGTTTGCATACATATGTGGGAAATGGTCATCATCGTGTTGACTGCATTTAAAAGTAGAGGCGTCGGATGGAACGGCGTGTGGCCAGGCGAGCGTTGCAAAGGGGGCACATGTGATTGTAACGAATAACACGGAGAATACATTCCAAGCAAAAGACGTGTCCACAAATAGTTGACGCAGCATCGCGACCTTCCAGGTACTCCAAGCATATTGGACACTCGTAGCACAACGGTATCACCTCACCGTTGATGCCAATCATGCGGCCCTTTGGGGGCTCCGGCCCTTTGGGGGCACCGTTAACGGCATCGCCTGCTGCGACCAATACAGTCGGTTCGGTCGGCTCAGATAGTCCGTCCGGGGCAGTTGGGTCGGCCGGTTCACCTAGTGCGCCCGGTTCGGCCATTGCGCCCATTGCGCCCGGTGTAGTCGGTTCGGACAGTGAGGCCAGTGTGGTCATTGTGGCTATTGCTCCCATTGCGGCCAGTGTGGCCGCTGCGCCCGGTGATGTCGGTTCGGCCATTGCGAACATTGCGCCCAGTCCGTACATTGCGCCCGGCGTAGTCGGTTCGCCCATTGCGAGCATTGCGCCCAGTCCGTCCATTGCGCCCGGCGTAGTCGGTTCGCCCATTGCGAGCATTGCGCCCAGTCCGTCCATTGCGCCCGGCGTAGTCGGTTCGCCCATTGCGAGCATTGCGCCCAGCCCGTCCATTGCGCCCGGCGTAGTCGGTTCGCCCATTGCGAGCATTGCGCCCAGTCCGTCCATTGCGCCCGGCGAAGTCGGTTCGCCCATTGCGAGCATTGCGCCCAGTCCGTCCATTGCGCCCGGCGAAGTCGGTTCGCCCATTGCGTCTATTGCGCCCGGCGTAGTCGGAGCGGCCATTGCGTCAATTGCGTCCGGTGTAGTCGGTTCGTCCTTTGCGACCAGTGCGGCCATTGCACCCATTGCGCCCGGTGTAGTCGGTTCGGCCAGTGCGGCTAGGCCGGTCGGTGCAGGTGGTGAAGTTGGAGCCGACTCTGGCTGAGGAGCAGGAACAGGCTTTTGTTCCTCTATTGAATCGTCTAATAAATCAATTATAATCGATGGAGTAATCAAATCGGACTCTGGTGATTCCATAAAGTCACCAACTAAGTCAATTGTAGCCACCAATGGATAATCAGCCGGCGGCTGGTTGAGTCTACGTGTGCGAGTGACAACGCTTTCCGACAGGTCAAAAATCACAGACGGCTCGTTACCGCCGGTAAGATCAAGAATGACTGGATGATTTTCGAGTCGCGCCAACGGATTGTTATTAGCGTTGATACGTCGCTTCAATGGATTGCCTTTAAAGCTCCTGTTCATATCTGCGAGATGAGAAAATTACGTTTATAGTAACAAAAAAAAAAAAAAGAAAGAAAGAAATGCCTCGAGGACCACAAATAAATAATATACAAACCCAAAAGACGACTTGAATTAAAGAAAAAGATAAAAAATGTGGAAATTTACAACTGCTTTTCAATGTTGCGAAAATTTTTCTCGTCGTTTTTTTCCTGGAATGTGTTGTGAGCTGCGTGAAGCTTCGCAGACGAATGAAAATTTTTATCAACAGCTCAAACGCCAGCTCCCGACGTCTACACTATGGCAGGATGACAGATACTGACAGTCCGGCCAAGTGTTGCAAAGAGCAGCAGTAATGTGTCATGAAACGTACGCACATACATACAATATGTATGTATGCAGCTGCGCGCGTACATAACTGTAAAGTTGCGCACGTACATACATAACTGTAAAGTTGCGCACATTTTAAGCACAGGCATTTGTTGAGAAAACTATTTGCGCATGCACAGTATTACATTTACTTACCGAATAAACTCTTGCGTTGAGCACTTGCGGTTCCTGTGCGGAAGCTCTCTTGATTTTGGGTGCGTCCTTCAGCGTTGATCTGCTCACTAAATCATTAATTGTCAACTGCAGGCAAAGCCAAGCGAATATTGTGCTAAGAACCGTTAACTTTATATTCACCACTCGAGAACTCCGTTAAGAGCAGCGCATTGACTATCTGTCTCAGCGCATTTCGTGTTGCGCGCTATTAAGTTTTGGTAAATTCACCACACCGTCGTATTTCGGCGCTGTTGCTCGTGAAAGTAACGGCGTTTTTCGTGTTGCACGTAAGTTTTGGTATACGGCACTCGCGTACCGCGCGTGTGTGGGTAACGTTCGCACATGTGCATAACTGTCAATGCGCCGGTTGGTTTTCGCTCTAGCCACTTTGTGCGATTGTTCTTTCTTGAGCTAAAATGTCGAGAATGTTGGGTAGACCAAATACAAAAGAAAAGTTGCTGTATAAATGGAAAACGGAGCTGGGCGACCCTTGTTTGCAGCCGCTGGATGGTTATATGCATTGCACCCTGTGCAACACATTGGTGAGTGCTTAATAATAAATAAAATATTTATATGGACATGCACACACATACATATGTACATATTTATGGGGACATTTTGAATTTTGTAGATAAGTGCCAATCGGCGGTCCCAGATCGTCGCGCATTTGTATTCTACTAAGCACTTGGGCATTGATTTTAGATCTCAGAAGAAGAAGAAAATAACAACACCAGCCACAATAATAAGAGCATCAGCAACGGTGACAACAAATACAACAACCGAAGTAGGAGCAGCTATAACAAATGAAGAAACTGAGAACCTTATGAATACTGACGACGACAACGACGATGAAAACACTGGCGATGCAAACAAATTTGATCTGGAATTGTGCGCAGCTTTCAAAGCGGCCAAAATTCCTCTTACGGCTTTAAATAATTCGATATTTCGCACATTTCTTCATAAATATACTAACCGCCCCATACGCGATGAACAATTCATGCGCTGGCGCTATAATGTTTAAATTTCAATTGTGCGCACTATTCCATAATGAATAGTAAAAATGCAAATCACATAATTGAATTTTAACGGAGTTTTCTTTTTTATGGGCGCGCATCATAATGCGCTTGGGAAATGGACGCGATTTTGAGCCGATTTACGCGCATCTTTGCGCAGTCGAAATGGTGTGTTCGATAGCGCGTAATATCGAACCGCGGCAGCCATTCAGTTCAACTGCACAATTAATTGAAATTATACATATGTAGGTAGACTTTTATTGGGGTTTTTGTTTGTTTTTGTTTTACAAATACGGTTTGAACTAATTTAGCTCGATTACATTTATGAGTGAATGTGTGTGTGCGACATTTATATTTATTTTTTCGCACGCTTTGAATGTGTTTGTTTAGGCGGAGCTTGTTTGCGTTTTGTTGACGAATCGTCTTTGGGCTTTGTTTTTGACTGCTTTTTCTTTGAAGTTTTTCTTTCTGGCTCATCCTCCTCCTCCTCCTCCTGATCGGAATCCTCGTCGTTGTTGTAGGTTTCGTCGCTATCAGAAATGGATGGCTCGGTCTCGGACTCGCTCGTTTCGTATTCGCTTTCATCGTTTCCATCGTCATTCTCGTCATATTCAATGGCGACATAGCTGCGAGGCTTTTGCGACTCCAGTTCCACAATGCGAGCGGCAAGCCTGGCTGCTTGCTGCTTTTCAATGGATACAGTTGGCGTGCTCTTCTGAGTATTGCCGAACTGCGAGTTATCCAGAAGTGAAAGACAGGTGGGACGACAGTCGATGTTCGTGGATGCGAGCAGCGAGAGGTATACATTGTCCACATCGCATTTAAAGACCTTAATCTCGCCCATGCTGTGAGGAACCGAATTGGATATACAATATATTGATAAATATGTATGAAAGACTCACCTGGATATGGTCACCAGGGTGTCATGCATGAAGCCAATTCCCTTAACTCGATTGTCGTGAATCTTAATAACCTTGGACTGTGGAAAGACCAAAGAGGAATCATTATATATGTAAAGTGAGAAGGATGTTCAGAGAATTGAAACTCACCGCAGTGTCTTTTTGCTCATGCAGGCATACCCATGCAATGCTACCATTCTCCAGGCCCGCCACGCAGTTATGCTCGTTCAGCCAAGCAACACAGATGGGCTTCGATGTCAGCGAGATTTGCTGCATTACGCTAGCCGTTTGGATGCTCCAAATCTCCATAGTGCGCGGTCCTGCGATGGTGAAGAAATTGCCATCCGGCGACCAGGTCAGGCAATCGGGAGCGTTGCCCAAAGTACGCTTGCTCTTCAGATTAGTTCTGTATGCGATGCGGCCCTTGATCAAGTTCCATGTGTTGAGCACTTGATCGGCACCCAAGGACAGGCACAGACGGCTACTGGGATGGCAGGCGATATGTGTGACTGACTTCCCATTGTGGGGCCTGGGCCATTCGCCCTCCTTGGACCAGTTGGCCAGGCGTGTTGCAATCATACGTCCGTCGACGCCACCCGACATTAAATGTGTCGAATCTGACGAGAAAACCACCGTGTTGACAATACCCTTGTGAAAGTTGAGCACTTGGGCTTGTTTCCGTAGACGCATGTCATAGACGAAGATGCGATCGTCGATGCCTCCGGTGGCAATCCAATGCTTGTGCACAGCCAGAGACTTGATCGATCCATCGTGAGATCTGTCCGCAAACGTTGGCTTCAATTGTAACTGTTTCTCACCGTTTTTGCCGCGGTTCTCGCATAGCTGATAGCCCAATAGATATTCGCTGTAGGTACCAATAATTATTTCAATAGCCGGCAACATGATTTTGATATATATATTGTATTTATTTTATATTCCAATATATCATCCTTCAAGTTGAACCGCTTTGAAACTACACGTGCGAGGTTTGACAAAACAAACTTCGACAGCTGACCTCCGATAACATTTATCGAACCTATCGCACAGGGCTACCAATTTTAGCTTTACAACCTTTGAAAGTTATGTGCTATAGTTGGAGCATTTAACCACTAACCAAATAATTATTTGGTTAGTGATTTAACTGCTCATTAAATTACATATGTACATATATCTTAAAGCGCCTCTGGCGCCCTGGCTCGCTTTACGGTGGCTTGCTTGCATCTCTAGATTTCTTGTGCAGTTTTGCCGGGCGAACGATAATTTCAGCAAATAAGCTTTTCTAATTGATATTTATTGCTTCAAGTCATTTACTGTCTCAATCAAATAAATTTGTATAAGCAGAATAAAATTTGTATGTTCAAAATAGTGCGCCAAAACAGTAAAAAATAGTTTTGTAGCCCTGATATGCTGGTGCACCCCTGACGGGCAAACGATTACATTTGTATATGAGGTATTTAAGGCATAATTTTGTTAATTTAAGAAAGTCACAGACAAAAAGCCAAAATCACACGTAAAGTTCTGATAGAGATCAATTGTGAAATTAGCTCTGTCGTAGAGTACTAATTTAGGCTAAGTGAAAGGTTTTAATTCATATAGTTTGTGCCACCGGCGTTTTATAGGACCCCGCTGAAATAAAAAGCGCGTCGCTGGTCATGTCAAAGAACTCTGGGTAAGTGTACAAATGCAAAATGAAAACATCACTTAATCAAATATGCCTAGGCGTGATCGGGATCGCGAGCGCGACCGCGACAGGGAGAGGGACAGAGAGCGGGAGCGGGAACGTGACAAGCACTACGAAAGTCGGAGCGGTCGTGGGGATTACGACAATGGTAAGTCGTCGCGCAACGGGGCCAGCCTAAGCAGCAGCTCTCGAGGTGGGCGTGAGGAGCGCAAGCGGCCTAAAGAGGAGAGTGACCGTTGTGTTGGGACGCGTCGCGATGAGAAGCGACGCAAGCGTTCCAGGTCCAAGGACTACGATAAGGACAAGTGAGTATATGCAGCTCTCAGTAGACAAGCTTTTCGTAATGCTTTTGCTTGCAGACGGCAGTTGGACCGCGAGCGTGATAAGGATAAAGAGCGAGAGCGTGAGCGCGAGCGGGAGCGTGAAAAGGGATAGAGAGCGCGACCGCCAGCGCGAACGGGATAAAGAGCGTGAACGGGACCGCGAGCGAGAGCGGGAACGGGACAAGGAGCGTGAACGGGAGCGTCAACGTGAAGTAGATTCACGTCGTGCTGCGATGTCAGCAGCTCCGTTGGTCATACCCGTCGGCTCCTCCAGTAGCTCGACGGACAACGAGGAGGAGGAGGAGGAGGAAATCGACAAAGAGGAGCAACAGCGCCGCCTTGAGCAGGAGATGATCAAGCGACGTGAACGCATCGAGCGTTGGCGAGCCGAGCGCAAACAGCGCGAGCAGGAGGCGGGCAAACGAGATGTGAAGGCGCCAGTAGCGCCCACAGTTACTAAATCGGCCAAGAAGTGGAGCCTCGAAGATGAGTCAGAGGAGGATGACAGCAATCCAGCGCCCGTCATCGACGTTGATGTGGGCAAAAAGGAACCTGACTCCCCACCATCCAAATTCCACAGCATTCGTAAAAATTTCGACGATGATCTGGTCGAGTCGAAGTTTGCGCCACTGAAGCGGCCCACGTTCAGCAAGGTCCTGATGCTTACATCTCCAGCTGCAGCCGCAGCAACCACAGCTACAACCACAACAGGAACAACAACAACGACGTCAACACCCACAGTAGAAATAACCTCATCAACTACTACAAAAACAACAGACACTGCAGCCACAACAGAACCAGTTGTGACCGAGCCCGCAGTGGAGCTAGTCAAGGTGGAAGAAAAGCCGGCTGTGGTGAAGCCAGATCCTGATTCACCCAAGACGTCAGTGCAGGTCGAACCGGCTGCGGCCGCTGTGGAGTCCGAGGACGATGTGGATCCACTGGATGCGTATATGCAGGAGGTGAATAGGGAAATGCGACGAGTCAACCATTTCGTTAGTCCCGCCAAGGCCAAGGGCGTGGTGATCCTAACGGGAGTGGCCAAAAAGAAGACAGCAGCAGTGAAGAAGGGCGAACTAATTGAACAGAATATGGACAGCCTGGAGTACTCCAGCGAGGACGAACTGGAGGATATACGCGACACGGCTGTCAATCTGGCCATGAAGCATCGCAAAGAGTTGGCCAAGATCGATCATTCCTCTGTTAGCTATGCGCCGTTCCGAAAGAATTTCTACGTCGAGGTGCCCGAACTGGCCCGCATGACCAGCTCCGAGGTGGAGAAGTATCGCAGCGATCTCGAGGGCATCCAGGTGAAGGGCAAGGGCTGTCCCAAGCCGATCAAGGTAAGTGGCCATCATTCAATCAATTCAGCAGTAAAGGTAATCAGCTTCCGACTCCCTCACAGACGTGGGCACAATGCGGCGTCAGCAAAAAGGAGATGGACGTGCTGCGCAAGCTGGGCTTCGAGAAACCCACGCCCATACAGTGCCAGGCGATACCGGCGATAATGTCTGGGCGGGATCTGATAGGTATTGCTAAAACTGGCAGTGGCAAGACGTTGGCATTCATTTTACCAATGTTTAGGCATATTCTTGACCAGCCGGCGCTCGAGGATGGCGACGGTGCCATTGCGATCATAATGGCACCGACACGCGAGCTCTGCATGCAGATTGGCAAGGATATACGTAAATTTAGCCGTTCGCTTGGATTGCGACCCGTATGCGTTTATGGCGGCACCGGCATCTCCGAGCAGATTGCCGAACTGAAGCGCGGCGCCGAGATAATTGTCTGTACGCCCGGACGCATGATTGATATGCTGGCTGCGAATTCGGGGCGTGTCACCAACTTGCGACGCGTGACCTATGTGGTGCTGGATGAGGCGGATCGCATGTTTGACATGGGCTTTGAGCCGCAGGTGATGCGCATCATCGACAATGTGCGCCCCGATCGACAGACGGTCATGTTCAGTGCAACATTTCCACGGCAAATGGAGGCGCTTGCCCGCCGCATACTGAAGAAGCCAGTCGAGGTAATTGTTGGCGGTCGCTCGGTGGTCTGCAAGGATGTCGAGCAGCATGTCGTCATCCTGAGCGATGAGGCGAAGTTCTTCAAGCTGCTGGAACTGTTGGGGATCTACCAGGAGACGGGCAGCATCATAGTCTTTGTCGACAAACAGGAGAATGCGGACATTCTGCTGCGCGACCTAATGAAGGCGTCCTATCCATGTATGAGCCTGCACGGCGGCATCGATCAGTTTGATCGTGACTCCACCATAATTGACTTTAAGTCTGGCAAGGTGCGCCTGCTGATTGCCACTTCGGTGGCAGCGCGCGGCCTCGATGTCAAGGATCTCATACTGGTTGTCAACTACGATGTGCCCAATCACTACGAGGACTATGTGCACAGGTAAGACTCGTTCAAGACTCCCGCTCAAGAGCGACTATAATTTCCATTATTCCGCAATCATCCTTTTCAGATGTGGACGCACTGGTCGAGCTGGCAACAAGGGATGCGCCTTTACATTCATCACGCCAGAGCAGTCTCGCTATGCGGGCGATGTGATTCGCGCTCTTGAGCTATCCGGCACGCCCGTACCACCCGATCTGCAAACCCTGTGGAACGACTATAAGGCAGCACAAGAGGCGGAGGGCAAGACGGTGCATACGGGCGGCGGCTTCAGCGGCAAAGGCTTCAAGTTCGATGAGCAGGAGTTCAATGCAGTGAAAGAGAGCAAGAAGCTGCAGAAGGCGGCGCTCGGCCTGGCCGATTCCGATGACGAGGAGGACATCGAACAGGATATCGATCAGCAAATCGAGCAAATCTTTGCGGCCAAACGCACCGTCAAGGATACCTCAGTGGCCGGCACTGCGCTGGCTGCGGCCAATGCCGTTGTGAATGCCCTCAGTGCGACCATAGCTTCGCCCCATGCCACCGCCCAGCAACAGCTGCAGCAGCAGCAACAACAGCTACAACAACAAATGGCCACGTCAGCGGCCGTTGGCTCGGACAAACTGGAGCTGGCGAAGCGTTTGGCCTCCAAGATAAGCAGCAGTCGCAACTTGGATACGAAGGCGTCACAGGGGGCCACCGAATCGATTATGAAGGGTCAGGCGGGCGTCGGACCCGGACAGCCAATGCTAACGGCGCGCACCGTGGTCGAACAGCTGGCGGCCAAGCTGAACAACAAGCTCAACTACCAGCCCAAGGAGGATGAAGACGGCCTGTCCTCGCTGATGGGCAGCAGCACGAACTCATTCACCAAATACGAGGAGGAGTTGGAGATTAATGACTTCCCACAGCAGGCGCGCTGGAAGGTTACCTCCAAGGAGGCACTGGCCCAAATCTCCGAGTACTCCGAGGCGGGCCTGACAGTCCGTGGCACCTATGTGCCTCAGGGCAAGAATCCACCCGAAGGCGAGCGCAAACTTTACTTGGCCATCGAGAGCTGCAGCGAGCTGGCCGTGCAGAAGGCCAAGCGCGAGATAACGCGCCTCATCAAGGAGGAGCTGCTCAAGCTCAGCTCGGCCCATCATGTGTTCAACAAGGGGCGCTACAAAGTGGTCTAAACGTACAGCTAATATAATCCATCAAATGTCTTGGTAAATGTCTAAAAAACTGAAAACACTCAATGAAACGCTGTTCATAAACGCCTACTTAACAACAACAAAGAAAACAAAATATCGTCTATCTATCTTAATCCTCTGGCAAATATGTATTCTAAAGAAATACCAGAAAAAAGTTCCATGAGACCCTATTCTACAATGATTCAGCGTGCAATACTTAAGTCACGAAGCGGCCCTGCGTAGTTCAGATCGATTGCAGTTCGAAAACTTTTGAAACACTTGAAGTCTAAACAATGCGACAACCTTATCATATGTATATATATGTATATGTATATATATGTATATGTATATATATGTATATGTATATATATGTATATATATATATATGTACATATATGTCCTATCTTAACCCATATGCATCGTAAAAGAACCTAGTTCATAGGCGAAGCTTAAGGATGTGCTTCTTTATAATATTATTACTTATATAGCGCTACTTATTTAAGCATCTTTAGTCATGCTCTCAGTATTTCAAATTCTTGTTTTGATTACTAAGAAATTTAGCACTTTAGATACATGTAAGTTCATTCATCTTAAGCAGCTCAAAGTTCTCAGATTGAATGATCTATAATCAGAAGTGAATACGTCATTGAGCTAACTATTGTAAATACACATGTTTAAGTTGGGAATGGCGGTGTATTGACGCATCCAAGTAGGTAGTTTATAATCTAGGCATATAACAATACTGAAATATATTGTATATTTTTTCCTGTATATTCCTTTTGCCAGTTAATTTCCTAGAGGATGAAATCTAGAATTGAACTCTAAAAGCTAGACTTTCCAATTTCCGCTTCAAAAAAAGCCTGATCTGACGGGAAAAAAGCGGAAATGCCATCCCTGCTGCTAATGTGTGCTTAACTTCATTCACAATAAAGCATTAGCAGAGCTCGTTCCTTGTACGAATTTCGCAGCACTATTGAACGAACTAGTGTTGGTTCTTTTGAACATCTGCTCCATTTCAGTCGACCTTTATATCGCACAGCTCCTCATGTGTTCTTTAAATTATGGTTTTGCTAACAGTTAATGTGAGTCAAATTAAAATCCGATATATATGTCTATGTACATATGTATATATGTTTCAATATATGAATATGTACGTCTGTGCCTGTTTATATATATATACATATAGTGGAAACATGAGGCACATCGGGAATGACTTCATATGTACATATGTATATTGTGTTATGTACACATATATTTCATAAAATACTAGCTGCCCCGGCAAACATTGCTTTGCCCTATCCATTATTTCCTCTACGTCTGTTGACTACGAATCTGCGCGCTTCTCTTCGTTCTTTGCTGGTTTCGCTCATCCCGCGCCTCTTGCAATTTTGATGCACCTAACTGGATGCAGAAGAACTCCAGGAGATCATTTAGAAAATGCCTGCAGCAGCCGAGAATGTTCCCATTGGATCGACTGCAACGATCTCTACCTGGCGCCCAGCTCCAAATTTGAGTGCCTCTCAGGCTTTGAGTGGAAGTCGCCTTATATAAAGCGCAGCAGCTGTGGAATTTATTCAGTCGTCAATGCAGTTGTTTGTTAAAAAAAAAAAATTAAGATTAAAAATTTTTCAACAAAAAAATTTTTCAATAAAAAAAAAATTTAATAAAATAAAAAAAATTTGATTAAAAAAAAAATTTAAATAAAAGAAATTAATTTAAAAAAAATTAAATAAAAAAGAATTAAATAAAAAAGAATTAAATAAAAAAAATTAAATAAAAAAAAATTAAATAAAAAAAAATTAAATAAAAAAAAATAATAAAAAAAAAATTAAATAAAAAAAAATTAAACAAAAAAAAATTAATAAAAAAATTTTAATACGAAAAAAAAAATAAATAAAACAAAAAAAATATATAAAAAAAAACAAAAAAAAAAATGAATTAAAAAAAATAAAAAAAAAAAAAAATAAATAAAACAAAAAAAAACAAAATAAATAAAACAAAAAAAAAATAATTAAAAAAAAAATTGCTCTGCACGTACGACTGACCCGACCGGGTCTGGACGACTGAATAAATTCCACAGCTGCTGCCCTTTATATAGGGCGACTTCCACTCAAATTTTGAGCAGGGCGATAGAGCAATGTGAACATTCTCTGCTGCTGCAGGCATTTTCTAAATGATCTCTTGGAGTTCTTCTGCATCCCTTGCTCTTCTTAGGCAGAGACAGACAGTGAAATATATATAATCGCCAGGTTTATAGTAATTAATATATATATATATATATATATATATATATATATATATATATATATATATATATATATATATATATATATATAGATTTAGAATGCAATGGATGCAAGAAAGACTTCGACTACATAGTACATATATTCATATATATATATACGTATGTATATGTATAGGTATACATGTATGTCTATATGTATGTATTGGTATGCTCCTAACACTCAGAGCTCTATTGTAACTAGATATACTACAATCGCCAGGTTTATAGTAATTAATTAGTGCTTACTTATAAATAATACGGGTTGACTAAGAGCTCACAGAGGGTTTTCCATATCTATACCTGAAGGAATGTAATCAAGGTTCCAGTAAGCACAGTTGTTAACATACTTTCAAATCGATAACACAAGGCGATCGATAGACGCTGATTGGCGTATCAAATCTACAACAGAGCGATAATACAAGATGATAGACGATCGATAGACGCCGCGTTTGGCGTTTGCGCTGAAAGTCCTGTAGCTGGCATTAAAATTTATTCAACTTTTATTTCTCAAAGATCTTTCACGTATGCTGTACAAAATTAAAATATTTCTTATTTTTTTTTTTGCTTTTGGTTTATTATTTTTTAAATTGTTTTTTATTTTTTTTTATATTTTTGTTGTATATTTGAGTTTTAGCTTATTTAGCCGCATTTTATTAACTTATCGCCCGCCGATCGCGCGTCTCAATTGATTTTCATGCTACAATATTTTGTGTCTAGAAACTACTAAAATTAAATTTAAATGTAGTTATGAGTGTTTTTTTTTTCCTTTTTTTTTGTGTATCAATTTTTATATTATTACATTTTTTTATCATTATATTCGTAATTGTAATTATTATTATGCGCTTGAAAAAAATTGTTTATGCACTAGTTTGTCGGCAATGTTTCATTTTTTTTTTGTATTTTTTTTTTAATTTTTAAGTTTTAATCTTTTTTTCCCACACTTTTTTTTCGATACAAAACTATTTTTTATATTAAAATTATTATTGATGTTTTCCTTTTGCGCCGATGCTTTCCGTCTGTCCGCTTGCCTTACACTAAATACCATATGTATACATATGTATATACATATACATATATATATATATCAATATATATAGCATGGTATTTAGTATATAGTATAGATACTATATAGTTTATTATTCTCATTTTTGCATATGTACAGGTCTAGTTAAAACTATGAAGTGTGCTAAATAATAAAAAAAAACAAAAAAAAATATTTTGTATATATATAATATATTTATTAAAATTATATATATATATATATATATATATATGTATATATATATGGCTAGAGTTAGTTTTTTTTCTTTTAGTTATTATTAATCAATTTTCTTTTTTTGTAACTTAACTATTTTTTTTAAATATTTTTTTTTATTTTATTTTTTTTTTTGTATTTTTGTTAGTTTAGTTTGGCAACTGTTTAAATTCGTTGCAATATTTTCAGTTGTTGCTAATATATTCTCATCCTTTTTTTTGCATTTGTTTACTTAAATTTAGGAAAAAAAATTCGCTGTTGCTGTGTGTGTGTGTGTGTTTGTGCTAAGGTTAATTATGTGCCTAATGCAATTTAAATTCATAATTAATGAATAATTAACAAAAACAAATCAATTTTATAACGCACTGAAGGAAGCATCAAGAAATGTTTGCTGCTAGGATATTGTGGATTCGCTTCGGGTTTGGGTTCGGGTTCGGGTTCGGATTCGGGCTTCGTTGTGTTTGGATCAAAAGTCTAACTATTGCATCTACTCTTGTTGTTGTTGTTCTTGTTCTTGAAGCTAGCAAAGAACGATCTTATCTATGAGAAAGTGAGTTCAGCGGTATTTACAATCGAATCAAGACTCTACAATATATATATGTATATGTATATGTATATATACATAGGCTTATATAACTCTGTGTATGTGTGTGTGTGTTTAGTTGAAGTTCATTCAGTTTTTAGCTTAGTTTTAATCTTCTATTATTATTTTCGTTTTCATAGAGCGCAATTCTTATTATCGGATCACTTGAAGCAATTTCATGGAGTTTTTTTGGTCGCTTTATGTGTGTGTGTCAGTTAGTGTCTGTGTGTGTGTGTGTGTATGTGTATAGTAACTGTTTGCATCTACATGGGGATATTTGCTTGTTGCCCTGTGTAAATTGTATAATTTTATTTTTGGCATTTAATTAAATTTTGTATTCTCGTTTTTTTTTTTTTTTTTTTTTTTTTTTGTATTTTTTTCGTTTTGTTTTATTTTTAAATCTGAAATATAAATAAATTTCAAAATGAATTGATTAGTAGGGCACATCAAAGGGCAATGGCATTAACTTAATTGTTCAGTTCAGAGATGAAACAGCGCTAAAGAGTGAAAAACCATAAGCTAACGCGATAAACGCGGCAAAGTCTCAACAAGTCCAAAAGGGGCGGGGCGTGGCGGGGCGTATACGCAACGTACTACGCAATGAACAAGGTGAGAGCATGTGTGTGCAATAGCCGAACAGGGAATGCTCTACACTGGGCAGGCATATCAGTAATTGGGGCAAAGAAATTACTTTTTCGATATGAAGCAGGATGTTATTTAATATTCTGCAGCATCAGTAATAGATCGTATATATTGTTATGCTTTGTATCTAAGTCGGATCACTATATTAAAAAGATATGTTATGAGAAATATCGTTGGCAAATGCAGATCCTTAATATTTGTAGCCTCTAATATCATTGTCTTGATGAGAGCTGTATTTTTACTATGGTATACTTTTTCTGCCCCCTCTTCTCACACTCTCTCTCTTCCTCTCTCTCGCTCTCACTCCCTCTCTCTCTTTCTCTTGCAGCATTACAGATAGTTGGGGCATAAATTATTAATACAATGTTTTATTGCGTGCATTGTTGTAGATCTGACAGGCTTACGGGGTAGCTACTAGTCGAATATACCCAACAAATGCTGTCTGTCCAAGCTGTGTGTACGTATCATACTCTGTTCCCAAAGGTAAGAAAGGGCAGGTTAATTGTTTATATTATTAGTATAGAGTCTGAATCTTATGAATCTATGAAATTTTACAAATTTTAATATATAAAATCGGAAGTAAAATGTAAATAAATAAAAAATTAAACAAACTTATAAAATTAAAAAAAAAAAAAAATTTTAAAAATTAAAAAGTTTAAATCTAAAAAACGTAAATGAAAAAAAAAAATTAATGAAAAAATTAAAAAAAAATACAAAATTTCAATATAAAACTTAGAAAATAAAAATGAAAAAATAGTTACGTTTCAAAAGCAATCGTTAAATTTTCAAAATTAAAAATTTTAATTAGTTTAATTAATTTAATTATTGACAAAAGAAATCTATAAGCAAAACAAATATTTAAATAGATGCGACAAAATCTTGAAAATACAGTTGAAAACTTTAATTTCGATATGTAAAATGTAATTAAAATATAAAATAATATTGAAGTGTTTAATGTTTAAATAATGATCAAATTATTATTTGAAAATCATAAAAGAAAATGGCTTGATGAATATTGAATCTTTTGAGTAATGCGGAAAGCTTTTTCGATTTTCGGAATGAGAATAGAGTATTTCGCAATCGGCCTATGCCGAGAGCTGAGGGTTGTTGTTGTTGTTCTTTTTATTATTTTGTTACCCACCTTTTTCTCCTATACAATTCAATAAATTATTGCATTTGATATGTTGGTCCATTGTTTCATTATTCGTTCCTAAAAAATTCTTGGTAGTTCTTCTTCTTTTTTTTACATGTCTTTTCTTTTGTTTTGATTAATTTTTATCGCATTCAGCTGTGTTCGTGTGGCTTTGAGTGTGTGTGTGTGTGTGTGGACTGTAAAATAAAAGTTAAATAATGTTATTGTTGTTGTTGGTTGTTGCTGTAGTTGTAGTTGTTTTTGTCGGCCAAACGTCATCCAATTGAATCGATTCCTAATCCTAATCCGAATCGGCATCCGTATCCGAATTACTAAAGATAATAGTCGCCCGTTATGGGTAGCGTAGTAGTTGTTGTTGTTGAAGTAGAAGTAGTAGTAGAAGAAGAAGAAGAAGAAGTAGTTGAAGAAGAAGAAGATGATGAAGATATCGCTGCTGCTGTTGCTGCTGCTGCTGCTGTCGTTGTTGCTGCTGCTGTCGCTGTTGCTGCTGCTGTTGCTGTTGCTGTTGCTGCTGCCGTCATAAATGACTATCAGTATCCGAATCCCGCTGAGCCGTGTCCCGTCATTGATGGTGTTACACTACTAACTATACCTAATTGTGTGGCTGTATTATTTGATTGTCAGTGTTGTTGAGCGGCAAATTTCATACGTTTTTGTTTTTGGCGTTGATTGCAGAACCAGACGCGCACCACGTTTTTCTTCAAATCCAGCTTTTCGGCAATGGCAGCGATTTTCTCACCGGACGGCCTCGGCTGGACGGCGAAGTAGGCTTCCAGGGAACGCTTTTCAGGTGCCGCAATGGAAGTCCTTTTTCTTGAAAAAAGACTCGATATAGATTACTTTAGAAATGGGCCCTAACTTTGGAATATATATGACTGAGCTACAGAGTTTCATGTTGTTTTTCTTTTTTTTCAGATCTTGGTAGGAATTTTCTTAAATTTTTTCTCATTTGATTTAATTTTTATTGCTTTGGGTTATTTTTTAAAAATTATTTTTTCTGGTTGCCAAATTAAACACGCTGCCAATTCAGTGGTGGTTGCAAAGGTGTGGGCTGTGGGTGTGTGTGTGAATGGATGTGTGTGTGTGTGTGAGTGGGTGGGTGGTTGGGTGGTGTATATGTCTGTGGCACTGGGTACTATTACCGTTGGTAATCAAAACACTTTCTACCTTTTCTTTTCGCCCGCCGGCAGCACGCTGGGCGCATCCGGATCCCGTCGCTTGTTTTTCGCCTGCGCCTCCGCCTCCTCCAGCCACGCCTGCAATATGGGCTTAAGGGCGATCATATTGTTGTGGGACAGCGTCAGGCTCTCGAAGCGGCAGATTGTGCTCTGCGACAGCGCCCCGACACCAGGTAACTTGAGATTGGCCAACGCTTTGCCCACATCCGCCTGTGTGACACCTGTGCAGAGATAAAAAGTAGCAGAACAAAGAAAACACTTTACAACACTGTTTTTACTTTATGCGGAATGACTTTTTCAAATATCTATGTATGTATCTATGTATCTATGTATCTATGTATCTATGTATCTATGTATCTATGTATCTATGTATCTATGTATCTATGTATCTATGTATCTATGTATCTATGTATCTATGTATCTATGTATCTATGTATCTATGTATCTATGTATCTATGTATCTATGTATCTATGTATCTATGTATCTATGTATCTATGTATCTATGTATCTATGTATCTATGTATCTATGTATCTATGTATCTATGTATCTATGTATCTATGTATCTATGTATCTATGTATCTATGTATCTATGTATCTATGTATCTATGTATCTATGTATCTATGTATCTATGTATCTATGTATCTATGTATCTATGTATCTATGTATCTATGTATCTATGTATCTATGTATCTATGTATCTATGTATCTATGTATCTATGTATCTATGTATCTATGTATCTATGTATCTATGTATCTATGTATCTATGTATCTATGTATCTATGTATCTATGTATCTATGTATCTATGTATCTATGTATCTATGTATCTATGTATCTATGTATCTATGTATCTATGTATCTATGTATCTATGTATCTATGTATCTATGTATCTATGTATCTATGTATCTATGTATCTATGTATCTATGTATCTATGTATCTATGTATCTATGTATCTATGTATCTATGTATCTATGTATCTATGTATCTATGTATCTATGTATCTATGTATCTATGTATCTATGTATCTATGTATCTATCTATCTATATATATGTATATTTATCTACCTTTAATTCATCTATGTATCAACCTATCTATTCATTTTGCTATCTGTCTCTTAAATGACTTACCCAGCTTAATGCGGCGCTGCTTGAATCGTTCCGCAAACGCTTCCAGCTCGCGCGGATCGGTGTCTGTGTCGGGATGCAGGCCAGCGGCTGCAACGGCCGCCGTTATGACAGGATGATGTACCGCTGAGTGTCCATGGTGCCCTATTGAGCAGCACAGGATGTGACATATATATATATATATAGATATAGATATAGATATGTTTATATATATTATTATGGGATGGGTGCACTTACCCGCCGTGTGGCCACTTAACGTGCCCGGATGGTGGTGGCTCATCATGTGATTCATACTGTGATAGGAACCGTGCAGGTGCTGATGTGTGGGCGTTAATGGTGACTCCGATATGGGGGCTAACGTTGTCATCGAGCCCGTCGGGTCCAGCATGTCCAGCTGATCCATTGAATGGTGCATCTGCAAAAGGAAGTAAAGAGATTAGAGTAGAAATAACTAGATTACCAGGGATTTAAAGCTAATACTTTTGTGACTATTATTAAAATTGTTGTTCAAAGATCTAGAGAGCTTAGTTATATTGGTGTTGCAGACCAAAAGATATATATGATGAGTGCAGAGACTACCTATCAAAGATATTTCTGGTCAAGCTTGATATCTATGATTAAATTGATAGTTAGCGCTCCTTCTATTTAGATCCATTTATATGTATATCTGAATTCCATGATGATCCCAATCGAATCAACATCGTGACTTGGTATTCAGATAGTAAACCTTTATTCCATTCCCCTATTTTTATTTACATATATACATATATTCGATATTTTCAATAAATTTGCTATTATTCCATTTAATTAGGAATACAATTATGTTTTAGCAGTTTTATAGCTATATAACCCCTTCATCTCACCTATGTTCGATTCCAGGGTATCTGTGTCGTCTAGCATTTTTGCGTAATTGCGCTTAAACAATGCTTGCTTAACACATAAATTAAATATTAAAAATGTGCCTAAAACAAATTTCAGCATTCAATCATAATCTCAGTTTTATTTGCACAAAAGTTTTCTATCATGCAGTCAGAGAGCGAGAGAGAGTGAGAGTGTGAGCGAGAGAGCGAACGATATTATATTAAATAAATCGACAGGGCTCACAGAGCTCAAATCTGGATGTCAAATTGATAGAGCTCAAATTGATGGATTCAACTTGGTCAGGTCCAGGTCTGTTTGGTGGAGCCTCAGCTTATGGCCCATTCAAGTAAATGGCTTAAACATAAGCCTGCGAAATGTGTCTTAATAATTAAGTCTTTGAGCGGCTAACATAAAAATGGCATTTAAAGTTCTAAACTTTGTGTATTAAAATGACTGTGTATGCGTGTGTGTGTGTGTGTGTGTGTGTGTGCGTGTGCGGACAACGGCTTCTTTCTAATTAAAGTCCAGGGAGAAACCCCTTTCTGCCTTGTAGCAACAGCAGCAACAATGATGTAAAAAGAAAATAAAAATAACTTGAAACTTGAGCAAAACTCAGCTTGAAAAACTGGCGCAACTTTTTTGGGCAGCAGCAGGCTGAGAGTGGGCACTTGTTACGAAATCTTTTGTGTCATGTTGCTTTAATTGAACGAGAGATGAGGCACTCGCACACACACACACACGCACAGAGGTAAAAGTTTTGAAAGGGTCTTAACTGAATGAGACACCCAACGAGGGCAGCGGGACGAGGCGGGCCGCTAGTGTGGGCGCAGCGCACAGTGAAGAGACAGGCACACGGAAGACAGGGAACGGGGAACGGGGAACGGGGCATGGGACACGGCGCACAACTCTTTTGTCTATGCATCAAATATTTATAGAATTGTTCAATTATTAAAACAAATATGAATAGCAACTAAAAAGCATGGGAGGCAGCCATTGCTGCTTTGTATCGCGCTTTCTCTCTCTTCCCCCCCTGTCTCTCTCACTCTCTCCTTCGCTCGTTCTCGTTTGCGCATTGCCTCGGCACACAGAGCTGCTGCTGCTGCTCGCTTGCTCCAACTAACACTCGCTCTCACTCTCACTCTTTCTCTCTCTCTATTTCTGTCTCTCTCGCGCCTGCTTGCTCGCTCACTACGGCGCTTTGGCTCTCAGTCTTGTGTTTCACCCATACTTTTGACCATTTGTTTTGTGTGTGTGTGTGTGTTTTTTGTTGCTTTGTTAAGCATTTAAACTGATTACAGCTGAAAAGTATGCAACAACAAAACGCCAATAGCCTGGTCGCCATGTCCGCTCCGTCCGGCTCTGGGTGGGGCACTTATATTTATTTGGTTTTTTTTTTTGAATGCCGAAAACTAGCAAACGCTATGTATGCGTGCGCGCTGTGTGTATGTGTGTGCGTGTGTGTGTGTGTGTAGTAGCATACCACGCCCCCTCAAGCAACGCTTAGAAATGGACATAAAGCGTGGACACACGTACAGAGGCTATAAATACATAGATATATATACATATACACATACAGGGTGTCAGTGTGTGTGTGTGTGTGTGTGTGCACTGTGCCAATTATGTAAAACTCTAAAATGATAAGCAGGCGCATGGGGGAGGCCTACGAAAAACAATAAGACAGCAGCCGACGCCGCAGCGCAGCTCAGTTTGCCAGCCTCTGTATATAAGAGATGTTGGTGGAGACAGAGTGAGAGCACGAGAGAGAGAGAGAGAGAGAGAGAGCGAGAGAGTGAGAGCGCAAGAGAATAACAGTATTTAAGTAGAGGCAGACGGGCATGCTATAAAATAAAAAACAAACTACACGAGGTAGCCACTGTCTGTGCTGCTGCCTGCTGCCTGGGCAAACACAATGGCAAACTCTTCAATTATAAACCAATCCCAAAATTAGTCTGACTGTTATTGGTTTGCACCCTTGGCGCTCTCGCTGGCTGGCTGGCTAGCGCGCGCTCGCTCGCACCCGCTGGCTGGCTGCCGGCTGCGCTGCTACGGCTGCTATTGCTATCTCTGTTGTGGCACTGCGCAACCACCCTGCGCCGAGAGAGCATGTGAGCTGTGTGTTGACCTATGGGCTGGAGAGTTTGGAATGGGCGGAGGGGGAGACGGTAGCTGCTGCTACTGCGGCTGTGACAGCTGCTGCGACGGCGACTATTGCTGCTGCTCCTGCTGCTGCATTGTGGTTGGCTGAGGCTTATGCAAAATTTATTTGGGCAGTGCCCACGAAAACAGCCGATGCGACGGCGCTGCCGTTCGCTGTCGACGTTGACGGCGCTGCTGGCTTCTGGCAGCTCGCAGCCGGCAGTGGCCAGTGTGTTGCCTCATTTCATTAAGCGCATAATTTGTAATTAATAAAATTATGCAACACAAAATATATGCGTCGTGCGACACTCGAGAGCTAGATGGCGCTGCCGTCATCTGAACAGCTGAACAGCTGAGCAAGGCGCCAGTGATGAGCAATCAAATGACAATAGCTGCTTGGGCCAGAGCGAGATGGCTGACCGGTGTGGGTGTGGCGTTTAGTTAAGCTGTATGCATGCATGTCTGTGTATCAGCTTGTGCTGCACTGCCCGCTAGCTGTGTGTGTGTGCTCGTGTGTGGCAAATGCATAATCAAAAGACAAAACAAATGCAGTTTTGACAATGGAAAGAAGAAGAAGAACAACAAAGTTGCTGCAATTGAATGGCCTAAGCTCAAGCACACATAGAAGCACACACAGACACAGAAATATCAAATCACGCATGCAGCAACTGCTCTCCCACTCGCACTCACGCGTGCCTCTGCTGCTGTTTCGTTCGGTCGTTTCGTTCAGTGCGCCGCCATTTTTCTTTTGTCTTGTGCTCTGCAGCTTTGTCGTTCTCGTTGTTGTTGTCGTTGCTGCTGTTTTCTTCCTGTTCGTTTTGGCAAGCTTTTGTTTTTGGCTTGGTGTTTTATTTGTTGTTTATTTATTTTTTTTGCCCCATACCCGTTTGTTGGGTTGCGCGCTTTGCTTCATTATTTATTAACGACTTTGCCAACATAATTTATTTATTTGCCAGTTTGTTGATAAACATGTGAGAGCCTAGCGTGCGCGCTCTCTTTTTTGGTCAACTAAACATTGGTGCAGCCATCTCGCTCACTCTCCCATTTCTTCATTTCTCTGTGCCTATCTGTCTGTCTGTCTGTCTGTCTGATTGTTTACGCGCAAATGACCTCATTACATATAATGTAATTTGTTGTTGTCGCCTTCTCTTCTCTTCCTCTCTCTCTCTCTCTCTCTCTCTCTCTCTTGCTCGCTCTGGTCTCGTCTCTCTGCACATTTTTCCCTGCTCCATTTTGCTTTCATTTTTATATTTGTTAATTCTCGCTTTTGGCATAATAAAGCGTTTTTGGCGCCATTGCCAGCGCTGCCGGCTTTTTCATTTACCGTTTGTTTGTATCTCCTTCTCGTCGTCTTTCTCCGCTGCTTCTCCTTCTCCTTCTCCATCTCCTTCGCCCTTTTCATTTTGTTTTGTTTTTGCGTCTCGTCGTGTGTTTTGTTATTGTTCATTAATTTTTTAGCATTTTGTTAATTTGTTATGGCGCAGACTGTTTTCGCTGCAGACAGCTGATAATATTATTATTAACTGGGCCCACAGCCGGGCACGCACACAGTTAACGGTATTACGGAATATCCCCATTAAGGGGCTCTCATATAACGCATGTTAAGAATATTTGATTTCTCTGGTCGCATAGTACATCATATAGATATATATGGCTACGAATAAACTGCCAAGTAGATTCGTCAGCAAAACATTTACGAATATGACACAAAAGAGAAATTGTACAATATTTAATCTGTCAGCCGAACACTAGCTGTGACGGTTTAAGCTATGGCAAAACATTTACGAATGAAACTCCACAGAAAAAGCTAGAAAACCTAGCACAGCGAACAAGAATATGAGAAGAAAGTATGCCAAACCTGTTAAAATGTGAAAGACCTGAATGTTAAAACGTGCAAGCAAAACGTTTACGGATGTGATGCCAAAGCAGAATTAATAACGTAATAAGTATCTGCGTGAGCATTGTTGGTAGAAATGAAACACTAGCGAATGAGCTCCAATAAGAAATTGCAAAATAAAGACAAGCATATATTTCGGGTGCTATCGGGCCAGTCGAAAGCAGTTGTTGCTGCAATCGCTATGTTTGTAAACGGTTTTGGCAATGTATGTGTAACTGTTCTGATTGGATACAATCATTTTCGATACAGGCTAACACTTTGAGGCTGAAACAGTTAAAGACGTCGGCCGTATCATTATTTCTTTCGCTTCTCGACGGGCTTGAGGATCTGGAAGGAGCACATTAACGTCTCGTCGACGGACATCATGGCGCCCGCATTGTCGAATTCGCCGCAGTAGTTGGGGGCCGAAAAGAGCGTGACTAGCTGACGCTTGGCAAAGAACTCGTAGCCATCCTCGACCACCTGATGGGCTCGGCAGATGAGATCTAGATCGTGCTTTTGCAGAAATTTGCCAACCACCTCGGCGCCGAAGGTGAAGCTAACGCCCCGATCGTTTTCGCCCCAGCCAATTGTGTCCTTGTCCGGATCGGACCACAGCAGATCGCAGAGTAGACCCTGGTCGGGCACATCAGTGGGCCGCATAATTCGCTTGATCTGCTCCATGGATGTGAGATCCGGACTGAGGCCGCCATGGCAGCAAAAGATCTTCTCATCCACAATGGCGACAACGGGCAAACAGTTGAAACAGTCCGTAAAAGTCTTCCACAACTTGATGCTATAGCGTCGCTTGCACTCGTCATAGAAGCCGTAAATGCGATTGATTGATGCGCATTCATGGTTGCCTCGCAGCAGAAAGAAGTTCTCCGAGTATTTGATCTTGTAGGCGAGCAGCAGGCAGATGGTCTCCAGCGATTGTTTGCCCCGGTCCACATAGTCCCCCAAGAATAGATAGTTGGACTCCGGCGGATAGCCGCCGTATTCGAACAGCCGCAACAGATCGTAGTACTGACCGTGTATATCCCCGCAGATCTTCAGTGGCGCCTCCAGCTCAAGCAAAATGGGCTGCGCGAGGAATATTTCGCGCGACTTCAGGCACAGGCCTCGTATCTCCGTCTCATTCAGTTGCACATTCTTGCCGGGCCGGGCTGTTCGCACCTCCAGAAGTCTGGCAATGATATTGTCCAAATTAAGCACCTCGGCCATATCAGATGGCTTGTGGCCGGGATTGCCGGTCTGCGGCTCGCGGTTGATCGCTTGGGACGCCGTCGGGACGATATTTCAATGGACCGGTTACCCCACCTTAAAACTCGGATTTCCTAATTAAATTGGTTTAATTTATATTGCTTCCATTCAGCGCTCCAATCGTCCTGATCGATCCTTTCTTCTTATAGATATATATAACTTTTGGTTCACCGGTAAATTTTATGCCAATGGGTGTCCGAATAGATTTGCAGTCTTTGAAAATTTAGAATTTAAACTGAGATCGAGACGAAGTTTTGTTTCCTTTTTTTTAATCTGGTTTTTGTTACTGTTTTCTTTTCGAAACCCCCTAAATGAATTTTAAACCCAAGTCCAGTCGATCGAAACAAAATTTTAGTTTGTAAGCAATTTCAAAGCCTAGTAACATCCCATTTGATCCGAGTCCGATTTTCGTCTCCGCCCATTAGTTTAATTTTCAATTTGGTGGAAAATTCAAGAATTTAATGGTCAGCGAATTGGCGCGTATTTTTTTCTCTTTTTATTTAATTTTTTTTGTTGCTATACTTTTTTACTCTCTCCCTCTCCTTCTCACGATATGTCTGCCTCACCTCATCTCCTTCCATCTCCATAATATATCTCTCTCTTTGTCCTCTCATTCATTTTAATGCATCAGCTATCCTGATCATCATTATTTCTCAATCTTACTCTCTCTCGCACACCTTTATTTACTTTCCTTTATACCTTAGACTGCCCTTTTTTCTGTCTTTGTCAATCTTCTTTATTCTATCTGATATTATATATTAATCTGTCCATATTTTTCCCCCATTTGTTAATCTTCTTTAAAAAGACTTATAACCCTCTCTCTTCTTCTATCTATGGGAAACATAAATTCCTTTTTCTCTGTTTCTCTTTTAACTAAGAGCTTTCATTTCGTTTGACCATCCATCTTCTATCTCTTCCCCGCGTCTCACTCTCTTTTTCTTATTCTCGGATTTGGATTATCTAACCGACTCTTTAAAATTTTCTATTCACTATGTAGTGAGAATCGCAAAGGAGAGCGCCCAGGCAACAGCAACTGAAGTTAAATGCTGTTGCCTGGGCGCTCTCCTTTGCGATTCTCACTACATAGTGAATGCGACAACAACTATTTCCGTTTTCAATGTGGCGCTCGGGGTTTTCAAGCCAGGTGGCTTTAAGCTTGCGCTAATCAACAGAAAGTTCATTTGGGGCTTACTTTTGTCAAATTAGTTGCAATTTGTTAGGGGTTGGCGCATTAGGGGTGCGCGTTGAAAAATTGCAATGTAAACAAAAAGTTGAAGTGGCAATTTGTGTGGCGCAATTTGCGAAAGCAAAAACCGAAAATCAAATGCATTTGAGCTAATAATCAGCGAACCGTCCCCCATTTCGAGCACCTGCACACGAGACTAGCTGCGATATGTGGGACGGTGGCTGGGTTTGGGGTTTTGCGGGCTGGGGTAGAGTCCGAACCGAGGGCAAGCAAACATCGTTTATTTTAGGTAACAAAAGACCTCATTTTCCATTTGTTTAACCAGAGCGGACGAGAGCAACTCCGGACAGCAAGAACAATGCTACGTAGCTCCTTATAAATGGATGGATGGTTCGCTCATTGTTATTGTTGCTGTTTGCTGTTTGCTGTTTGGGCTGTCGCTGTTGCTGTTGCTGTTTGTTGAAATTAATTGGTGTAACTCAAATGAGTAATTTTCAATGTACATAAATATTTGCACAAGTTGCAATTTGCCCGGCCGCTGCCGCCGTATACGGGTATGCAGGGTATCCGTCGGACTCGGGCGGCGCGACGCTCTTCTCGAGTGCTGATCAAATACAGTTTTTATTGTCAAGCGTTAATAATTTGAACAATGAATAATATGAACGGTAAGCATCTGTTATTATTCCAAACAAATCAAAACAAGTGCACTAGGGCGTTTGCTAACCGACGGGGCGTGGCTGTCGGGCTGGGGCTGGCAACCCTCTAACACATAGTATTGCCCTCAGTCCACAAATCTTCATAAATTGTACTGCAGCTGGGCGGGGAGACGGAGAGGCTGGAGGGGAGAGAACTTGACAGTTGGGAATTGAGACAAAGTGCGAGAAGTGCTCGACTACGTGAACTAGAAAAGGGGTCGCATTCACCGCCAAATGGGAAAATGATACACTTTACTTTTTGGCTGCGTTGACACACACACGCACACACACACATACACACACACACACACACACACACAATCAAGCTAGAACAAATTGCCACATAAATGTGGGGGGTGGTTTGCCACGTAATAGATTTTATTTTATTTTTATAACGTCGAGGACGCAGGACCTCAGCAGTACGTGTCCTTATCCACTTTTACTTTTTACCTTTTACCTTCTACCTTTCACACTCGCAGCAGCAGCCGCAAAAAAACAGACTTTTTGTTTCTCTTCAGGTTTTTTTTTTTTTTTTTTCACTGCCACGACAATTCCCAGGACATGTGCGAGCCGTGCTTCAATTTCGAGAGCTTCGCAAGGTGGTTCACCTGTTCAATGCACTTGCAGAGCGAGCTCAGCTGTAGATGAGTTTCGGCGAAATGCTGCAAGTCTTTGGTGAAGGAGGCTAGCTAGATGAGCTTTAATTGTGGATCGTGAGAAAGGACAATTCTAATCTATGTCGAGGCAGCAATTGAAGATCTTAAAAAAGGAAAACTCCAAGCATAATAAGTCAATGATTTGTATCTAGTCTCTGTCTCAAGTTGCCAGGTTTCACAGTCGGAATTTTTTGGATTGTGAAACCTTCAGACAAAGACTGCATAGATGAATACCAAACTGGTAATACCTATACACACTATATACTTCAGTATATCCCACTATGATACCATATAAAAATCTTATGAAATAGGGTTTTTGCGTACATCATCGATCTATCGACATAATCTTGAAAGAGAATTAAATCCCTACCAGGAAATGCCAAGTGCCTAAGTCAACCAACTGAACTACCCATTAAATACCTGCAGAGCAATAAAAATATTTAATTATGCGATTAGGCAGGCTCGCCAAAGGTGGACTGGGAATATGAGCTAGACGCATTCGCGCAAATTAGTTTCAGGGTTAACAAATTAGAGCGGCTCTCGTGATGTGTGCCACAGCCAGTCGAGTCGTGGCTCGAGTCACGGCCAGCACCATCCGGCGTCAGTCTCGAGTGACAGACCGTGCGCCTCGCACTCGCACTCGCAGTCGCAGTCGCAGTCGCATTCGTTTCTTTGTTTTCTTTTCGCTTTTTTTCCCCTCTTTTATTTTATTTTCAATGTAGCTCGTAATTTTTTACACATTGCGGTCCCAGCTTAACTGCGCTACCGGCTGTTTTGCGAGCTCTACTGGGAGACATATCAATATAACCAGGACTCTCGCACACTCGCACTCTCGCCCACAGGTAGCTGCATCCCCTTCTCGCTTAGCTTACGGCGCACGCACGGCCACACGGTGATGGAACAAGTGTAATCGTGGACCGTACCGCGCCGTATCAAGGAGGGTGCCAGAGGCGGGTGGGTGAGCCCTGCGCCGGTCGCCTGTGCAATAAAAACAACAGAGAACCAGCAAAAAAAAGCGCAAAGGCAGAGGCGAGCCGGGCAAGGACGACCCGTACACGGGGGACCACAATACGGCCGAGTAATAGAAAATACTATTCATGTTACTAGCCGGTAAGGATTTTCAACGGCGCAATTGGCGGGGTAGAGGCTTGGCGAGAGGAGAGGGGTGGGGGTGGGGGGTGAGTGAGGACAGGAGAGAAGAGGGCGACATTAATATGTAGATGCATTAAGTACATTATCCGGGGTTACAACCTCGCTACACGGATGACGACAGCAACTGCTCCAGAGCCGAGTTCCAAGTGCCGTGCGACGACCGTCGGCGAATAGCCGAGCGCTGAGTACCGGCAAACAAGGTAAACGCCGGAGTGTGCGAACTGTGCGTGTGTATGTGCACCTTGACAGTGGTGCAAAAGCTATTATTTTTATGCGACTTCTCAATTTATGGTAAACACTTACTGAAAGCGAATCTAGATTGCCTTGAAACTATGAAGTCAGCTATTGAGCTATCGATAAGTATTTTTGGATGTTGACTATGAAAATAGTTTAGCTATATGAAGTTACTTTAACTAGATATCATAGGTAAACAGAGTTGGGCGAGGAATCCTCCAGGACTTTGACTCTGGATCTTTTCTTCATCTTTATACACACAAATACATTTGCATATATATAAAGAATATTTTTTTTATGGAATCACACATAATAGAGTATGCATTCACTCATTGTTCATGGTGCTTGGTCCCACTGTGCAAGGGCTCGCACAGGTTGTGTCTGCCACAGTTCCAGCCCATCTGATCTGAGCTGCACGCGACGAGGGACGCAAAATATTATGATTTATTTTTATTATAGCGGGTAAAGTGGTCTTTACAAGCATCAAACAGGGGCAGGCCCAACCACCGGGCCAACGAGCCATCGAGCCATCGAGGCAGCGAACCGCCGAACCACCCATTCAAACGCCCACAGACGGTGCCAAGCAAAAAGGCAGTTAGTTGGTTAGCAAAAGGCGCATGAGGATGTGAATTCCGGACACGAAGGAGGATGATGTGGATGTGGATGTGGATGTGGATGTGAATGAGCTCGTCAGGTGGCTGGAAGCGATTTGGGAGCGGAGAGGGTTTGGTGGGGGCAACAGGGGCTGGTTGGTTGTTAAATGGACGGGTGGATTTGCACTTGCCGCGCTGACTGTTATCTTCATTTTTGCTTTCAGTTATATTGCCTGGGAATTCCTGTGGGAGTTAGCTGCATACCAGCCCCGGTAGCAAAAACAAGCCGGCGGGCGGAACGGCGGACCGGCGGAAAGACAGACAGCCAAAGCTAAAGCCAAATTGTGTGCCCGGGCCATGGGCATAAAAAACAAGCGGATCAAACAGCAGCAACAACAACAACAGCAACAACAATGACAGCAACAGCAGCACCAACAACAACAACAACAATAGCAACAATGGCAAATCGAAATTGTATGTTTCTCGCATTGACCATTGAAATTGCATTAATGCTATGCTACATAGAGTTAGACAGAGAGCAAGATAGTGTGACAGAGAAAGAGAGAGAGAGAGAGAACGAGAGGGAGTCATTGTAGCATTAGCCAACCCTCGTTTCTGGTAATGGAAATCTGCGTATAATCCCCGTGAATTGATAAGATGGGCGGGATAAACTAGTTATGGCCATTAATACGATCAATTTGATGCTCACTTCGCTGAAAGTAAATAACAACCTTATTGCCAAATGTTGAAAAACATATTCGAACGACATGGGCACAGGCAATGATAAAAAAAAAGAGATACTGAACAACAAAAACAAAGCAAAGCAAATCGCCACCCTATCCAGGGAACCCTCTTCATCAGTGAGGCCGACCCCCCCAACCACTGCTCTACGGGCATGTCTAATGGTGTTTGTTACCCGCCTTTTGGTTGAGCATTTGTAACTGATAATTGCAAAGTTGTTGCCAGTTTTTCAGCTGCTCCTGCCCCTGCCCCTGCCCCTGCCCGGCCCTGCTGCTCGCTTTTGCATTAAGTTTTACATATGCTCGGTTTTTAGCTAGGAGGGTTCACTGTGGGTCAACCGAATGCGTTGATGTGCATTTTAAGCAGGTTAACCTGCTAAGTGTCATCGCCCAACCAAAGCAAAAAAAGGAGTAAGCTAAGCCTGCCATTTGTCTCCCCTTCCAGGTTAAGCTGAGTAGTTTACCAGGTGCTTACTGCAGGGGAGGGGGGGGGGCGAATGTGAGAGTCAATGCATTATGTGCTCAAGGATCTAAGAACTTAGATGGATTCGCTAGCTAAGCGATTAAATAATAAATAATAAATAATAAATAATAAATAATAAATAATAAATAATAAATAATAAATAATAAATAATAAATAATAAATAATAAATAATAAATAATAAATAATAAATAATAAATAATAAATAATAAATAATAAATAATAAATAATAAATAATAAATAATAAATAATAAATAATAAATAATAAATAATAAATAATAAATAATAAATAATAAATAATAAATAATAAATAATAAATAATAAATAATAAATAATAAATAATAAATAATAAATAATAAATAATAAATAATAAATAATAAATAATAAATAATAAATAAATGGATATGCCACAAAAATATTACAGATATACATATGTATCCAATTAGGAAATTATGTTCTATATCAAAGCTTCATCTATCAACCAGTTCCTCATCAGCTTCAGCAGTCGAAGCATTAGACCATTACCACCGACTGCTGACATTACCTTATCAGCTAAGCCAGTGCTTTAAATTTGTTGCACTCAATAGGGAAAGTGGAACGGAAAAGTCCACGGGAAAATCTTAAAAAGCGACAACTAACAGCACTTAGCCCGTCCCCGGCTCGAGCTATGCTAAAAAATAAAAGTGGTTTTACTTGGGTCTTAGGTGGTTCTTTATCGCCGTGCCAAGGATTTGGAGTGGCTCGATTGTAAGCTGCAATTTGTGCAATCAGGACGTAAACGCGCTCTCAATGTTGCATGAGCGTGTGGCTCGAGGGGAGTTCGAGGAGCTTTCGCTGTAAATGAAATTACGCTTAAATGCACATTGAATGCATTTTAAATATAAATGAGCCGCATTCACATTTTACATTGGCGAAAGTGCAATTTGACTGTGCGTGTCGCCTCGTCCGACACAATTTTGAACAAAACGCTGGCCATCGCTGCGTATGAGTGATGTCCACGTTGATGTCTCATAGAAACCATCACGACCACGCCCACGGCAACAGCCGCCCGCGCATTGTGCTGGTCACATTTCTATGGCGGCCATGTCATCGTGCGGGTATTACATGTCCACATTGCGATTACTTGCCCTGCTCCACCGCACAGCCGCACAGCCACACAGTCTGTATCCGTCCGTCCGTCCTTCCGTCCGTTTGATTGTCTTGCAATAAAGAGACAACGCACCGCACACAGACGCAGCGCTAAATAATTGATGAAGAAAAGAAAACTAAATAAATAAATGAATCAACGGAACGGCATGGCACGGAACGGAACCAAACGCAGCGTAGGGCAACCAAGCCAAGACGAGAGCCAGAGATAGCCAAACCCAACCCAACCTCGATTGAACCAAACTCAGCCGAACTGACGTGGACATCGGACATGGGACATGGGACGTGGGACGTGGGACATGGCACATGCCACATGGAATATGGCAAGTGGAATGCGGTTAGGATCGGGCCGTAAATTGTCACTGGATGACACAAAGCTTTCCACACACAATACGCAGCACACACACACACACAGTGAAGCCGCAAAACTTTCTTAAGCCAAACAGCAGAAAAATGTGTAGAGCTATGGATGAAGTGATAGCTAGTAAGCTAATACCCTATATTCAATATTAATAAAAAATAATCTCATTGTGTAAACTGTGTAAATTTGGCAGGTAGTTAATGGAACTGTAAGCTGGCAATCGATAATTATCGATAATTTGTAAATAACATGCAGGAGTTAGCATACGCATAGCAGCCATGTTATTGAATCGAAAATGCTGTTCGAATCGCATTATTGAGAACAATCTAAAGCTTATTCGATTGTCGATATTAATCGATTTTATACACAAAGGGAATAGGCGAGTAGAATTTGGTAATGCTCATAAGACATGAGAGTCATCCTACAAAAAAATCCGGAATTTATCATTTATATCGATTAGACAGCTTAATCGATATTTATCGATTGCAGATTTGGAGTAAAGAAACTAGACATGCATATTCCATAGCAGTAAGCAGCTAGAGCTTTGCCCGCTGCATGGGCACAGCACATGCTATTGACACTAATAACAGATAGGGTATACGAAAAGAAGGCTGGCAGGCGAAGCTAATGTATTATTAATCCGAAAATTGCTCTGTATATAAATTTTGTTTTTGCTTTTTGTTTTTTTGTTTAGCTACCGTTTTGTTATGGTGCAATATTAAATATGGTTACATATTTAATAATGTCAATCCGGTGGTGATAAATACCATAACAATCGATAACTAGGACGTCCTATCGATTATTAATGCAAATGTTAAAATGACACACGGGCGATGCGAAATGGAGGTCGCTGGATTAGGCAGGTGATGACAGAACAGCGGACAGCAGCGAGAAAGTCGCAGATTGTGTCTGAGAAATGGGGAGAAAGAAATAGTAGGTATAGTGAGAGGGAGGGAGGAGAGCGGGAGGTAGGATGGACAGTGGACAGAAGAAAATTGTTGATGACAAGAGGAAAACTTGATAGAATCGAATTGAAGATTTATGTTTTATGAAACAAATAAATAGATAAATAAATATGTATATTAAAAGTGACAAGAGAGACCAAAGAGAGGCGGAGAGGACAAAAAGTGAGGAACAGAATAGACGAGAGTGAGAGAGTAGGAGTGAATACTAGAAAGAAAGGGGAACATACATACGAAGTATAGACTAAATTGGAGACTGAGCTAGATAGAGATAGAGAAAAATGGAGACGGGAGGAGATAGAAAGTGATGGAAAGAGAAGAAAAATAATTTTCAAATGGAATCAAAGATTGAAAAGCAGATAAAATTCAAGTGGTAGAGAGACAGGGAGAGAGAGAGAGAGAGAGAGAGAAAGACAAGAAATAAAAGGGATACATAAAGAGCATAAGAGTGGGAGAAAGCAGTACTCAACTGATATCTAAGCGAAGATAGACACGAGAAGAAACACAAAGATAAAGAGAGAGAGACAGACAGAGAGAGAGAGAGAGAGAGAGACAGGGAGACAATGAATAAAATATATACATAGAGAGCGCAAGAGAGGGAGAATGCAGTATTCAATTGCTATCGAGACAAAGATAGGCACGAGGAGAATCAAACACACATAGAGAGAGAGAGAGAGAGAGAGAGAGAGTAGGAAATAGAAATAGGAAACGAGAGAGAGCTCAAGAATGAAGTCAGACTAGATCAGCGCAGGAAGCAGGAGCAGCTGGCCAAATGCTTTAGAGTTGGAACCGAATTGTAAATTTGTAAAGGCTTCAATTATAGGAATTAAAGACAATTAATGATTCCATCAGGCACACATATGTATATGTATGTGGGAGTACGATAGCATCGGAAAGTATCGCACTCAGTCTGTGGCCCACAAATGCGAGACAACAAATATTTGTGCTGCGACGCTGTTTGCCTTGCGGATGGGGGATCGCGGCTCGCGGGTTGCGGGTTGCGGGCTGTGGGCTGTGGGCTATGGAACCCACCCGCCGGAAGGGAGTGACAGCTCGTAGGTGGCTTTGGCGGTTTACACTAAGTAGAATTTGATTGCGTGTGGAGTGGCAATGGAAAGTTAACGATATTTACCAAATAGTATGCCCGGCTCCATTCTGTCACGAAATGACAGAAGCAAAAACAAAAAAAAAAATCAAACAGGTGCACTAAATGAATTTCAATATGATAAACCACTTGTGGTTGCCGGCTTCAGGCGCTCGGTGGACAGGTGTATGTGTGTGTGTGTGTGTGTGTGCTACGGTGGTGCGTGGTGCGTGGTACGTGCTGTGCGGTGGCCGGCGGGCATACTCGCTGTACATACACCCAGTTGTAGTACAAGGGCCTCGCCACCCCGTTGCGGCGGGGTCATGGGCGTGCGTGTGCTGGAAAATGATTTGAGGGAAATTGAGCCATATGTTGCGAATACTAATGGATACGCCAGGCCCTCGAGTCCGTCCGTCCGGAAATATGAAAGTGTAATTTAAATTGAATTAAGTGTACTTGTTTTGTTTTGTTTTTTTCCACCCCTCACCCCTTACCCCTCCACCCATTGAGCAAGCCAACTCGGCAACTGGTTGGGCAGCCAAAAACTTTGCCGTTGCCGTTGCCGTTGCTTTTCTTGTTTTTGGTAACTGGTGCAAAATCTAAATCTGTGATAAATGCCTGCAAAGTGGCTAGCTGCCAGTCTGCCACACCCCCAGTGCCCAGTGCCCGCCGCCCCTCGTTCAGTTGCTCAGTGGCTGCTGCGTCATTGTTTAGCAAATTGATAATATTTATTGTTGTTGTTGTTGTTGATGTTGTTGTTGTTGGTGTTCTCATTTGTAATTGTTACAAATGCTGGCAAGCTGTCAGGCGAGCTCAGGCACCATCCTGCCGTCCTGCCGTCCTGCCGTCCTTCGGCCCATCGCATTGTGCTTTATGATGGATATGATTATTTTAATTAGCATTATATTTGCTCTCGTATATATATTTACCCTTTTCGTAGCGCTCATAATTGGCCCTTCATATGCTCGCAAAACTTGCACATTTTGTGGCCTACAGGGGTTTGAGGGAGACAGAGAGGGGGAACGGGAGAGAAGGTGGTTGCTCTAACGTAAATTACTTTAATTTAATGAGTTTTGTTATGTTTTTCCTATGAACAGGGGCAGATCATGGGCGGCACGGCGGTGGGTGGGGACGGCGAGAGGGCCGGGGCGGCTTTATGGCACTCGCATAACGCTTATGACACATGTTACCAGAGCTGATAGACAGCAGCCATCAAATCAAGTGGAAAATTTTAAACTTACATTTGCCAAGGGGGTTAAAGAATGCGTAAGCGGGGGCACGCGGGGGAACAGGAGGGGTTGACTGCCCGGACAGGTGATGGGCGGGGTGGAACGGGACAGGTGGATGGGGGTTGGCGGCTGTGGGCCATCAAAACTTATTTGATAGGCATTTTTTGGAGACTTTTGAGTTTCAGTTGCATTAGCTTAATGAAGCTAAATCAGGTGACAAAAAATTAAAAAAAAAATAGTAAATGAAATTAGTTGAGATTCCAAACTAAAATCGAAATCGGCTTACATATTTTTAATTGATGAGTGAATTATATGTAATTTGTGCTTAATTGGAAACAAAGTGAAATGAATGGAGAGCAAAATGTAATTAGAGTGGAACAAGATCTAATTATTCTACAGAGGAAACGGGAACAAGGCGTGGCTGCAAAATAATTATATGTTCGAATCAAATGTTAAACCCGTTCACGAACTAAAAGTTCCAAATTACAGACAGAGCTTCAAAGTAATGCATCTACACGCCTACAGGAGGCGTGGCAAATGAAAATTGTCTAAGCGGCGTTTAGTGGAAATTCTGTTGAGGACTTTCAGTTTCGAATATAATACTATATTATATATTATACAGTGATAGCTATTGGGTATATTAGAAATATTCGTGGCAAATCGGTTAATACTTTTATCTCAGTAGTTGTTAGAGATAACCAACAGACCAACTGAATACCTAAACACATTATAGTTTTACCATCTTATAGGGGTTCTGGTGAATGGAAAATGGAAAAGCGCAAATTTTCCCGTTGACTCTACTACAGCTGTCTAAATATTTAACGGTAAAGCGCTTCAGTGTGAAGTTGGCTGCGACAAAATTCAATAAGATCAGCTGCTCTTTTTAAACGAAATAGCATAGGGAACGACACAATGTATTATATACAACATATAAATGTTGATTTATATTCGCTTTTTTTTAACCTTTTGCAGATCGAGAACAAGTATCAAGCAGTTGTCTATGCTCGACTGCTATAATGATAGCTGAAAGATAGCCGAAGCTATAGTTGAAATAAATCATAGTGAATAAGGGGATGCTGGGAAACTGTCACTGAGTTCCACATAAAAGTTTCATTTCAGGATAATCATTCCGTAATCGAAATGTTACGCTTGGCACATAAGGCGAACGCTTAGATTTAAGATTGTGATTGTATTTTTAGGGCTTGGACCGGACGTCTACATATTCGGAAAGAAAGTATCAGATGTGGACGATTTCCAGATCCGGAGCACGATTCTTGCGAAAGGAGATTTCGGCAGTGACGATTGCGCCCCGGGGGGCAATGGCGTCCATAGGTGGAGAGTGGAAGAGCATTAAGGAATTTGGGATCGTCGTACTATCGAGTAGAGGGAAATTAGTAACAGATTGGTGCTTCAAGATGCAGTTATACGAATAGATTTAATAGATTGCGGGAGCCCAAGAGCTAAGAGAGCCTAAAAAAAAAAAAAATCAAGTATTCGTTTGGTTCGATGTTAACGTAAGCTCAGATTTAAGCAGTCCAGTTATATTTGTTTGTGAATGTATATACGTAGGTACGTACAATATAATTCTGCAAAAATAAAAATTTGTATATTTATAAAAAAAAAAAATATATATATATATCTAAGTATATATAAGAGTGATTTGCGCATATGCAATTACTATAAATATAAATATAGAAACCAACCAATATCAATCAATCAAGATCAATCAAGATAATCGCGAGATCTACTGATTATTTGTTTACTTGCAGCATCCTAGACTAGACTAGACTAGGCAGTATGGCAGGGAAGGCAGCTAATCCGAATACCGATGTCAGAAAACGATCCAGGGCTAGCGCAACGAGCAGGGACAAGCAGATGTGTGACAGGGCTAGGATAGATGAGGAGAATGAGGAGGACTTTTCCTTTGCCCACTTCGAGCGCCAGTGGCGACGCTATTTGGTTAATTTCGAGCGACGGCGCTTACAGTATGTAGATTTCTTTTATGGGAAAAAGCAGACAGGACTCTACGGTGAGGAGGTGCAGGAAGTCGAGTTTCAGGATGCCATCGATGCAGCTACGAACGTTATCTACGGTGCCCAATACAATCAGGGCGAGGAGACATTGCTTTGCGACTATTGCAAGTGCAATTGCAATTGCGCCAGCAATCCCTGGCATCGCCCCCATGCCCACGCCCGTGGCCGCACCAAGAACAGCTGCAGCGATCGAGGCCGTTCTCACTGACCACTCAACAAGCCAGCAAGCATGCAAGCAAGCAAACAAACAAGCATACTAACCAAAAAAAAAAAAAAAACAACAAGAAACAAACAAACATACTAACTAGCAAACCTACTGACTGACTAACTGGCTTAACTAGCTGACAGGGAATTTTTCAAAAATTGCCAAAGCTGTCGAACTGCATGCCTTAATATTTTACGTGGGAGTCCGCGTCAGGTAGGACCACAATAATACATTTGATCGACTTTCAAAGAACACAACACAGTTCAAACATGGCCAAAACTTGCCCCGACTGCTGGCACAGCTCCCACCTAACGGCAATGCCCCTAGCAATTGCGTCTTGGAGCTGGCCAACATATTGTGAGGGGCCGGCCATATGATCCATTCACACTACGTTCGCTTCTGCAAAAGTAATATCGAAATAATTGTAAATCAAATAAAAATATGTTACGGATATCCAAGCAATTCAATAAACAAATCGATAAGTGAAAATCAAATATTTGTCATTTTTATTCTAAAGAGGAAGCTTGGAGGGTGAGGGAGAGAGAGAGAGAGAGGAAGGAAGTCGGGAAATAGGGTAAGAGGGAGAGCGAGTGACAAAAAGGGAGACAGAAAGAGACTGAGAGAGAGAGAGCGTGTGAGAGAGACAGAGTGAAAGAAGAAAGAGACAGCGAGAGAAGTCTGTTAAGAATGGAGAGAGAGGGGCGAGCTAGAGAGAGGGGCAGAAAGGCATTGAGAGAGAGGGAGAGAGAGACAGAGATAGACAACGAGAGAAGCGTGAGAAAGGAGGGAGAGAAAGCGAGATAGAGAAGCAAGCAGGCAGAAGGGAGTGAAAGAGAGAGGCTGTTAGGCAGAGAGAAAAGGAAAGAGAGATGTGGGGTGAGCAGGGCGGCAGACTGAGCGAGAAAGAGAGAGAGGCAGACAGGTATAGCTAAGAGACCGACAGGGAGAGGGAGAGAGACAGAGCTAGAGCCATTGAGATCGATTTTGAGATAGAGATAGAGATAGAGATAGAGGGAACGTGAATGAAGAAAAGCACATATACGTATGTATGTATGTGTGTCTTAATATTATCGTAAGAATACGATTCTACGAAATTCCCTGCTGAGGTCCATTAGTTTTGTGTTTAACTTTTCCCGGCAACCCTTGAGAATTCCTGAGAATTTCAATGCTGTTTATAGCAATTTAAGCTGAAACTGAATGCTGAAAGACTTCTCATTTCTAGGATTTTCTCTGTTAGCTTCATACAAAATGAATTGAAATGTATATTGGAAAGGATATCTCGAGAATTCCTTAAGTAACTGCAAGCAAAAAGAGAAACCCCAATTGGAAAAAAATATCTATTCAACTATTATATGCATGGATAATTGAATAATTTCGCTTTCAGAGGTAAATTTCTAATGAAATATTCAGAGCGTAACTATGCCAATCAAATGTGTTTATATGCCAATTCTGCAGAGAGACACTGCCAAACAATAGTGAAACAGTGAAAGTTTTTAAAGTGCCAGGTATGCTGCCAATTAAAAATATTGATTTCATCTATAATAATAGACTCTAATACGAGAAATGCAAGAAAATACATTTTAAGATTCGAGTTGGATTCAGCTTTGCATTCTGGCAAACGTGTATTCTATATGAGCTCTGCCACGCCTCCTGCTACCATCTATTGCCCATTACCTTCATAAACTGTATTCCCATTAGCTCCAGATATACATATTGTTGTAGTTCCTGTGTTGTGCTTTGAATCTCAGCTCGAGTTTGTTTTCATTCCTGAGCATATTCCATATTCGAGCCACATACGATAGTTGGCCAGACACGAGGGGGAGGGAGCAGGAGTCGAAATTTTATTGCTATTGCATTGGGATGCTAAACTCCCTGGATAGTTGATTGTGCCACTCACGCAGTGGAAGGTTGTTGCACCTGAGACCCGTAGCGGTAACTCGAGGCGCATGGGGTACAAATTCTCAGACTCAAGTGTCTGCACGCGTGTGTGAGTGTGTGTGTGTGTGTGTGTGTCGAAAATTAAAGCCCACACGAGCGTATGCCAAGAAATTGGGAATGGTTGAATGGGTGACATGGGGTGGTGGGAGTGAATGGGTATGGTATGGGAACCACAACAACCACCGGTGAGGGCGACGGTGACGGCGACAGTAACGCGTGGACAACGCGCACTTTTGTCATGCTCGATTGTGCCGAAAACAAGTGGCATTACAACAACAACAACAACAACAGGAGCAACAACAACAGGAGCAACTCGAATGTCTGTCGAACAACTAGCTGAAGATATAAGAACAGGTTGCTTGTGTAATTTGGATTACAATCAACTTTAAATAGAGCAGCAACCACCTAGCCGCACGGCGAGCACGGCGAGCACGACGAGTGTGCCTGTATGTGTGTCCCGGACTAAACAGACAGCCAAACCGGAGTCCGACTCGCCCACCCGTCAATCGCGGCCCACGGTCCGCGAGCCGCCTCGAGCTGAAGTAGCGGTACATACAATACAATTAACGACACGAATCATGATGTGCTTACCTGGCAAACGACCGTCACGTGGCCCGTTCCCAGCAGGCTTACACGTCACAATTTTAATTTTATTAAAGAAACATTTCAAATTAACCACACAGTGAGAGAGACAGAGCGACAGGGCGACAGAGCGAGAGAGCGAGAGAGACGCACGCAGTTGAGCAGCAAAAGCGGAAATTGAAGTTGTCGCCGTTGTCATTGTTGCTGCTTTTGTTGTAATCAAAATGACTGTCATAAAACGCAGCAAAACGGATAATATCCCATACACACACACACACACACACACACACACGCACACACATATGGCCCATTACAAGGCCAATGCATTGAAGCATTTCGTAACATTTCCGCTAAATTCAATGTGATCTGCGGCTAAAATGTATTTCAATTAGCGCTAGTTGTGGGCATTACGTATAGTCCAAATTAATCTATGTTAGCGATACGAAATTTACCACTAAGATATATTCAAGAAGCAAGCCGAGGACGCCTGTTCCCTCAGTTGCTGGATTTTGAAGTTAGTTTTAACTGTACATAACTCTAATTCCTAATAAATAAATAAATATGATAGAAATACATATGTATATCTATACATATATGAGATGTTTTCATCTTCAAACTAAAATTCGAAAATAGTCTAATATTTTCAAAATTTCTCGTACTAGGTTCAGTCAACATTGAAACATTTATACATTTATACATTTATATATGTATGTATGTATATTCCAATTTACAATAAAATATCCCAATGAATAGTATATAGTATTAAAAGTTTTGAAGCCAAAACTGAATCGAATTGGTTTCTCAGGATTTTCATGAAATTTCTTAGCAGATTTCTTTCGTATTGGCATTAGTCGTTTATTGGCTTAACTCACCTGTAATGGACGTTGCGGGGGGCCACTCATTGTATGATGATGGTACATCACATCGTGCTTGATTTGGGAGGGCATTTGGCTATGTACATGCTGGGCTTGGTGTTTCTGTATGTCGACGGCGGCGAGGGCTTCCGCTCTGCTGAGTATGCCATCGTTGATACCCGCAAAAATATCACCCTGTATCGATGAGAAGCAAATGGAACAGATTTGCCAATTAGTCAAACATAATATCAATGATAAGCTGCTCGAATTGGAACTGGAAAGTAATATAAAGCATACGGAGTAAAAGAAACATGATGATAAATAGATGAGGCCCACATAAGCTAGATATACTATATATACTATATATATATATATATATATAAATAGGTATCATAAAAAGAGCGTATACTATATACACATATATGTATGTATGTGGGAAACCTAACATAAGTAAGCAAATATCGTATATCAAATAAATCGAATAGTTTTTGTTTTTGTTTGTTTGTTTATTAAAGATTAGGTAAATCAATTCAAAGGCATAACAACTGGGTGTGTGTGTGTGTGTGTGTGTGTGTGGGGGTTGTGTTGTGTTGTGTTTTCTTTACTGTGGTTTAACTTACATTCTGACGTGCTGACCACGAATTGCATAATAGGGAAGCATCTTCTAATAAACGACTCTGAAAAGACGAGACAAACAAGGATAGTATATGTATGCACGAGTTTATACTGGGCTATTTAACATCAAATTCAATTAACAATTTGATTCACATGGAGTATCCGTTTGTGTGTGTGTGTGTGTGCGTGCGTGCGTGCGTGTGTGTGTATGCAGTGTTACCTCAAATTAAGGGCATTCACAACAAAGGTTATATATCGAGTCGGTGTCTGTCTATGTTTCATTTGCCATGTGAAAACGAAAACTTCGATTTATAGCTTGATCTACGAATATATATATCCATATAATGGATAGTATTTATATGTATATAGATAGAGTGTTAAAAGTTGATCTTAATTAACAAGTATAAGGTTTGATTGAGAGCAACAATGTCGCACTTTTGCGCACTGCAAAGCCAATTGTCACACCCCAAATAGGGGAGCATATAGGACATATAGGAAAATATACGGAGGGACTTACGCATTCCATTTGTTAGGGAGGTAATAGCGGAACAAAGGCAACAAGACTTAAGATGCGAGATGTTGTTACAATGTTGCTGGAATTTAGATCTCAGTATGTGATAGATATAGACATAGTATGTATGTACGTAGATATAGAGGCTGTTGTTACACATGGGAGTAAATCAAATTGTTTTAGTAAGTCCATATAGTAGATCAACATTAACTCAATTATCAAAACTCTTTTTCTATAACTATATTCAAGGGGGCGATCATTATAGCCGGAAGTCGCTGAGATCATATAGGTTTGCTCAAATAGATTTGCCTGGGGATCAGAATTTCCGTCGCAGTAACCGTATGAACGGTATAAGCGGAGTCATTATAACCGGATTCTTTCGTCTTTACTTTATAGTTCTTATATCATGTAATCGATATTTATAAAGACTGACAAGCAAGTTCGTGAATGAGCACAATAAGTAACAGCCTAAGATTTGGTTTCACTACCAATTTGTTCCCATATTCAGTTAGATCATTCCCATTTCATATTTACCAGGCACTTTACCCACATGCTAGGCATTTGACATGAGATGCAAAATGTGTGTGTTTTGAAAGGGGCGCAAGGACACGCCTTGAGCGATACGCTTTAAAGGCGAGACAGGCTTGGAGTCTTTGCTCAATATTGATTTCTGCACAACTTGGAGGAGGAGAGCATTGAGGGGGAGATTGCCGTTAAATAAATAATTGTAAAAGATTCTTGGCGGTTGTTTCTGTTCTCCCTCTCTTCTTTTTTCTTTTTTTGTGAGTCTTGTTGTCGCCATTGTGGTGGTCCTCAGTGCTCCAGTCGTATCGATTTTATTTGCTGGCAAATGCTGTGCAGAGCTCACGAATTTTGTAGTTAATTAATTATTTAGATGCGCACAAAAGTTCAAAACAGGGCATTCAGGACACACAGGACACACAGGACATCGAGGACATTCAGGCACATGGAGCACTCGCTCATTTGGTGGGCGAAAGTTGGCGCAGCGAAAGGATTTTCGCTGCTTGCCGACAAGCGGCCATATTCCAAGGACTTCTTCGACTTGGACGCGCGACGACCGCAATTGCCATGCGGCAGCCATCCAAGAAATCAAAATGTTGCGCATTTTTAATGCAGCAGGACTTGAAGTTGTAGTTGGAGTTGGAGTTGGAGTTGAGCTTGACTCCCCTAGTCGTAGTTCCTTCCCGTAGATGTCCGCCCGGTTTGTTTGTCCTGCTTGGCCCATTTGCAGTGGCGACCGGACTTGGAAGCAGACACGGTCTAGCTAATGGCCATATTTCCCTGTCAGTTGCCGCCAGCACCCCACCACCCCAGCACCCCCGCGCCCCAGGACAGCCCACACCCTGGATAGGACTAGGTAGAGCACAATAAATACCGATTTACACAAGGAAACAGAGTGACGCTTCAAATGCTATTCTCCTAGTCTAGCCGGGTGGCTGGAAAACAAACTGAATAACTTCCAGATGTCCAGCAAATAGTTGGGTTTTCTTGTTTTTTTTTTTGTTTTATATTAAAGAAAAATCTTGCGATTTTAGCTAAAGGATTTAATGCCAAAAAATGCAAATTTAATAGGATTTTTTTAGGCATAAAATTATTATATATATATTCTAATAATTAGCAACAATATTCAAATATGTGATTAAGCTTGCTTTTTAATCAAAATTTATACAGAACAGTGCTAAAACTCATTGAACAACTTTAAGTTGAAAACTGTGACTCGATTTTTCATAAACTCTATCTGAAATACGTGTATTCCCTTTTTTATGAAGAAGAAAGTTTGCTCCTGAATATTATTTATCGATATACTATATAGTATCATATAAGCCAACACTGGATAAAAAGGCTGGATTCTCCAGTCAGACGGCCAGTCGAGACTGTTTAAGCGAAGTTTCGAGATACTAGTTATATTATTTCATGGAGTCTATTTGAACCCGGATCTATATTAATATACATATTGTATATGCACCTAAACTATGTAAATCACAATTGTCATAGGCCACTGAGCAGATCTATCGATGCTTAGCTTAAAATTGTATTTGAAGAGCGGCAGTTGGTCCACTAGATAGAAAGTAGTGAGAGTCTTGAATAAATTGTAGAAAGAGATTTATAGAGATGCATATATTATGCTGAGATTGATTGTATTCGTGCCGTTCCTTTCTATTCTTCACTGACTGCTCAGCAGTTCGGTAATAGCTCAAAGCTGGGCAATAGGAGAAACTAAATATCATTTGGGGAGTGTTCCATGCTCAATTGGCTATATCAGTTACCACGAGCACTGATCCACTGTTCAGGCATCGCTTTCTATCGTATCATATTAATATTGCAAGCTCATCGATAGCTTCAGCAATTAAGGCAGCGTCGCACTGTGGGGCCTCTGCCGGCAGAGCGCGGCATGCATCAGAAGAAAAGTTAAAATAATAATCTAGTCTTAAGTTTTAGAAGTTTTGAAATTCAGGAAATATATCAATTTGGTCTACGACACGCAACATTTTAGAAAATTCCTCTCGATCTAATTATATAATAATTATTAATTAATTACCTAGAATATTTACTGCGCTTTGTAATTCATAAATATGTTTGAGGATATACGATTGCTCGTATTCAATATAAACTAATGGAAAATAAACTTATGATATATGTACATACATATGTATATAAGATTTTCAGAAACTTCAGTTCAAAATGAGACGAAAAATCTTGATTGCTCAACAAAAGCAAATGGGAAATGCAATTTATATATATATATAAATGTGTATAGCACTAAAGTTTACAGGAAACTGGCTTGAATTTCTTTTAAGTACGCTCGCTCAGAGCGAAAAACGTTAAACAGACGAAAAGAGCTAAATTGACCAGACCTTAGACTTTATCATCTATGCTTTCCTTATGTATGAACTAACCTAGCCTTGGCAAGTATAGTCAGGTTGGTCGATAACTCTTGTCCTTGCCTTTCTCGAAATCGATAAGAATCTATGCCCAGCTAGTCTTACCCAGGCAGAGCTTGCTTCTTTTAAGAAGAATTCAATTCGAGTTGATTATATTTGGTTCCCTTTTATTAGATATTATGACGCCAGTTATAGCATACTCCCTGAAAAATGGGGGCTCATTACCCGGCTGATTTACAGAAATCACATGGCTGGCTGTAATTTGCAGCTTTATTCAATTTCTAATGAATAAATAAGATTAATTGACGAAAATAGCTGTAAATTGCTTGGCATAGCGTTAGGTAGCACAGAAGTTATCCAAGAACACGTGTGCCAATATCGGAGCACCACGTGGCCCTCCCCTCAGCCGCAGGCTGCACTCGATGCATTTGCCCCAACACACACACACACACACACACACATTGGCACGTGCCAAATTGGCAAAGTGTCCGTGAATCACGTTTAATAGAAACTCCAATTACTGAAGCAATTTCAATTGCATTGCTATTTTCATATTGCAATTGGCATCTGCAGAACAGGTGTTCGAGTGGGGCGGACCAAAATTTGATAGACGAGTTTGAATCAAGCAAAAGTAACTTGTAGCTGCACTTGTATAAGTATGTATGTGTGTGCTTAGATATGGACAAAAATATTCGAAAGTGTTTGAGTCGATTCAAGGTAACGGTATTTCCTAGTCAAACTTTTCCATTCTTATTCAGTTCTCTACTATCTTACTTTGAACATGGAATTTCAGTCCATAATGATTTCAGGAAATTTGGTGTAACACACAGAAGGAGGCGTGGCAAAGCCCTTTAAGTATATGTATTCTTGAATAGCTCCAAGAAGATATCAGCTTTGTGCAGAAGTCGGGGTATCTTTTAATCAAGCCAATCCAATAAAAGTTGTTTTGATATAATATATTTTTGTTAACGTATTGTGGTTGTAGTTCAAAGCAATTCCCGTTAGATTATTTAGTTTAATAAAAGTATGTAAAGTCCTTTCTGTTAACACATTGAGCTTATATGGAACATATGAAATTGCGTACTTATATTTCAGATAAAAGAACTAGCAACTTAGGATTTAGAAACGAATAGTTAAACGAATATTCATATGCCTGATTATTTTCTTAAAGGTTTCAAGAGATTTAGCAACTCGGTACAGCAGGCGTTCGCCCAAATTGAACAAATTAAATGACAATCAAACTTATCTATAGAGGCATATAAAGTAGAGTTCGGTTATAACGACGCTCAAGGAATGGTCGTTATGCCCAGAAGATGCTATAGCCATATAAGTTTCCCGCTGGACGCTATAGGCGTAGTCGTTATAGCCGGGCTCTGCTGTACATGCAAACATTTTAAATACATATATATGATATATATAGCTTCAGTTTCGCTCCCTCATACAATTAGGGGCTCTCTAAAGCACATTCCAATGGATACAGTCCAGAGGCAGCAATCAAATTATGCCTGGTAATTGATATTACGAGGCTGACATGCATTTTAACTAAACGCAGGCTAATCGCAGCTACTTAGTAGCATATTTAAAATTACCTTCGCTTTGTGGGCTGCCCCAGCCCCACGGCACGGGGGTCGTGCCACAAATACAGCAAAAGACTTGCTTCATTTGTTGTTGGCGATTCGCCCTGGAAAGTAGGCAACGGTTTTTTTGTTCATTTATTTTCTGGTAAAGCACTGGCCAATGCAAGCAAACGGCAAACAAATTAATTTATGAATTAATATGCGCAGTCATTCATCAAATTATCGCCCAGACCCGCCGCACCACCGAACCACCGCACCACCGAGCCACCCAGTAGAATATGGCTTGGCCCAAAAGCGAGCAGGCTCTATGTGTGTGTGTGTGTGTGTGTGTGTAGGTGTGTTTGTGTGTGCTTCTTGACCTGACTCGACTTCAGTGCATAGATTCGGGCAGCCGGTGGGCGTGGCAGTGGCAGCCGTGGATGGTGCGATGTGGTGCTTTAAGGCCGCAGTGCAGGTTGACACTTGCACATAAATTCTTTATTAGTGTTATAAATTAATCAAGCCAACTGCTGCCTCGCGCTCTCTCTCTCTCTCTCTCTCTCTCTCTCTCTCTCTGTCTTTCTCCCTTGCCCTCTCTCTCTGTAATTTTTTATACCCTGTTTCTTTCGCTCTTTTGGGTTTATTTTTTTCCTGCTGTCTTGTTGTGTGTTATTTTCACTCTCGGTCTGCACACACACATATATGTGTGCGTGTGTGTGTGTGTGCTGGGTTACTTTTTTTTTTTTTTTTTGCTTGTCAGCCATTTAATATTTATGATGTGTGTAAACAGATACGCAATGAATGTTGAATGAATGTTGAATTTTATCGATTGCGACGCTCAAATGCAGCCAAAAACTAATGCAAAAATAAAAAGAATATAAACAAACCTGATAATAGACAATAATAACATGCTCTACAGACTTCGTGTGGTCAGGCTTTAAAAAGCACGAGTCGTCTACGTAATGGAATGACAACAAAATAACGGCAAAGAGACAACGATAGTTGAAATTTACGAAAGGCAGCTCAGAAGTCTAATAACAAGTAGAGTAGAATCAGTCTACAACGACTCCGGCTAGAGACAAATTTATATGGGCAAACTTGTATAGCTATAGCGCCGGTCCGTTATAACGATGGTTCCTTGAGCGCCGTTATAGCCGGATGCTACTGTACTTTACATGTAAATATTTATTGGATATAATAATATCGTATAAAACTTGCAAAATTCCTTTTGACCGGACCAAATTCAATGCATTTCATACTCATTCACGAAAAAGAGATGAGTGTATTGGTTTTGTGCAATATCATTCTAGCTATCCTTCCGTCGCACTGCATGTATGCAATTTTAATTAAATTTGTCGCATATATAAGCGTTTTATAAACTGTCATGGTATTCCAGATCTGCGCACCGGGGGCGTGTCAAATCGGAAAATACGTCTGGCAGCGTTTGGGCCGTCAATGAGTATTCTGCAGTCAGTAACGCCGGACTTCAACATTCTTACTCATTTTATTTTTATTTTTTTTTTTTTTCAACAATATCTTCTTGGCTTTCTAAAAATTCCCATGAGACTTTAAGCACTTGCCTCAAAATATCATATGATGTGATCTGATCTATTTCAGTGCTTAGTTAAGTTGTTCTTGATATGATAAAAAAAAAACACTTGACGATTTCACTGTGTTCTAAATGTTAAAGCAATCACAAATAAACGCATTTAAGGGGTAGGTATTTTATGCTTAATTTTATTAACAGATTCGTGTAGTAGGTCCATAGGATATACACATATATAACTACAGTTAAGCATACATACTGGACTCTAATGCCATCGATAGCAAAAGCTCAATTCGAAAAGACAAAGCAAATGCTTTTAATTAGATGATTTAAATAGCATTAAATAAAACATTTTACATTAAATACACATATATTAAATTCTTATAACAAATGTGAAATGGTTTATTTAATGCTATTATTAATTATTATTATTATATATATTATTATTAAATTATTATATACAGCAGAATCCAGCTATAACGAATCTGCTTATCCGAAAGTTCTAATCCCGAGCCAATTCATATGAGGTGATAGCGTCTTCTCTTAAACGTCGTTATAATGGGGTTCTACTGTATATATATTAATTGATTCTAATCTGATCTTAAGCCTTTGATGCTTGATGGGTACAATTAGTATATAGTATTAGTATAGACTGCAATAGTAAGGTAAATAATATTAAGACTTGATGTTGCCCAGCATTTAAATGCACATGAATTAGTCAAATATCTTCGCTTTTTTCCAGCTAGTGAATATATTATAGAAGATATGTTTATATATAGTTCGATAGCTAACTATAGATAATACTATCCCTCTCAATCTTATATATCTATATATCTATACATATAGATTGCATATAGAATCTATACAGGAAGAGATGACAGTTCATTAATCGGAGTCAAATATCGATTGTTAGTTGGTTAACAAATTTCTAACTAGAAGCTAATTGGAATGAAAGTCTTCCACTAATTCTAGTTGTAGTTCTAGTTGTAGTTCTAGTTCTAGTTCTAGACTTCAAACGGGGTCAAGTACTCTTTGTATTAATCAACGAAAAATTCCCTTTACAGGGTATCCAGGTGCTGTTGTTGATTTACAGTTTTTCTGTTGGCCCGTTAACCATTTTTGATTGGTTTGTGGTGCGTTTAATTGGCACATTTGTTGCGGCCATTTAATGCAGTTTATGAATATTTAAATCAAATTAACGGCACAGCAGGCCATCTATTTAGCGCTCTTGGCTAACACACGGCATGGGGTCGTGGAGTGTGGGAGCAGGGGGTGTGTCGAGAGCGGAGTGGGGGTGGCGCTGTCGAGCCATTTGTCCGCTTGTCCATTTGTCGCTGACAAATGTCCATTAAATGGACTGCAAGGCGTTAAGTGTTTGCTGTAACCAGCCAAAGAGCGCATTTTCGATAGCTCGCACTCTATCTCTCTCTCACACACACACACACACACACACACACACAGTCTGTACGTATATATATTTCTGCTTAATGCGCTCCAAGCCAGCCAAGGGTAGCGCATAAATCCTATAAATCCGGCGCTTTGATCATTCGCCTTTTGCCATACGCTTTTTGCCGCTGCTGCGTCTCAAAGCCGAAAAGTGGCCCAAACTAGGGGTTGGGGGTGGGTTGGGATTGAGTTGGTTTTGGGCTGGGTTGTGCAATAGCTCGATGGAGAGGCGGTCGAGCGGGCTGTGGGGGGGGGGTGGGTATGCTTGTGTGTTAAATCCGCTAAGCAAATGTAGTTGTCATTCCCTTTAAGAAGGCGACGCGCTCGTTGTTTTTATTTACAGTAAGTGTTTTTAAAGTGCCCCGTGCCAGATTAAAATGCGCCTCGACTCAGCGGCTCGAGCATTGGGGTTGACAGCGCCAGCACCAGCACCAGCAGCAGCAGCAGGTGAAAGCTGACTACCCCAACCCTCATTAACTGGCAATCAACTTTTTCAGTTTTTCTGTTTTTATTTTTACTTTTTTATTCGCGATTTGCGCAAGTTTTTGTCTGCTTTTCTCATTAATGTATGCATGCTTCCCTCGCTCGCTCTCTCTTTCTGTCTCTCGCTCTCTCTCTCTCCCTCTCTCGCTCTCTCTTTTTTATTTGTCACCCAACAATGGTTAATAAATATTTAATGTAAATAAATTACAAAACGCTTTTCAAGGTTACGACCGGCCTCTGCAACCGCTGCCATTAGCAAAGCACCAACAAGCTTAAAGCAAAAAAAAAAAACCAAACAAAAAAAAAACAAGTAAGAAAAAAACCTCATAAATCTATTTACTAGACCTTCAAGCCCCAACAAGCAGCCGCAGCGAGTGACATTTATGCAATAATTAAGACAAATATTTGTCCGATTTTTACTTTTACTCACACACACACACACACACACACACACACACACACATAGTCAAATTGATGGTTAATGTGACAAGTAGTTAGCTTTCGTTTCATATATACCCTGTAATCAGCCAAGAAAGGACCTGCTCTGGGCCAGGCCAATGCAATTTGTAACACCTAACAATATACACACATAAATTAAGCGGAAGGGATTTCATTGACCAAAAGTAATTATATGTCAGGCATAGCTCGATTTATAGGGTTGCCTTACCTTTAAAAATAATACAGCTCAATCAAAATAGTTTTTTATATGAAATAAAAGTGTATATGTGAAATAAAAGTATTATATGTGCACATTTCACTGCCAACAGTTGACAGAGGGTATCTCCACGTTGTGCACACTCACGCTTTGGCACACTTTTTTTACTTATGATTATGCATTTTTTATTATAGTTTAATTTTGTTCACGTTGAATTTGCTTTTCCGTTTCCGCTTTGCCACCCTTCATATGTTTGTGTGTACACACACACATACACACACGCACACATACACAAGTGAATGCGTTTGTGTGTGTGTGCGCTGTCTATGCACAACGTATTTATAAATAAACATGTCTGAGCCGAGAGCCGAGTTATAGCCGTAATATCTGCATTAATTTTATATAGACATTTACATACATACATACATATATACAATATATATGTATATACACATTCAAAGCACCGATTATTTAATATTAAAGAGACCAGAGCAGACCGGACCAGAAAAATGTAGTGAAAGTATTTGCCATTTACTTTTACTACATTTTTCTGGTTTGCTCTAGTCTCATTATTGAGAATATTCAGAAGAAAAATAATGTTTATTTCCAACAGAAATATTAATTAGCAATTAAATATGATCTGGAAACTATGGATTACTTTAGTTGACCCAATACAGCGAGAGGGAGTTAGCCTGGAGAGGGATTCAGCCGTTACTAGATAGTTCAGTATCTTGGCGTTACTCTGGACCTTTGGGACAGATTTGAGGAGTTGCTGTCGAGTCCAATTATTAACGTATACGCCTATTGCAGTACCGGATACTTTGACAGATAACCAAGTGTGCCCGGCACGAGCATGCCTCTACATACCGTAGAGATCTAACTTTGAAGAGCAGATCTGAAGAGCAGGTTGAAAGGCAGACAAAACAGATACAGAGCGAAAGATTGCTGAGACACCGCAGCCAACTCGACAGAGGACTACTCTCTGCTCTACCAACAAAGTGAGTTAAGCTATGATGTACAAGCTCTACACTTAGACTACCTTGACGTAATACTGGACAGATGCATGACATTCAGAAGGCATGTAACGTCGCTGCAGCAGTCATTTAGAATTAAATTAGTTAAATTGTCCTGAAAGAGATGGCTAAAATCTATAAGACCATCCTCGCTCCTGGCCTGCTCTACCACATTCAAGTGTAGGGTGTCGCTGCCAAGATGTACTTGAAGGTACATGAGAGCCAGGGATATAGAACAAGAACTCAAGGCTCCCTAAATAATAGACAAAATCCAAGGAGTAGGCAACAACAACCTGAAAGAGATTCAATTCTCATCCAGTAAGCCTGGCCAGAAGACCAGGCGTTGCAGCTCCAAGTCTCCGAGCCCCAGCAAGAAAACTAGGTAGATTACTACCTCCTAGATCGTGCCTTGAGCTTAACAATTTAAATATAAGTATTAATGATTCCATAAGCTCTATACATATTTATTTTAGGGTATAGTAAAATCTCTTTATTTTCCAAAGATGTATAGCCTATGTTGGACTGTTTTTAGCTTAGCTTAAGTTGCCTAAAACGTAGGAGAACCTTAACCCATACATAAATAAAATAGATTCCTAGCTCTTTCGGTTTTAAATTGTCAAAATATATTCCAAATTTATTAAAAATACGAAAGTATTCTGAATGCTAAGTATATTTTGGGAACTAATAAGAATAATATGTTGAATAGTGATATTTGTTTGCTTATTATATGATATGCTTCTTCTGGTTGACAATATCTGATGCGGATCTTAAGTAGATGTAGGGAACCATCAGCAAGAGTCTAACAAATATTTAGTATTTGCATACAGCCAAGGCTTTGCCTGGGTTGCGTACAGATTTTCAGCCAAATGGTTTGAAAAGTTTCACAGACTTTACTAAAAAATCGGTCTATATAATAAATACAGAAACTATCATCAAATATATAATTAAAGATAATTGAGAGCAATTACTTAGAGTTCTGCAAATTCCAAATGGTCAGCACCGACGGCAAATGAAGTTTTTTTTTAAAATTCTTTGCCAAATATATTTCTTATAGATCCAAAGAAGGGAAAGCTAGGAATATTATATAGATACTTAGAAGAGCTTGCAATGCTCTTGGCGAACTAGAACAGCTAAGGCGATCGAGATATATGCATGTAGAAGATATAGTTTCGGTTCGTTGGATACTTACAGATGGATTTGGCATGCAGCGTCGCATTTGCTCCGAACTTCGATAGGATGGACTGTAGCGTCCTGGAAAACAACTGGGCGCTGACATTTTCATTTTATCCGTCGTCGAGTACATCGACATTGTCATGCAGCCGCCGACGAAATCCTCCTCCAGCTTGAACGCCCTTGAGGCGTCGAAAGTCGTTGGCGAGTAAATTTTGAAGCACTTACTTTGACAACTTTAAAGACTGTCCTGCAATGCAGGACGCCAACAATATCTATATATATATAGATATATATAGGTATATATATATATATATATATACAAATGGGTTGAAAGCCACCAAACGCTTTCAACCAAAAATGTTGACTTTTTGGCAATTCAACTTGCTCTCTCTTTCTCTTTCTCTTTCTCTTTCTCTATATTAATTTCTTTGTAGAGATTTATTTATTGATATTTTGGTTAGAACTTGAACAATTTTCCATGCACTGTTTGGTTTTGCACTGATTTGTGGTTTAGTTTAGCGTGAGTCGCGCGACAAAACTGTTAAAAAATAGCACAAGAAAAAAAATGTTATTTTTTGGGTTTTGGTTATAGCCGTCGCCAAATGCCAGTGGCTAAATCAGTTGGCCGTCGTTGCTGTTGCTGCTGCTGCTGCTGTTGGAGCCGGAGAGGAGCGCGGGCAACAACAATAACATCAACATCAACAATTATCAATTAGGAAATTGCCTGCACACTGACTTTAATTGAGCGTAATTTGTTGGCCGATAACCGATAACCGATGACCGATGACCGGTAAACGTAAACGTAAACGTACACGAACAACGACAACGCGACACGACGCTACGTTTGGGTCTGAGTTAAGCGATGGCAACGTAAGCACTGTTTACCGTTGCAACGTAAGCAAGTCGAAGCGATGCGAAGCTCAAACGAAAGCCGAGCCAAAACACGCGAGCTCAGAGCTTTCGCGCCTGAACCTGAGCCTAAGCGTTAGCGTGAGTCTGAGTCGTAGCCAAAGCCGCGCTTAAAGCTCAAAGTGTTGCTGTTTTCTTCCGTTATCTCCTTTGTATTTCTCTTTCGCTTTGCTCAAGCGGTGCGCGTGTTTTGTTTGTGTTTGCTGTTTGCTGTTTGGTGTTTGGCTTTGGGTCGCCTCTGCTTGGCCGTCGCTCGCACAGCTGTTCGCTGATGCCAGCCTGCCTGCCTGTCTGTCTGTCTATTTGTCTGTCTGTGTGTCTGTGTGTGGGTGTGTGTGTATGTGATGTGTCGGTCGGTCGGTCGCTCGCTCGGTCGCAGCGCTCAACTATTGTCGAAACTGAAAACGAAACGCAAGCGAACAGATTTCACAACTAGACAAGCGCGCGTTGTGTTGTGATAAAGAATTCTATGATGAGTTTCGCTAACTTCAGAGTTTATTTTCAAATGGGGAGGACATGTTTTCATTATTCAGCAGCCGTGGGCGTGCCCGTTGCGGCCACCCCTACAAAATGGCAGGCAGGCCGCTTTATGTAATGCCAGCAGCGGCGCGCTGATTGGCCGCCCCAGCGCTGCCGACGTCGACGGCGACGGTTTCGTTCAGCTGGAATTGGACAGCGCCGCTGTGTCTGTATCCGGGCAGCAGCCAGCAAACTTGACGAAGCCAATGTGGTAACGGTGGCGACTCGGCGCAGCGCCTGCGCACTGGAATTCACCATCCAGTCGCATTCATGGAGCAGCAGCAGCAGCAGAAGCAGCAGTAGCAGTGGCAGCAGCGCCCGCTACCTTCCCTCACTCAATGCAAAAACTCACTTGCTCTTTCTCTCTCTCTCTCTCCGGAGTACTGTCTCTTTCCGTTACGAGCTGTCGCTCTCTCTCTCGCTCACCCACTGCTGCTTGTCTGCTTGTCCGGCATATGGCACAATTTTTTGGCAGGCGACGCGACAGGAGCGTTAACAAAAGGCACAAAACACGGCCAACACGGCTCGACAATGCCGCACAAAACGGATACCAGCTCACAAGGGGGCTGGGGAGCAGGACTAGAGTAAGAGGGAGACATTGAGTGAGAGAGTGAGAGAGCGTGTGTGTCTGTGTGTGTGTGTGTGTGTGTGTGTGTGTGTTGGGGCGGGTGTGGTTACGCCTAGCGCCCAGTTATTCATTGTATGGCGAATGCGACTGTTAAATGCATGCACATACAGGGTGCTCCGCACTGCAGCTTACCAGAAACGGGTGCCGACTGCGGAGATCACCCTGGTGCACACAAACTTATCCTTATTTCGTCTTTTATGGACCAAACTTTAAAATCTTGCATTTAATTTGCCTCAAAAATCTAGAATATTTAAAATTGCTTCTTAAGTCCATAAAAGCTATTTCTTGTAATGTTAAGAGAGAGAGAGAGAAAAAAAAATTTAAATATAATCACTTATATAATAAAGAAAAAGTTTTAATGCAGATTGTTTACGCTCATTAATTTTTAATCAAAACTATCTTAAATGATCTACATATATATACACATACATTAAATAAATAAGTATTAGACAAGCTTCTTTATTTATTATTACTTTTTATTTATTTGTTGTTCTTTTCTTTTAGGATTTATTTATATTTTTTTATACATACATACATATGTGTATATACAAATATCTTTTTTCGAAATGCAACCAAATTTAGCGACTGTGGCGCCATCTATGTGTGCTGGTCTAGCAGTCGCTGGAAGGAAATCATGCTAACAAAGCTTTTAGTTTGCAGCATGAGCTTTAGGATTGGAAAGCAGTAATTCAAGCCCAGTTGTAACGAAAAAGCTTTGCAGCTTTAAGTTTTCTCGCAAGTTAATTAAGGGTGCATAGTGAGCTTTATCAAGCACTGCAACCCCCAAATATTAAAGCTTTTGTAGTGCTCTAAGTGACAACTGTTAGTTTCCAAAACTCAGCCGCTATTCGCCTACCCTTATTCCAGCCAACCCCTTCCTTAAAAAGAATTCAACACTTGTATTTTTTTATTAAATTTTGTTTGTTTAATTTTTTTATATAACCTCGTTTTGTTTGTACAATTATCTAATATGTTCATCATTGTTTATAATATCAATAAATTATTGTAGAATTGTGTATAAAACTTTTTACAAGGATAGTCTATAACATTGAAGTACACAATATAAACAGAGTAATATCAATGGAATACATCAGATTCATACATATATATGCATATACTTATACATATACGTTTGCATATGTATGGATGTATATATATATACACATCCATATACATATATGTAATGTTTGAGCGATGAAGCACAACATGGCGTATAATGAATTTCATAAATTCGTTCAGGAATCATAATACCTCGATTTTCGTTCTCGTTGCAAATCGCATGCATGACTACTCCTACAGTCTATCCTAAACAAAAACAAAAACCGAATCGAACTTAGAGCAAAAAAAATGTATATATAATATATATGTGTGTATATATTTTCTATATATAATAGTATATATAGTAGTTTAACCATTTGAACGAAGCAACAAAGAAAACGAAACGATGCGCATGGCAGAGGAAATTGGGCAGGGCTCGTTATAAATATATTATTGTGTTGCTTACGCCTACGCCTTGATCCGTAATTCTTAATTCCTAGTGCTTAGTTTGTAGTTGTTCTGTTTGCTCGTTTGTCTGTTGCCCAAATGTGTTTCTAAACGGTTTTCGATTGAGATCTATGGTCCAATTAAGAGTCCTTTTGCAGCAAGGACTCGAACTGAAAGGCATTTGTGGATCTGCTGGGGAAGCCGTGAGACTGGTAAAGTGAATGGTGCTGGATGCTGAACGCTGAATGCCAGAACGCTTGTCCTTAGGTGGTTATTTGCATTACTTATGCTCGTTGCCTAATCTTAGCCTAATCGTGTCTGCCCAGCGCGCCATAGACGATGCGGCGACGCGCCAGCAGCTCAGCCCGCATTGCGTCCGTGTAGGGATCGAAGGACAGGATGCGCTTCTTCCTGCGAAAGATGCCCTCCTTGCGCACCAAGGCGCAGCGCAGCAGCTGCTCGTTGACAGGATACTCAAGGAACTCGAGTATGCGGCGCAGCTCGCGCTCCGTATGCTGGACCAGATCATCGTAGAATACAACCTTGATGCTGCCCGTGAAATTGCGTGCCCAACTAAGATTCATGAGCTCCCAACCCTTGAGCTTGTTGCTCACAAACTGTTGCCAATCTGTTGAAAGGGAGAAACGAATAGATACAAAATTATTAGATATCTAGAATATGTTGATCAACTTAAATAACTAGAGTGGCGAGTAGTCAACAAGCTCAGATGCCTTCAATTATAATGCCTTTGCCGGAATATATACGGACGGATGAAAGAACAAACAGAAAGATAAATATCATATGCACTTTCAATGGCTATAGATAGAGTTAAGATTCTTAGCTAGCATATACACAATGATGATCTATCTGAACAACATCTAGAACAAATGCTCATATGGAACTTAAGAAAAAGGAAATGGTTCTTTGTAAAGTTGAGCTGATACAGTAGAGTCCGGTTATAATGATTCCGGCTATTTCGTCCGGCTATTCGATCCCTTCAGAGTAATATCTTATCCCATTCTATAGCAATTGCTCTTACTCTCCATCTCTATGTTTTCATATCTCTCCCTCTCTCTCTCTCACTCTCATTATTCGTTGCTGTCTACTCACACTTGCCCTTTGTGCGCTTATAGCGATCTGGCGAGGCGAAGCCAATGTGTCCGCCGCTCTGGCGATTGAACTCGGCTATGATCGCCTTCTCGGGATCGCGGACGAGGAGAATCGCTTTGGAGAAGGGCGCCCACGCCTTGGCGCCCCATTCGTGCGTCTTTACCAGCAAGACGGAACTGTTGCACACGTTCTCCGCCGGAAAGCCAGTCTTCAGCAGGCCGTAGTCCTTGTATATGCTGCCCGTCAATATGCCCGTGGCCTGCTGTAGTAAATAACGCAGCCACGTGTTTCCGCTGCCCGGAAAGCTCGCCAATGCGGTCAGCATGGGCGACGGCGCAATACCCTGTAATTGTAAATTGGCGCTTGCATCGCTGGGCAAGGCAGCTGCAAAAGTAAATATTGATAATGATTATTCAGAAATTTAATATCGTTTCCAGACTTAAACATAGGTGAAGAAATATATAATGTCTTCAAGACTTACAGCTGCTAAAATATAAATTTTTGATTTTTATCATATATCATTTATCATATATCATATCGACACGTGGCTTGCCCTATAGAGTTTCTGGGCTACCTTCTTTCAGCTTGATAAAAGAGTTCTTTAATTACTAAAAAAAAACTATTGAGTCTATATTGAATTGAATGAATGATAAGCGAGGGCTGTCTACCAAATTGACCACTTAACAATACACCGATCTATTAATTGAAATTAATCAATTTTTATTGTTGAATTAATGCTCAATGCTAGTCATACGCTATACGATAGATACGAGGGTGTTTCGTACAGAATACTCACTGTAGTAGTCGCCGGCTTTGTAGTCTGTGTAGTTTGGAAGATCGCGATTTAGATACTTGAGGTCGCGACACCAGCGAATGGTCATCTTTCGACTGGGCATGGGAAACCGGGGACTATGAAAGCTGGAAAACTATATCAAGTGGAAAAATAAATAAATATTTTTAGTGCAATTGCAACAGAATTTGATATTTTCTTATGCTACCTCGGCAAATCGCTCGATGCGCGTGCGTTTTGGATGCGAGCCTGGTATATTGTTCATGGATAGAAATAGCACTCCGCCTATATAGATGATGATTGTTGCCGAGACACCGAAAAAGCGCCAGCCTTGCAGTGCCATAACGCCGCCTTTGCATTACTGAAAGACACATCAAATGAGTGAGATAGAGAGATCAAGTAAGTGAGATAGAGAGATAAAGTAACAGAGCTTGTGAATGTAAATGAGAGAGGGAGAAACAGAGAGAGAGAGACGAAGAGCGAGGGAGAGAGTGAGAAAGAATGAAAGGAAAGGGAGAAGAGAAAGATAGATACATAGATAGCTAAAGAGATAGAGAGAGCGGGATAGAGAGGGAGAGAGGGAAAGAGACAGAGAACGGAAAAAGAAAAAATTGAAACAGAGAGAGAAGAGAGAGAGATAGAGATAGAGAGAGAAAGAAATAGGAAGAGAGTGAGATAATCACCGGCTGAGATGGATAGATAGAGATTATAAGCGGTCACAGCTGACTCTTCACACAAATCACACTCATATGTGTATGCTATTTAAACACTCTTGATACATCAATCAACCTGTCATCCGGTCCGTCAATCAATCAAACAAGCAGGAAATTAGAGTTTCGCTTTAGTTCCCGATTTGATAAGAGCAATTTGCTTTGTGTGCAGTCAAAGAACTATAGATATCTAGAGCTATAAGCTATATGCATATAATGTGTGTACTTTATAAAGACAAACTCTCAGTGCCCTTGAATAGACATTTGGTAATTAGGACCCTTAATTTCGCGTAATATGTTTCCACAGTAAACAGCTGAAAACAAAAACCTCACGAAACTGAACGCAAAGTAAACTAAAAGCTACGAGGCTTAAATTATCCTATTTTTATTTTATTCTTTTTTCGCTTTTTTTTGTTTTTTGTTTTATTTTTGTTTTTTTTTTTTTTGTTGTTGTTGATTTTGCTATGGAGACGATACGGAAAAAATGCGCAAGGACTAAACGACGCCATAGCCTCAATCCTCGAGCCTACAAGCTAACCAGTGCCATTGAACGAGCAGCTAGTTGCCCGCAAACGGGGGCCGGCGAGGGGGCGTTTGGGGAGGGGGGCGCTACACTTCAACCACAGCTGACAAACAAAAATAAAAGAAAGAGTAGTGCAGCTGCAAGGATTGACTGCTAGATACCCTGCATTCGAGATGCAAAGTATAGATATAATCGATATACCAATGTATATCTATATATTCAACATAGTCTCGTATATGACAGATATACTAAGTACATATTTATGAAGGCTCTGCGCTGGGGCATGCCCCGCTTGCCGTGGTTTCGGCCACAGGGTATATGGTTGAAAAGGCTAAGCTGTAGCAAAAGGAAATCGCCCTGTCATGCCTTGGTACGAACTATAAAATTCCTTGAGCTTCTCAACACGCGCATGAAATCCACAAAAAAAAGAAAACAACAACAACATATATGTATATATATGACATATATGTATGTATATACATATGTATATACCCATGAGCAGGAGCATTTAGATGCATGTGTGTGTGTGTGTGTGTGTGTGTGTGTAAGAGACAAGTAACAAAATGCGAAAATTTATGCAACAGCTGGGCATGCGGCATGCTGCGAGGGTCGCTCAAAAAGTAGTTACACGAGCTCACCCACCACTACAAGCACAAGTGCTGTATGCACTAGTATTAGTGAGCTTAAGCTCAACTGCACGAGTGTGTTAGGCTGTGCTTAAGCTGGCCTTGGCAGCTGACTATAAGCCATACTGGCTGTGCGTTGATAATATGATATATGTTATGTATATGTATATGTATCGTTGATAATGTGATACCAGTCAAATCGTAAATAGCAAATTACAAATCAAATGAATTGTTTGAGCAAGCGCTCAAACAGCCCGAGGGCCCAAAAAACTGGTGCAGATAGAACAAGGCGAAAAACCGCAACTGACAATTGCATTAAATGCTGCCCATTAAATGGGCCATATAACACACACAGTGCGAGCGAGACAGAGACAGCAAGAGAGCGAGTGAAAGAGTGAGTGAGCGACGGCAGGTGGGGAAATGAACGAGGCAGAAAGAAAGGCGCAAACTAGGGAATACCAGAATATAATTTGATTGTATAAATCAGATGGGGCACGCATAGCAGCCGGCCAAGGCATGCCAAGCAACGGCCCACCCCTAAGACAGCCAAATACCATTCAACCAGCGGCCTCACCTGCCTCCCAGGCGGCAGGTGAATGAAATGAGTGAAGGAAATCGCTAACGCCCAGGTGGACGCGAAATCCAGCTGCAATTTTGGACATATGCTCACACGGCTGGCTATTGAGGAATTTACATAACTACAAGCAAAGGGGTTGAGGAGGGGCTGCGCTGTGTAGGGTCAACGTGGGTGTGGGGCATGGTCGTGGCAGGGTCATTGCATGTGGCCCCACATATGCCGCATTAACAACAGTTTTTATGATTCCAAACTATGTGCATATGTCTGTGCGGTCAGAATCAAATAAATAGTCAGCGAATTCTGCAACAAAGGCAAAAACACAAAAGCCAAAACAAGTGAAAAAGAAGCAAACAAAAAATCTGAACATGTTATACACGCACTCACACACGCAGACGCACATGCACACACACTCAGATGGTCTTCATTCAAATGTAAACAAATAATATTTGTTGTTCTGTGAAATTTCACTTACCGATTCCGATTCCGCGCTTCGCACACACACACACATACACACACACACACCTACACACACCTACATACACCTACACACACCGACACACACTCGCGTACGTCCAACTATACCGTTACATGCCACAGATTCTCAAAACAGAATCCCTAAGCAGCGCACACATTTCCGTTAGTTTCGTTTCGATTCGATTTATAAATATACTTAAAAACTAGTAAAAGAAAATTGATTTGTTTTTGTTGTTGCTGTTCGCTGCGCTTTTCGTTGTTTTTCGATTTGTTGTATTTTATTTATTTTGTTTTATAATTTTGTTTCCCTTTCTTTTTTTCTTCGTTTAGCTTTTCTTTTCTGTTTGGTTCTGTTGGCCGCCGCGTCGCGTGTCGATGCGCTGAAGAGTTTCTGCTTTATGCGCCAGCATCGCAAATCGCAAATCGTGGGGATGAAAGCGAACGGCGACGCCGAGCGGCGAAAGCTCTACAGCGTTGCCCAACTGCTGCACGGCGAATGGCCACTCGCCATGTAACGGCACATTAAGCGCTGCATCGCTCAGCTGTGCCGCACAGCTGTTGCGGTCCTCTTTTCCCTCTGCGAAAGCTCGCACGAGCAAAAGCTGTTGCCATTGGCGAACACTAGATGGCGCCCTAGTGTTTCGTTTTAGTCCCACAAAATTGATTGATATTAAGCTTTTCAAACAACCATCCAATGAGCAGAGGAATGTGAGCTGAAAACGTGTCACTAAAAAAGGAAAGAGCGAATCGAGATGCATATATTGGGAGAATCAAGAAGCTTTCATAGAGATAGAAAATTGCTGCAAATTTTTAAGACAGACTTTAAGTCGATTAATACCAGACTAATTAATATTAGACTCATATCAGTCAGACTACATTATATTCTGCCACGTTTGGGTATATCAGGCTAATTTTTATTATTTCTGATTAATCTTACTCTATAAAACGCTTAAATATCTTAAAGCCAAGGAAAAAGTGCAATACAGTCGTATCACGATAACTTGTCCCTCCCTAAGAGAAAACTTCAAGGATTCGTAAAAGCTGCTGCCCAATTGAGAAAAATCCATAAGCTAGTCAGAATTCTATACAATCTGGTCCATTCGTCCATTTGTAATATTTTTTGCACACAAATAATATTTGACCAATTATTAATGTTGTTATTTAAATATAAATCTTAGTTAATTCGAATATATTTTTACTCTCGTTAAATGAAAATCTCGACAAATCGCGAAAAGGAAAATGCTATTCCATTACCCTTTGGGATAGACGAGATTTCGAAGACATAGGCTTGGCAAGAATACATCATATTAACTTACGTGTGGGTATATGTAAATTTATAGCCCAATCAACATTTTAAAGCACGAAGTAGCTTACAATACGCATGCCTAAATTTCAAAATTCCAAATTCTTCTTAAGCAGCTCCATTAAAATATACTTTAAGTATACCAAAAGGTACAAATTCTAAAAGGCGATTCGACATGTGACTTTTTTTTCTTTTCTTTCAATTTATTCAATATATATTTCTGTTATCATTATTTTTATTATTATTTTTTGTTTTCTTCATATTTTGTATTGGGTTTTCTTTATCAAATTTCACCTTAGTTGCATTTGTTTTTCGTAAGTTTTGTATTATTTTATAATTTTTTTATTTGAGGTTTGTTTATGATCTCTCATCTGTTTCGCTATATCATTTTAGGACTTTATTGCAGCAACATCATATCTGAGTGAATGAGTCAAATTGATATGATGCAGTTATTATTGTTGTTTGTTGTTTTTGATTTGGCACACGAAGAGTTTGTTCGGAATTGAGAGGAAATTGTTCAGTTAATCCTTTCGGGATTTCGCTTAAACTGTTTCGTTTCTTTATTTGCATTTCTTTAACATGTGCTAATTTCATTTTCTTTATGTATACTTCATATATTTCTTTAAATTCTATAATAATTTGCATTCATTTGTTCTCAAATTGGCGAAATTAACAATAAAATTACAAATACAGAGAAAGGGAGAGAGAGAAAGAGAGAGAGGGAGCGGGAGCGGGAGAGTGAGAAAGGGTTTGTGGAACAGAATCCAAATGAAAAACGAAAATATGAAGACTTTAAGACTAGGCTCTTGTAGGGAACTCTTAATAGGCTACCTTAAACTAGTGTACAAAAATATCGATAACATTAAAGCGATTAATTTTAAAACAACAACAACGACATCAATTTGTAATACTTAATATACTGTCATATACATAATAATTACAGAGCGAGAGAGAGAGAGAGAGAGAGTCGGAAGATGGGATTATGAATAGGGAAGGAAGGGTGCGTTGTCAATAAATCAGTTAAAGTATTCATTTACATAAGTATTATAATTGACTCACAGAGTTTCATACAATTCGTGTATGTTTGTGGAAGTGTTTCCTCTTCTGCTATCGATTAGAATGTTCTTTGTAATATTTCGATTACAATTTAGATTCGAGTCTGTGATCGATATACTTGAAGGAATCGCAAATACCAAATAGATATATGAAATTCTTTCAGCTATTCCTGGCCTTATCGATAACCGATTTGGGGCGTATTCTTTCGGCTTTTTTCGTAGCTATCGACTCGATTTCTTGTTTATGCTTAGCTCACGTTTAAATCGATCTAGATTCAAATTTCAGAGATAAAGCTATATCTATGGAAGAGTTTTTAAACATGTTCTCAATCCCTTCAACTTAGGTATGTGTGGGAGTGTTTGTTTGGTTGCTTTGTTGTGATGCAAACTATATGATGAAGTTTACACAGTTTATATTTATCATAGCAGTATCACTTCAACCTCTCAGGAGATAAGACGTGCTGCATTAAAACCCCGCTTCGCAAACGCATTAGCAAAAACTTATCAGCAAACGCGCGACAAACGAATATCAAACCGAAAAGTAAAAATCAAAACAAAAAAACCAAAAACAAACTCACGCTACAACAGTTACACCGGGCTTAGCCCAACAACAACCATGCACGAACCGCCGGACATAAGCAAATATAAATACACACATCTAAGCGAACCCAAATACGTTGTCTTAAAACGAAACGATAATGAATCGTTTGAAAAAGTGTCACCGTTCGTAATAAAAAAAACTATAGACTATGCCTGTGGAGGAGAAGTAGAAACATGCAAAAAAACAAGAGACGGCTCCCTACTTATTAAAACAAAAAACACTTTGCAAGCTACAAAACTACTCAGACTTACCAAAATGACAAACATCGACATTACGGCAACAGAACACAAAACACTAAATTTTTCCAAAGGTGTAATATACTGCAACGATCTACGGAACATAAGTGAAAGCGTAATACAAGAAGAACTAAAAACACAAAAAGTAACCGAAGTTCGCAAAATTTTAAAAAGACAACCAAACAACACAAACCAAGAAGACAACATACTCATAGAAACCGGACTCATCACGATCACTTTCGCAACACATAAACTGCCTGAGACAATTAAAATTGGCTATGAATCTGTCCGCGTGCGACCCTACATCCCCCTCCCACTGCGATGCAAAAACTGTCTCCGCTTCGGACACCCTGCAACCACCTGCAAAAGTGCTGAGACCTGCAAAAAGTGCTCAGAAAACAAGCACACCACCGAAGGAGAACTATGTAATAATCCACAAAGATGCCTGAATTGCAAAAACAACGCAGAAGTCGACCATCAACACAGTACACTCGATCGCAAATGCCCTACTTTTCTAAAACAACAGGAGTTGACAGCAATAAAAATAACGGAAAAAGTGGATCATAAAACTGCAGTTGATATATATCACAAAAGGCACAACCAACAAATTACCTACGCTAAAACACTGTCACAGTCAGCACCACATACAACAACAACACACACACCAACCACCACACTACCCAAGACCCGATACACGCACACACCAACCAACACGATGCAACAGCTAGGAAACTCTCCACCTAGCGCAGCGACAACACAATCAACCACAGCCCGCTCAACAGAAACAACACCCAAACCACATCAAAAAGCACATCAACAACAACAACAACACCATCAACATCAAACCATAACAGAAGACATGGAAACTGAAGCCAACCTCCCCAACGTGGAAAACAAATCTTACACAACACAATCCACTGAAGACCTCAAACTTAGAATATTTACTAAAGATAAGTCTAGCACTCTAACTACTAACTTTAAGCCCTCCAAAATAAAAACAAAAACTAAACCCCCAAACAAAAACCAATACACAACCAACAGCGACAGCGAATCCATTTAAAAAAAAAAAAAAAAAAACCAATACCCAATAGCATAAACTAATACCTTAAACTATAGCAATGTTAAAAATAATACAATGGAACATAAAAGGATACACAAACAACTATAACGAACTCTTAACTATTATAAAACAATGCTCACCACAAATCATATGTCTCCAAGAGACACACTATTACAACAAAAACGCCCCCATTCCCATCCCAATAAACTTCCAAATTTACACAAATACAGCCTCCAATCGTTTTGGTGGCGTATCGATATTAGTCCACAAGTCCATACAACACAAACAATTAAGCCAACCTACACAATTAGAAACCCTTGCAATAGAAATCTTGTCAAAAACAAAAATCAACATTTTTTCAGCATATATCCCACCCAGCAAAGCCTTCACACCTAAAAACCTAAGCGACCATTTTGAGACAAATAACAGCAACACCAACCAAATTATCCTAGGCGACTTTAACTGTAGACACCATAGCTGGGGCTCACCTCAGGACAACAAGAGAGGCAGAATTTTAGCAAAATTTGTCCATAACGCTAACCTCACCATACTTAACGACGGATCCCCAACCCACTTCTCCACTCATAATACATTCACGCACCTAGACCTCTCTCTATGCTCCCCCCAAATCACACCATTCACTACCTGGAAAATTTTCGACGACCTACACGGAAGCGATCACTTTCCAATCCTAATCTCACTGTTCCCTCAAACACAAACCACAAACTTTTCCCGCCCCTTTTTCAAAATAAAAGAAGCCGACTGGCCACTCTTCACGAAACTAACAGAAAATATAAATGAAATCATACCCACATCTACTAACATTAATAAAGAGGCCGCAACCATAAACAAGATAATACTGCAAGCTGCCCATCACAGCATACCCCAAACAACTCCACACCACTACAGTAAGAACACCCCCTGGTGGAATAAGACCCTGACCCAACTAAGGAAAAATAAATTTAAAACGTGGCAAAATTTTAAGCGGAATAATAGCAATGACAATCTTATAAAATATAAGAAAGCTAATGCAATGTTTCGAAGAGAACTTAAAATGACAAAAACAAAAGCCATGACAACCTTCACGTCGACAATCCAACCCAATACCCCCTCTGAAAAAATTTGGGCTAACATCCGACGCCTCTGCGGACTTAACCCAACCAAAATTATACACTGTATAACAGACACAACTAACAACTTACTCACAACAGACACAACCCATATAGCCCATCTCTTTGCTAAACACTGGTCAGACCAATCCAAAGACGAAAATTTCCACCAAATCTTTACTACGAATAAATACTCAAATAAACCAATTAACTACATACCCAACTCGAGAGCACAAACAATAGAATCCGAAATTACAATGATTGAATTACTATCCTCATTACAGACCCTCAAAGGAACAACTCCCGGCCTAAATAGAATATCCTATCCCATAATAAAAAACACCTCCTACGCCCTAAAGATCAGAATAAAAAACCTTTTCAATAATATTTTCAACAACCACATCCCTCAAACCTTTAAAACCAGCCTAGTCATCCCTATCCTTAAACCCAATTCAAATAAAACAATAATCAATAACTATAGACCAATCTCCCTCAACTGCTGCCTATCAAAAACACTTGAAAAAATAATAGCCAAACGCCTATGGTGGCTTGTCACCCAAAACAGACTGATACACCCAAACCAGACAGGTTTTAAGCACGGCAAGTCAGTTGCAGACGGTCTGCTCCTCGCAGACCACCTGATAACTAAGTCGCTGCAAGCCAAGAAGCACACCTCCGTCATTGCCCTTGACTTTTCAAGAGCATTCGACAGAGTTGGGGTGCATACGGTTTTGGACCAACTCATCAGGTGGAAAGTCGGCCCAAAAATAATAAACTACATAAAAAACTTCATGAACAATAGGAAAATAAAAATAAAAATTAAAAACATAATAACCCGCCCCTATCCACTCTTCAACGGCATCCCCCAGGGATCCCCAATATCCGTCATCCTTTTCCTAATTGCCTACAACAACCTCTCCAACATCATCGGCTTACATAGGGAGCTGCAATTCTGCGCCTATGCCGATGATTTTTTCCTATTTATACCCCTCAATAAAGAAAAAAACCTATCCCATAACCTTGACAGCCTCTTTGCCCAAATCCACGAATGGTGCTCATATTCAGGAGCATCACTCGCACTCAACAAATCAAAACACCTCCACATTTGCCGAAGGCATAATTGCATTTGCACCATATCGTCCAACAACACCCCCATTCCCTCCGTTTCCAGCCTAAAAATCTTAGGCCTAACACTAAATAATAAATATAGATGGGACTCCCATATAAAAGCAATACAACCGGCGCTAACAAAAAAACTAAATATAATAAAATTCCTTGCCAATCCCAAACAAAATTGCAGCACCCATACCCTCATAAACATTACAAAAGCTACGCTTCTATCAAAAATAGAATATGGGATTTTCATATACGGCCATGCCCCCAAATCAACCCTCAATAGACTTAAAACCTTATTTAACGCCGCAATCCGCATATCCCTTGGAGCACTACGCTCGACCCCTATCCCCAACTTGCTTTTCGAATCAAATATACCCACAATAGAACAAAAAAGAGACCTCATCACAGCCAAATCCTATAAAACACTCCTAAATAGCTCAGACTCCCCACTCCATAAATACATAAAACGGAACTGCAACCATAGAAACAGCAAACTAACATCAACAGTGCAAAAAATAATAAATTCATGCAAAGAACACAATATCCCCTACCTTCCACCTCCAAACAAAACAATCACCCCCTCATGGTTATTTCCCGCTCCCCTCATCAACACCACACTACACCAATTCAGCAAACCCCACACACCTCCCAGCTCATATAGACAACAATTCGTCAATCTCAAACATATATACAAAGACCATACATTCATTTACACCGACGGCTCACTGCAAAATGACACAGCCACTTTTGCCATTACTACAGAAAATGAAGTCCTAAAAAGATGTATCCTACCCCATTACTCATCCATCCTATCCGCCGAAACCATAGCTATTCTCCATGCCATAGAACTGATCCAAAAAAAAAAGAACAGGAAAATACATCATTTGCTCCGACTCCCTCTCGTCCCTAAAATCCATCTCCAATACCAACAACAACAACTTATATCCCGCAACCATAAGAACACTCCTTACAAAATCTGCCCCCCAAAATAAAACTGTTCTGGGTACCCAGCCACTGTGGCATCGATGGGAATGAGCTTGCCGATATCACAGCCAAATCCACAGCCAAAATGCCCCTCCACTACACCCCAAACTTCAATTCCAAAGATATACACAAATTCCTTGCCAACGAATCATCCAAAAAACTCCATCAAAATATAGAAGTCTGCAACAGTTGGTATCAGCAACTCAATAACCTGACACACACAACCTATTACTTAAAAAACATAAAACAAGAAATTATTACACGCAGCGACCAAGTAAAAATACTAAGACTCCGACTAGGACACACAAGATTTACAAAACAACAATACATCAACCCTGACAACATAATCCCATGCCCCAACTGCAACACCACAACAGACCTCACCATCCAACATATTTTCTTTAACTGTCCCGCAACTTCCCACCTGAAAACCCAAATCTTCCACAACAGCTGCCCCATATCCTTACTCTCAAACCCAACCCCTGAAAACATATGCTCAATAATCAAGTTTCTAAAAATAACAGATTTATACCACCTCATTTAGTTCCCAACCAACAAAACAATGTAAATATGTATGTAAGTTAGAGCCGAAGGCCATAGTAGCCAGTGCTGTTAAAATTAAGTTAGATCTTAATTTTTAATTATATCTAACTTTATAAAATAAAATAAAATAAAAAATATTTATCATAGTTGCATTTATATATCGTAATATCGATTAGATTTTACTTGTATTACATTTGCTAGCATCGTGCTCTAAACTTTTGTCACGTTTGTTCTTATATAAAAAGGAAAAACAAAACTCAAAATTTTTGTGGTCCCTGGCGTATGTAAATCAAACAAAAAAAAAACCTTTTAACTTCTCTTTTCAAAGATTAACAATTACAGAACGAATGTGGAAAAAAACAAGATAATTCTTATGTTTGTACATATGTCTCCCATGTGCATACATAGACTATATAGATTCACTTAACAGTATAGATGACTAAGAGACTTCGATTAAGTTGTGCTTGTCGATTTATAGTTCATTTGGTTTTGTTTTCCTTTTGGCTTTTGGTACGTTTAATTAAATTTAGTTGGACTGTTTAGCTGGCTGTGACCCATTTATTGAACCCATTGAAATTGTTCCTTAAATTGATGCGCTATCGTCATCGATATCGATATCGATGTCGATTTGGCATTTTTTGTGCTTTTTGTACAATGCAAAATGGCGCACAACTCAAACGCCGACTAATAGTTAGTTAGTTGTAGTTGTTGTTGTTGTATCTCTTACATATTGTTAGTAGGTAGTAGCATATAGAGCATATGTATATAGTATATGTGGTGTGTATAGATATATAAATATTATCTGAATAGTGTCGCTTGTTTTCTCTTTTGGATTTTTTTTTTCGACGTGCGCTACATACACAATGCGAATAGTTACGCTAGCTTGTTCTGTTATTTATGTTTATCGATAACGCTTAACGGTTAAGAACGTTTGCTTTCTAGGCGCTACGAAACTCTCTATAGTGGGCGTGGCTAGGCCTTCGATTAATCGCCACATTTGACTACAAATAACAACTGTTCGGCTAGGGCGGAGCGTGCGGTCGAGCGTAGAGTTGCCAAAACGATCGCTAAATATATCGATAAGTAGACTAAAACCCAATTAGGTAGGCTCGGTTACGTTTTGCCTTGACCATTTCTGCTTAAACCAAATGTTATTAATCGTGAACGATATCAGCAGTGCTATCGATAATTCTGCAGCTTTGGTACACTGTTCAAGGCGGTGTGGGGACGGTCTCTAACAGTGTTAAAAGGTATTTCATTTCTAGCTTAAAGTAACAAGTTTTTCTCTTAACATGTTGGTAAAATCTTTCGATTAAAAACAGTTTGTTGTTTGTTTTTTCATTGTTATTTTTTTTCTTCTTGTTTTGTTTCTTGTTTCATAACACAATATAACAATAAGTTTTTTGTTTTAGTTCCTTGTTGAGTTTGCGCTTCTTGAAGTTAACTATTTATGTTTCCATTTTTCCATTAGGTTAAGTTTTTGTTTAAAGTGTTACAATAAAATGACGCTTAGCTTATAGATGAAACATTAGATTGGAGGAGCTTCTATTTAGTTAGGAGCTAAGCTTAAGTATTGTTGTTTGTGCATTTGCTAGGGACTAAACTAAGAGACTTTTTTGAAAAGCCCGCATTAACGTAGAAGAAGTTGGCGTTTAATAAAGCTTAAGTGTACCCAGCGAGCTTTAAGGAGAAGGTGCTCCAAAACGAAAACTAGAAAGCCAACGAATGTATCGCCTAGACTAGACTAGATGAGGGATGAGCTAGGAGTAGTATCGATTATTGCTGTATTCCATTGGATTCTAGGCTAGATTGCTATAGTGTAGGTAGGGCTGGTAATAAGTAGACTAACGCTTAGACAGGTCTAATAATAATCATAATAATTCATAGCTTTCAACTTATTATCCATGTGCTAATAGTATATTAATATATATATGTATGTATGTATATTCTAATGGCTCTATATATAAGTATTTGTATATTATATAACTTTATATATTTATACTAAATATCTATATATCTACTTATATACATAAATATATATATATATTTATATATATTTGTGTGTGTGTCTATCTTAACGATTTACTCTCGGTTTCTGTGTGGTGTTCAGAATTTGGTATCTTCGCTTGTTGCTGTTGTTCCTTGAATTGATTAGTATTTAAAATGTTTCTTAAATAGTTCTCTATATAAGTTATTAAAGCTTTCGGTTTTCGTTACACTATTTCATATCATATCATATATAAATATTTGTATTCATATATGTATATATCATATATATATATATACATATATGTATATATCGATTTGTGTTTGTGTGTGTGTGTGTATATATAACTACTAATACCTAATAGGATAAGAGGTATATACATTTTGGTTTCTCCCTTAGCCATTTCCATTGAGGTGCAGCCCATCCACCAGGTTATGTCCAGTACCCAGGACCCAAGGAAAAAGATGAATGGATCTGAACTTTATACTCATCACACATTTTTAATACTCATACAAATCATATAATGGGCGCCAATGGCATGGACGCTATATATAGGACGGTATTATATCTAGGTACTCGCATATGGCCGATGTATCAAATCTCAAGCAAAACGATAACGATATCAAGAGAGCTAAATTCAGATATGTTTATGATTTAGATGATTTAAGAGAACGGAAGCAGCGCTGTGAAAACGACGACTATAATGATGAGATGAGCTTAATGATATCGCTTACGATAACATGGAAAATGGAAGAACAGAATGTAGAACATCTTTGTTTGCCTTTGGCGGTAGCTAACGATAACGATAACAGCATAGTCGGCAATTACAATATGAGGATGGCAAAGTTATCGATATCGAAAGCCAATCGATACGAGCTTTAAATGACAACAAGGTAAATGATATATGAGAATTGAATATGGCTATGGCTATAGACAACGAAAATGATAACGATAACATAAAAAGGCGATAGCGATAGCGATAACTCGAGTATACTGTATACATGGAGAATGTTAAGCAATTGCGAATATATGAATAGCTAAACTGGGTTTCTGGACTTACTGGTGGATGGGCTACTCAATTTGCTTTGGTTTCTTGTCTTCTTCTTCTTTTTTTTCTTATCTGAATTACTATTTGTATGTGGATTTCATGTTCATTACTTTTTTTTTTTTGTGTGGGGGGAATGCCCCTACTTTCATCTCTTTTTAGTGGGTTTCCTGCTCTAGTGAATTGTTTTAGGGCTAAGTGTAGTGTCGTGTATATGTAATACTGTCCGATGGTTAGTCGTGTCTGTTCGTGCTAGCGTGGTCCTCCTGTGATTATAGTTCTCAAAGCTTGTCTTTGTCCCGATCGATGCTCATTGCTTTAAAGATGCCACGCCCGATGCCATAGCGCAGGTTGAACTGATCCAGGCTGGAGGCGCGTGGTCGATTGCTGCCACTGGCTGTGGCATCCGCCTCAACAGCAGCACTCGCCTGGCCACCGGCACTGCCACTTGCGGCGGCTCCGATGCCGGCTGCCAGACGCTCATCGGCGTCCGTTTCGCTGCACTCGGTGTCGGTGTCGCTGAACTTGCGACGCCTGCGCAGAAACGTGCTGCAGTGCCGCAGCTCGCCCAGGTTGTCGGACAGTGAGTGGCCGCGCTTGCGCTCCTGCCTCTCCATTTCGGCGGCCAGCATTTGCACCTCCCAGTCGTTGTTGCTGCTGCCTGTGGCCGCCACGAGCGCCGCGCCACTCAGCTCGTCCTCGGCCTCATCATCGTCGTCCTCGTCGTCGTCGTCCACACCGACGTTCACCTTGCTGGACGATGAGCTCGAGCTGGAGCTCTCGCCAATATCGAGAATCACGCTGTCCGAGAGTCGGGTCAGATTGCCCGTCACATCGGAGATCATCATGGCCGCCGCGTTGCTGCTGCTGCCGCTGCTTGCAGCGGCTGTCAGGCCGCCGCCGCCCATGCTGCTGCCCATCCCCAGGCCCTGCTCATGCCAGTCCCGATAGCCGGGCAGAGCGGCCCCGCCCCGAGTGCTGTGCGGCGCATAGAAGCTGGGGTGGCTCTGCGCGTGCCGCGTTGCCAAGGTGCCCGGCCCGCTGTAGTAGCTGCTCGGGCAGTTGAGCGCATTCGCCGAGGCCGCATGATACCGGCTGGGGCCGGGCGATATGCTGCGCCGGCCCTGGATGGGCGGCGAGGAGGTGAACACAGTGTCCAGCGAGTCGCCGCGCTGCAGGCAAGCAGAGAAGAAGCACAGTGAAAGACAAGTAAGAAAACTCTAGTCGAGATTGCTCGACTACGAGATTCCCTGAACTAGCAAAAGGAACTTCAAGTATATTTCCATAACTGTAAACTCTATATACTTGTACTGTACTTGGCAAATATGTGAAGGATGTCTATAATAGCTCATAGTTAAGCTGGGAATAAATCTTTAAAGGCTTTACAGCAACGAAAGTATCCAATTTTGAGGCGTAAACTTCAAAATTACGGGGCTCCCGGACAGCTCTTACAGTCCAAAAAGAGACTATGGAGGCCAAATATGAGATCAGATAGCCTATTGAGTATCGGAAAAGCCTTCGCCCTTCACAACCAGACAGACGGACAGACATGCATAGTGCAAAACCAATATACTCGTTTCATTTTCATTTTAACACTGAGACACTTACCATGAAGAGCAACTCGGCCGAGGAGCCCGAACTGCTGTTATCTTGCTCGGCCGGCTCGTCGTCGTCCACGGATAGCTGGGGCAGCTTCTCGCGCTTGATGCGACGCGTCGCCGATGGCATCGCCGGCTTCTGTTCGATGGAGCGCAGCTTCAGCTGCAGCTGGGCAATGATGGCATCGCGCCGTCTCACCTCGCCGGCCATATTCGAGAACTGCGACTCGAACTTCGAGTGCATTTCGTTCATGTGCGTCTTGATCACGTGATTGATGCCGCTCAGTATCTGATTGAAGTAGTCCTGCGCCTCTGGAAAGCCTTGAATTCAAATTCAAAGGGGGTATCGTTCATAGGTTAGTAACTGAATGCAATCGGCTGGCAATGCAACCCTGTGTGCGTGCGCTTGCGGTACAGTTGTGTACGGTCCCTGGCGGGCAGGTGAGAGAGGCACATCTAGGCGTGCGCGTATGTGTGTGTGTGTGCGTGTGTGTGGGTGTGAGAGAGTTGTGAGTTTCAGTGTGAAAGACAGAGACAGTGACAACTAGTACAACACGTTGTGGTCGCTGTTGTTGTTGTTGCTGTTGCTGTTGTTTTTTGCTGTGATTGCTGTTGCTGTTGTTGTTGTAGTAATACCAAATGATAAGCAAAATAGGTTATGCATACATACGCAGATTACAGTTATTTACACACATTCCCATACAAATTACAGCTGCCTTTGCGCAAAAGTTTCGACAGTTTTTCATTCTGGAGATCTGTGTTGCATTTGTTTTGTCAAATTTTACGTATTTACAGAAGCGTTTAGTGTTCTCTATGTGTGTGAGAGTGTGTGTGAGAGAGAGAGTGTGTGTGTGTGTGTGTGTGTGTGTGTGTGTGTGTGCGTGTTTGTTGCATGCTGAAGAACTGTACGCCGACGTCGTTGTTTCATTCCATTGCGTTCCAAAGCGTGCGTGCGCGTGCTTCGATACGTTTCAAGCTCAGTTTATCGATAACGCCTATCGATGACGAGCTCATACGCTTAACGGGCTGAAAATGCTATTGTGGCAGTGCAGATCGTGTACTTAACCCAAAAAAAGTTATTCATCTCTATAAAGTCAAAGCTTAGTTCAATATACATAAATAATATGTGAAATAAATATTTACATTTCAATGGCACTCAAAAAGCTCTTACGTATACGCAAATCGATATAACGGTATATACCTTAGCTTATGTACAGTACAAATATAAATATTCTATACTTAAATGACCTATAAAGACATGAACTTTGTCTGTAATATTTTGGTGTTTTTTTTTAGTTAAGGTAAATTAAAAGGTGCTATCAACTCTTAGCCTAGCATAAAAGCATTCGCAATGTTAAGCAATATATCAGCAATATCCTAAATCATATCAAATAGCAATTAATAGATGGCATTACCATGCATAAATTTAAATATAGAGAGAGAGACAGTGACAGAGAGAGAGAGAAAGAGAGAGGACTAGCGAGAGAGAGATAGATAGATAGCGGGAAAGCCAAGGCGAAGCATTCGAATTTTGTGTAGTGTGCCTTCGGGCGCTGCAAAGGGCATGCAGAGCGCTTCAGTCTGAGTCGCATTAGGGGTATTCCTTTTTTTTAGAAAAGACAAAAAAACAAACAATTTGCAATATTCATAAGGAATAAGAGTAAAATCAAACAGAATTTCCTTGAATGGAGTACCCCTAATGCTGGCTAGAGACAGCACAATCGATAAATATATTTGCTAAGTGTTGTTGAGCTTGAGGGCGTGGTAAGCGTTAGACTTGGAGTAATTGTATTTTATATAAATATATATCATATATATATGTATATATATATATGGATACATTTCAAGTATAGGATAGATCTGCAATAGAATCACCTAGCGATAGCAGTTATCGTAATTACCTTCCAGTTTGGGCAACTGACCCGCCTGGCTGCTCGCATTGGTCGTGTTCTGCCGGAGCTGCAAATTCAAATTCAAATCTGTGGATGTTGTGGATTGTGCATGAAATTCGGTATTCGACGAGCATTCGACCACATACGATGCGGATGCGGATGCGGATGCCGAAGCGGATGCGGTTGCGGTTGCCGAAGCGGATGCGGAAGCGGAAGCGATTGACGTTGAGCCGTTGCCAACGCCAGCGATGACGCCGTTGCCGCCCATCAGCTGCGGCTCGAATGCGGCGAAATACTCTTGCGGCGAATTCGTTGGCGTTACCAATGCCAACGTCGGCGACCAGACAGCCTGATCCGGCAGCATTGTTCGTGACGTTGCCACACTATCATTGCCGTTGCCCGAACCGATGACCGTAACCGAGCCCGCACCCGTACTTATTATACCCGTACTCGAACCGGAACCGTATTGCGTGCTGTTGCTTCTGCTGCTGCTGCTGTTGTTGTTGTTGTTGTTGTTGCTGTTGTTGTTGTTGTTGTTGCTGAGGCAAACAGCAGCCGCAGCAGCAGCACCACCACCACCGAGGGCCGCGAAGTGCCCCTCCTCTGTGGCACTGGAGGGCGGGCTAGAAAGAGTTGAATGGAAGGTTACACTCTTCAAGAGCTTACTGTGCCTGGCCACGTACCCTTCCAAGGTCGGCTCCATTAACAGCCCCCTCGACAGTGCACTGGTTTTGGCCTTGGCCTTGGCCTTGGTCTTGGTCTTGGCATTCGCCTCGTCTTGGGCATCACCATCGGCAGTACCACTGACACCACCGCCACCACCACCACCACCACCACCACCACCACCACCACCACCATCGTCAGCAGCAGCACCCTGCTGCATCTTCTTCAGTATACTCTTCAGCTTGCGCCGCTCCACCGTCTCATTCGACTCGGGGCTAAGGGGCATGTAATCCAGCTGTTTCAGTTGCTGCTTCGAGTTGCCGTCCGATGTGGATGTGTTGGTCGAAATGGATGTGGACGTGGAGCTGCTGGTGGTGGTGGCCGACTCGTAGGTGCTCAGAAACTGTGAGTAGATGCCGGAGGTGTCGCTATAGCAGCGATACAGTGACTCCGTAATGGGCGCCTCGTTGTTGTTGCCGCTGCTTGACTTCGAGCAGTCCAGGCTGAAGCTGCGCGTCTGCAGCGCCTTCTCCAGCTCGGCCAGCTTCTGGCGCTCATTCAATATCTTCAGCCGCTTTACAAATGGCAGTCCACAGTATTCCGGCGACAGATCGAACACGCTCTGATATAGTTTACGTCCGCCCGTCGTGGCCTCGCCCTCGGGCAGCTTCTGCTCCGGCTTCTGCAGGCGCAGGCAATCGCGTGCCGTGGTCAGCGTGCTGCGCGTGCTCGAGGAGCAGGTGCTCGAGGTGGAGCCATGGCCACGCCCATGCCCATGCCCGTGTCCATGACCATGACCGTGGCCATGGCTGTGGCGGGAGCTGCGGGCACTGTGGTGGCGCGGTCGAGCGTTTGTTGTGCTCTCCATTTGCTGTGGTATATTGCTCAGCGAGTAGTTCTTCAGCGGCGTTGCCAGATCGTCCGGTGAGCAGTTGTTTAAGCTCGTGTAGCTCGAGGACATGAGCGTGGCCAGCTTCAGCTTGGACCAAGGCTTGATTGGCGTGCCATCAGTGTCCGTGTCCGATTGCTGTGGTGTGAACGGTCTCAGCGGCTTCTTCGACAGGCTGGCGGTGGCGGCCAAGCTCTGCCCAACTGCACCACCCACAATAGTTGGCTCCATTGGCAGCGCTGGCAGCGCTGGCAACGCTGGCAAGGCTGGCAACGCTGAGCCGCCATGCTTGGCCACCACGGCCAGCGATTTGGGTGGTTCCTTTTTGGCTATGGCACCGGTGGTGCTGGTGGTCCCGGACGTGCTTGTGGCGCTTGGTATGGCCGGCACCACGCCCTGCAGCTGTTGTATCTTCTGCTTGAACGAGACTTTCATGATGGGCTTGATTTGGGCAACGGTCAGACTTTGGCTAGCACCCGCAGCACTACTCGCTGCACCACCAACACCGCCCGCACCCGTTGCCGCCGCAAAGTCCACCTTGCTGCTGATGTTGGGCGGCGTGTTCACCTAGAGGCGGGACAGATGGAAAATGCAATTAATATCGAGTGGATGACAACTGCAAGCTGTGTGTGTGTGGTGCTTGATATTCAGAGATAAAAAGAGAAAAAGAAAGAGAGAGAGAGAGGAGAGAGAGAGAGAGAGAGAGAGATAGGTGTTTTCGTGGTTTACCATGACGAGTTGGGTCTCGTTGCCAGCACCCGATTGTGGCTCATTTTTAATTTTCAACTGCTGCAATCGCTGGATCAGCGGAAAGCCTTCGTTGAACTCGCGTTCGGGCTCTTCCTGTATCGATTCCTGCGGCGATAACGTACACGTTACATGTGAGTGAGGTGGAGATTTCTGTGGTGGTGTGGACTTAACAGCTCGCTCTTCGCGATCCTAGTGCAAGACACATAAAGACACATACAAAAACTACTATTTAGGAGAGCCGGGGTTCATTACATAACATACAACACAAATTTTGCTGGATTGATTGTCATTTTTGTTTCTCAATTTTGCATTTGTTCATATTGGATTATAAGCTAAATCAAATCAAGTTCCAAATCAAAATTTTACAAATGCCAAATCAAAGTTTGCTCATCTCTTTTTATAACAGCGTATGCGAGATGCGAGGTGAGGTGTAATCAACTGTGGTGTGTTGTCCATGTAAGATTTGGTGAACTATGGCCAAATGTTGTAAAGCATGAAATGGTCAAGTGTGATGAAGAAAGGCATGATGTCGGCGATTTTGTTGAGTCTTATGTGTGGTGTATTGGCAGGATACGTATGTAAGTGGATAGTCTTATGAAATCAACTGTGGTGTGTTGTACATGTGAAGTGTGAAATCGCCTGAAATTGTAACGTGTTGAAGAGAACGTCTGATGTCGGCATATTTGGTGAATTTTATGGGAGTTATGTTAAAGTGTGGTGTATGGGCAACTGATGCATGAGTATGTTGTGTGGTGTAGTTTTCTCCATTATGTCGACTTGTGTGGTGAGTTTTATGCGTGATGCATTGACAGAAGTTGTTTGTAAATGGTTAGTATAGAACAGTATAATATGGTCTAGCCAGCTAAGCTGGATGGTATGTATTGAATTTTATTATTAGTAATATTATAGTTTTCTCCGTTGCAGTCCACTGTTTCGTTTATAAGGTAATTGTTACTCTGTAGTGTGGTGGATTTTGCTATAGGTTAGGGACAGTTATGCATGGTGTGTTTCTGTTTTCACATGTCTAAGTCTGTTTTCTTGTACAAAATATACATACATATGCTGTAGTTTCAAGCAAGCAACTAATTTTGGAATAGTCTTAAAGGCGGCTGTTAAGCAAATTTGGATTCACTAATTAGTCTTGGTTTACAGCAACACAACATACATTGTTCTATTAACAGAATAGCCGGCGATAATATATTAATATGCCCTGATCGAACATTAGCTTCTGTCAGACCTTACCTTGCTAGCAAATTATACATATTTTGAAGCTCGATTATTGTTATCTTTCAGGCACATCTGATTGCTAACTAACGTGAGCTTAAATGGCAACTTAAAGCAACGGGCCATTCATGAATCGGATTCAAAGCGTGCTCCATACAGGGTATTATCAGTTGAATGACGATAGGATTTTAAATGCTAAGAAATACATACATATGTATTTTAAAGTGCACTAAAAGCAATTCAATATCGAGCTATAACCGTTCAGCAAATTCAAACCAAACAAAATAAACGAGGAACTAGAATTAAAGAGGAAGCAGCACTCGATGCAACTCAAAAAATAGAAGAGAGTGCGCACCGAGCGGGTATAAGTGTGAGTATAAGAGTGTTGTATACGAGTGTGTGTGAGCATAAGAGTGCTCGTACATGTCAATTGTGAGTTTACGAGTGTGCAGCTGTGCGTTTTCGTGGGTGTAAGAGTGCTTTGTGTGCATATCTGGATATCCGTACGGATTGTTACGTATACGTATATGTTTTGTTGTAACTGTACTGTACTGTACTGGTTGCTTGAGTGTTGGGATAAACTCCATTAAAAGCTCGTGAGGTAATGAGGCGAATGACATAAAGACGATATATACGATAGTTGCGATGTGTGTGTAGATTAGTTTTGCGTATGCACGAATTCCAATTGGAATGGTGAATCGATCAAAATAGTTGGTGAGAGAAATAGAACTGGACGGTGGTTGTGGTGGTGGTGGCGGTGGTGGTGGTGGTGGTAGCTGTGACAGTGGCTGTGGCTGTGATTCATGAACAAATGGAGCTGACTATGAATGCTATCGGGCCTCGACTTACCTGCTTCTCTTTGAGCAGGCGCAGCCGCTGCAGCAGCGGCAGCCCCGCCCCAATGGGACTGGGCGTCTTGTCGTGCAGCTCGTCCTTGGCCTCGGCGCTGTCCGCGTCCTTATCGTCGGAGCGAACGCGCGACATGCGCTTCAGCATGATCTTACTGCCACGTGGTGAGGTATTATGCAGCGGTTGCATTTCCAGCGACTCGTCGCTCTTGCGGGAGGTTCTAAATCGAATGCTGGATAACACGAATTCGATCCAGCAAATGTTGTAACTCACTTACCTGGACTTTTTCAGCACATTGCGAAAGCCTTTGACATCGTGCTTCAGCTTGTCCACGATCTTCTTCGAGGCACTGTTCTCGCTGCTGTCGCTCTGATGCACCTGATGATGATGCGCGTGCGGATGCGGGTGATGCGGATGGGCGGCGGCATAGGCAGCGGCCTCCTTGTCGCTTTGTGCCTTGGCATATTTCTTGTTCACGCAGCGCACCTCCATGAGACGTTTGCGTCCGAGCGTCTGCAGGATCTCTTGTGCATCCGGATAGTCCTTCATGGCGGCGAGCACGTCCTCGCGCGAGAGCGAGAACAGCTCCGAGTAGCCCACTGAGCGGACATCCGCTGTGCGCCTAGAGAGTATTCAGCATTATATTAAGTGATTGGGAAGGGAAGAGAGACGTCCGGTAGGGCACTCACTTGTTCAGCCCATCCAGATTGAGTATGCCGATCTCACCGAAGAAATCGCCAGCCTTCATGGTGGTCAGCACCTTGCCCGTTTCACTGAGCACCTCCAAGATGCCATCGGCTATGATGAACATCTCGCGAGCAACCTCGCCCTTGCGACAGATCGAATCACCCGGCGTAAAGATGTACGCCTTCATTTTCAGCACCAGATCGTGCAGAAACTCCGGCTGGCACTCTTGGAATATGGTCACCTTCTTCAGTACGCTCAGGTTGACGTGTAAGGCCAATTCGGTTTTCAGCTTATCGGGCAACAGCCCCAACGCCGTATTTATATCACCCCCACCCTGTATGCGACCCCGCGACCAGCTATAGTCATACCACCGCAGCACTCTCCGCTTCATTCCGCCCGGCACCTGCGAAATTCCAGTCAATCGTCAATCAAGTATATTGATCATCCTCTATCTTCGAAGCACTCACCTTGTGATGCCTCATATAGGTCTTGGCCCCGTCAAGTAAACGCTCGAACTCTAGCCGATTGGCATTACGATTCGTTATCACATTACCCACTTGGCCCACAATAGTTGCAAAGATAAAAACGCCAATCAGGTAACTAACGATCGTAAAAATGTACCTGTAGGGTGGGAAATGGTGATAGATTAAGTTTAGTTAATCACATCAAGTGTTGGCCATATCAAGAGCAAGAGAAAGACAGAGCGAGCGCATCTTGGCCATTTAGTTAGTGAAGCAGTTTTCACATTTAGCTTTTGGCTTTCCGAAATTCGAATTTCAGAATTTCAAGGATTTCAAAGGAATTTCAAATCCAAAATCTGAACAGGAAAATAAATTAAGTTAATGTAAGTCTGCGAAATATTTCTCTCTTTATCTCCAACTCTGTCTGTCTCTCTCTCTCTCTCTCTCTCACTTTCTCTCTCTCGCCTAATGGCATGGAAAAGCTCAGTCAAAGTTTTCGAAAGCACATTTTCAATATACAATGAGCTTTGCATAGTTTTATTGAAATTGGCTTGGGCAATTGTGAGCGTTAGAATCGGTTTGGAATTGTTGAAGGCTGTCGCACGCTTTCGAAAACTTTGATAGCAAATATATCAAGTAAATATTCATAGAGTAGACAAGGCTTTGATCGTGATGCATATAACAATTGTCAGAGCAGAAATGAATTTCTTGTTCACTTTGTGCCAATACAGAAAACGAACGAACTGGTGGACAGCCCCCAACAATAAGCAAGATTATGTTAAAGATTATATTGAGTTAGACTTAGGTGTTATGAATGCAGTTAGGAACTCATACCCATAGCTAGAGCCAAACTGTAGCAGTCGTGATTTGATGCCACGCCTTGGTATTGATCGAGGGCCGTCCACCGAAAAGTTCGGTCTGTTTATTTTTTTATTTTTCGTATTTTTGTTTTGTTTTGTTTTAGCATGGGAGACAAGACCAAGCCCGCCCCAAAGATATCAATAATTTAGCCAACAGATCAACATCGGTAAACATCTCATACTCACTCTGCATTCGTCTCAGGGGTGGGCAAATCACCGATGGTAGTTAGCGTTAGGGTGGACCAATACAGGCTGCCCAAATACTTTCGGGTCAGCGTCGCATAGTCACCGGGCCTATACGGATAGACCCAATCGCCCTGGGAATAAAGCATATGCATTGATGCATTGACGGATAAGCCACAGACACAGTTAGACGGGCTGAGCACTTACCTGAAAGCCTTCCGCTTCGGAGAGCAAAAAATAGAAACAACCGAACCAATGGGCCAATATTAATAGGATATGAATTAGATTAACAACGCGCCATAAATTTGGCCAAACTGTTCTACTCTCTACGATGTAATAAAATCTCACAGATCGATATACCTGCAAGGGGAAAGAGTATACATATATGTATATATAAATTTACTATGAATTGGCTAGTTCAGACAGCTCGGAGCTCACTTTAAAAAAGCGCGTAAAACGCAAAAGCGGATGCGTGCCCATCTTCAACTGTAGCAGATCCAAGGGTATCAGCGCAATCATATCGAAGATGAACTCACGCGAGTGCACATAGTGGCAGGCCAGCTTCCTGTCATCATATACCTAAACGGAGGCACATACAATACATAATATATATACATATATAGTATTTAATAAATGGCTCTATTCATATGCGCTGCACTCACCATTAGGCCCTGCTCCAGATAACCGGTACGTAATTGAACTATTATATCTAAGATAAATACAACATCTGTCAGTGAATCGCAGATGAGCCAGAAGGTAGGCACAGATTGCTGTCATTGGCAAAATTTAAAAATATATTTCAGCGCAAATTAGTTGAGATTTTTGCAATTAGTTAGAACAACTCGGGCCAAGGACAATTAGTTATTTCAGCAATGCATTTTCACAATTGCAAATGCACACGACCCCGTGCGCCCCGCCTCCGCCAATGGCAAGCTGACAAAAATAAAGAGCGAGCGACCTCATGACAGCCAGAGCCAGAGCCAGAACCAGAACCAGAACGAAGGCAACAACAACAGGCCCTGTCACACATTACGGCCTAAAGGTCAACCACGACGACGACGGCGATGCCTCTGCCCGGCGTACCCCTAAGCGGACCGCCGAATATGCGCTCTCCACATTGTTTTGGCAACCCTTAGCTGACTTTAATCTGATGACAAACACCCAGCCAACTGGGCTGTGAGCAAACATTTGCACAGGTCCCCAAAAAACTAGGAGCCCACTAACTAACCAAAGAGCCGAGACCGACACAGACCTCTCTTGAGCCGTCTGCGTGTCTTTTAATTAAGTCATTACGAAACGCCAGCCAAAAAAAGAAAGCATACACACACACAAAAAAGGAAAATAATAAAAATACAGAAAGGAAATAAGAAAACATGCAAAAAAAAAAAAGGTCCTTATTATGACAAACTGCAAATACCCTATAGAGAAGTACAATCGACAGCGCTTTCATTCCCTTCATTAAACCAATCCAATCAAAATTTCAAATATGGCAGGAACTTTGAAATAGATATACAAAAATTGAACAAGTTATATTCGCTCTCAATTGAATAAATTTGTCGAACAGATCCGTTATATTACTCAAGAAAAACAAATTAATATAATACGGCAGTCGAATCCGGTTAGAACGACTCCGCTTACGTGCATGCCTACGGTTATTACAACGGAAATTCTGGTCCCTAGACAAACTTATATGGTTATAGCGCCTGCCATATATCACGACGATTCCTTGAGCGTCGCTATAACGGGAATCTATTGTATATATGTATTAGGGATGCAAAACGATCGATAGTGAGGCCATCGATTTTTTCACATCCGATAGTGAAAATAATCGATATTAAATCGATTGGTGGAAATAGTCGATACTATCGATAGTACTATCGAAAATTCAAAATAATTACAATTTACTTCATTTTTTCTTTAAGTCTACATTTATAGAACGGTACTAAAAAATGTTTCTGACTTTATTTATAGCTATTATTTATAACTGTTGTATATTTATAGAATACGAAAACAAAAACCAGAAGTAATAGGTAAATATGTAATGGAATGTAATATAAGATAAAAAAGAAATAAAAACAATATCGAGAGACGCAAAATAATATCGAGGTATCGCCGTTTTAGAAAACCATCGATAGTATCGAAAGTACCATCGATCGTTTTGCATCCCTAATATGTATATACAATATATATCACTTTTTATGCATCGTAACTTATATAATTTCCAGGATTTTCTAAGATGTAAATATAAATTAGAGTTGATATTGATAGAATTTTCCCCCTCCCTGCCAAATATTGAACTGTTCCTAAGTAACTTCCTTGCGGATAAACTCCATGCTATTGCCATCCTTAAACGAATTCCACTCCGACCAAGCACATTGACCTTTTTATCGAAAGAGTAATACATTCACTTCATGTATTGCAAGCCGAACACAATCGGCCTCGACCACGTTGACTGGATGAGTTAAGAAAAAATTGCGAAGCTTTACATTTGGGCAAACCTAAAGACTAATCAGCATCCCTCATACCGTTGTTTTGCTCTGACAAGAATTTTTTCTTTCTTCTTATTTTTTTCTTTCTGCTGCTGTAGCCATATTACCTTGGCTTGCCTTGCCTTCAGCTAGTTATGTTATTAAGCCCACTTTTAAAAGGACCCCAGCAAGAATTCAAGGACTCGTGGGAGCTGCCTTTTCTCGTCTTTTACTGAAATACCTAATAAACTTCATTGTTTGAGGAAATTTTATGGCCGTCGGGCATTATTATTAAGCAGCAAGTCAACTCATCTTACAGAACTTGAAGCATTATGACAAAAGGTGTTCTCTTTCCTCAGTGGTGAGGAAAGGGGGCGGAGCGAGACGAGGCGAACAGCAAAAGGGGCAGCGGCATTAGAAAAAATTGAAGGCAGGACAACACAAAAGGTTTGACATTAATGGCCCGGTCGCGTAGCATTCATTGACTTACCTGCAGTTCAGGAAAGCTCTGCCTCACAATTAGGGTCCATAGATTATAGAGAACACATATAGTTAACATCATTAACCAATAGAAGTAAAAATTTTCATCTGGATTAACAACGGAGCGTCGTTTCTGCAGATAACGTCGTCGACGCTTCACCGTTTTGTCGACGTCACCAGAGGCACTTTCTGAACCCGTGTCTTCAACAGTTTCCTGTGAATGGCAATTGTAGGGTATGAATCGAGTCGAGTCCAATCGAATCGAATCGAATCGAATCGAGTTGAATCTCTTTGAAATATCTCACCTGTGTTTCGGGTATCTGTCTAGTTGAGAAACGCTTCAGGAATGAGTCTTCGCGCTTGAGCGGTGGTTTCTTCTGTATGGCCGATGAGATTTGTACGGTGGTGCGTAGCTTCATCCAGCGCTGATTTGAGCGTGTCCTGTACGAGGATATGCCACAAAAGACACACGTTCAAGGATCACAAGTTATCGATAAAGCGAACAACTCTGCTCTAACTAAACTACAACTAATTGCTACAGCTGGTTTCAAACTGAAAAGATCAAGCAACTACGGGAACTGAACGGGAGCAGGAAACGGTTCGAGAAAAGAAACAGGAACAGAGAGTAAGAAAGTAAGAGAGTACGACAGGTCGATAGGTAGATAGGTAGAGTAATCAAATGCAACCGAGCTGGTTAATGCAAAGCGTGCGATTTACGTTAGATTAGGTTTGGTTTTTGCTAGGACTACATACGTTGCATTGGGGACTCTACAAGTGGGGTGCACTAGTTGGTTATCTATTTGCAATTAGGTCGTAACTTACGCAACACGAACACACACTTACGCTATGCGTGGTGGGAGCAATAAACATTCATTAAACGTTACGTAACGTAATGTAAACGCACTCAAAACATGGCACGTAACGATATGGCAACGCTACCATCTAACGGGCAACGGTAAACGGCAAACGGTTAACGGTTAACGCTTAACAGACACACACACATAGAGAAGCACGCACTAAAACAGATGTAGAGTGGTCAGGTGCTGGTGCTATGGTGGAAGGGGGGTTGGGCTGGGCTGGGCTGGGCTGGGCAGGAGACGTCCTGACGGAGACAACTGACAGCTGACTGGGCAGTAAGGACGACAAGACGACATGGATGGAGGAGGAGTTCTGGAATGGCTGGGCATGGCCAGAAAGGAAGTCCCGGCAAATGGGTATGACAAGGCAGCCAGCCAACCGTATTTAGTTGCGTCTCCGTCTCCGGCTTCCTCGGCGTCTGCCTTCTACGTTTTAACGCTCTAACGGCAATCAGGCATGCAAAAATGGCAAAGTATTTATTTGGATGTTCATCTGCTTCTTCAGTAGTAAGAGTATGAGTAGTAGTAGCAATAGTAGTATTAATAGTAGTAGTAGTAGTAGTAATAGTAGTAGCATACAGCAACGATTGAAGCATACAGATAGATGGAAACATAGATCATTTGCATGGCAAGCTTCGTAGACATATTCGCTGTCATGCAGTGGAAACAATTGAGAAATGAGAGTGCATAAAAGGGAGCAAAACGAAAAACAAGTGGGCGGAAAATTAAATTCCATAACAGTTGCAAAAAGGAAGCAGACCCAAGCTCGCCTCGCTTTGCTTCGGTTACAACTGCAATTTTTGCCAATTTCGTAGTTTCAATTTGAGTTTTATTTCATTTCATTTTCCTTTCTTTTTTTTTTTGGGCATAGAAAACAATTTCCATAAAATCGGGAACTGGGGTTTGAGAGCTTATAATTTTTTTTTTTTTTTTGGGTTGAGGATTTTTTTCTGAACAAGGCAGACAAATGCTAAAAGCTCTGTCAAACAACTAAAACAAATAATAATATTGGAAGAGCAAAGCAAAAATGTAAAATCGAAAAGAAATCAGTGTAAGAGCTAAGAGTGCAGTAGTCGCAGTATGAACGACTATCAAATACGCTGTAGCCAGTGGAAATTATGTTCAATTTGATATTTTCCTGTGTGTTTTTGCAATACCTATTGGAGTATGAGTTTAAGGTAGAGCTTTGAGATTTTTAAAAGTAGATAGTTGGATAGATATATGTACATATATCCAGTAGAATAGTAAACTAAAGCGTACAGTCTCAAGAATCAGACGACCCCACTAATAACTCAATGAGTACCAAGCACTTAAGTTGCTCTTTTACTTTTGTCTCTTTCGCTGGCTACAGGGCATTCAAGTGCGGCTACAACACGACTACAAGTGCAATTGGAATGCTGGGAATTCGGAGCTGGCATTTGGAATACTTTTGGGAAACTGGAATCGGAATTGGATAGGCATTTGAAGTATTTCCGGTTAATGTTGTTCTTGTTGTTGGGGGTTCATTTTTTTGTTTTTTTTTTCGTTGTTGCTCGAATCGCTAGTGGCCATGATAGGTCTATGTCGAAATTGCCTGGCTACGAGAATGAGTAACGGCATTATATACATACATATGTACAAACGATATGTGTTTTAATATACAAGTATTTATCAGTATAGATGTGGTATTTTATTTGGTATTATTATAATGCTTATTTATGTACAAATGCTTCATTTGTATTATCAGAGACACCAATTGCACACATACAAAGCGAATTTTTATAGCATTTTCACACACACACACACACACACACACACACGCACACACACAATTAAATTAAATTTGTTTTCGTTTTTTTTCGCATTATTCGGTATTTTTTCGTATACATAAACAAACTACAATTTTATTTAGTATTTACTTAGCAAAATAATTTGCATTATATTTCGCATTTGGTATTTAATTTAAGTTTTTGGTGCTATTTACAGCGTTGTCTTAATATTTGGTTTTTAGTATTTTCGATGCTACCTAATATTACGCATACGTCATGTGGATCATAAGCAGAAAGCAGCTTGCAATGCGGCTAGCTAAGAGTAAGAGAAACCAAACCAAACAAGAAAAACAAAACGAAAGAAAAACAAGAGCTAGGCGTGGCATGTTCTTTATACACGTGTCTCTGTGTGTGTGTGTGTGTGTTTGTGTGTGAGTGTCTGCCAAATTCTTGGGTGGTTGCATTACGAAGCATTTGGCAAATGGCAACTACTCGTTTATTTGTGAACTATTGGATTACCAAAAGTGAGTGTATGGCTGTGTGTGTGTGTATGTATGGGTGATTGTGATTTGGGTTCGGCTCGCTTCTTAACCCACCAAGAAGTAAACGAAAACAATGAAAAGAAAATTCAGCTTAAAGTCGAGTAGAGTGTTTTTGCGAGTGTTTTTGTTTTTGTTGAAACTGTTGTCGTTTGCCTTGCTGTGGCCCAAACGCAATTGAAAAAGTAAGCGCTTCACATGCCAATTAGATGCATCTCAGTCATCATCAATCACGATCAATTATCGTCATTCGCAATATCAATACTATCAAATAGGTATATTATTATCACTATCGAAAATCAATTTTTGCAACATAATCAAAAAGCGTTAGCTAAATTTGTATCGCTAGAGGTGTATGTGTAATGTGTGTATAAGTATGCGTGTGTGTGTGTGTGTGTGTGCGTGTTTTCTTGTTGTTCATATTGTAGTTGTTGTTGTGCAGAGCTTGAAAGTTAACCAAAAGTTGGTAACAAACGCAAAGGACTTACCAATCGGAATCTGGATCTGAAGCTCCATCTCCGATACGCGATTTCCTAAACGAATTGCGAAATTTTTGTTTTTTGGTTTCAATTTCAATTATTTTGATTTTGATTTTTGTTTTTAAAATTTTTTTTTATTGGTTTTTGTGCAAAACAATTCGATTGTTGTTGTTATTTTATTGATTGATCGATTGATTGTTTAAAGACGTAATAAGTAAATCGTATGTAATATGTAGAATGTTCAGATGATAGAAAGAAAGAGAGAGAGAGAGAGAGCAATAGATAGATTTGGACAGAGCTTAAGATAGATAGAATACAATCGATTGCAGACAGATTTCAAGGGCGTAACGTGATCAATCATTTTATGACCTTTTACAACACTGCAAAATGCTTTCGACTTACAGATACAGAGCGAGAGGGCACGAAAATCAATTCGCAACTTCAGTCTGTTTATTCCCACATTAACATTTGCGCCGTCGAGTCGAACAAACAACAAATGTAACAAGATTATCAATAATAATATATGCCGTTCTCCAACACTGGCAAAAGCTCCCGCATGAGCAAAGCGACAACTTAGCTCAGCTGATTCGCCCATTTCATTTGTATTTCTCATGCGAATGATCCGCGAAAGTTCATCATGAATTGCATACAAAATTCAACTTAAAGTTCCAGACGTAATACTTTCATATTCAGGCAGGTGGAGTGGAAACATAAAAGCCATTTTCCTTTTACATTCTCATTGCGTTCATTAACTAGAAATATAAGCTTGTTGGCCACAATGAACGAGTTAACTTTAGCTTTTTCCGACACAAACTTTGGCATTTAAATATTTTCATCATTTTTACTATTCACATAAAGTCCAGCAGCTATAAGCCATTAAGCCCAATGTCAAAATTCATGCACTTGACTGGGTCGCTCAGGCGGCTTATTTCGTAGTAATAATATAAGATATATGTAACGTATATATATTAATAATATATTATGAAATAGGGTTGGGCTTTGGCCAGAAATTGTAATTAGAAATTTCTAGCAAATTGAGTGTACATAGAGCATATACGTATAGAGCGAAACACTTCATTTATGATCCAAAAGTTGAGCTCTACGTATTAAGTAATGAATATTTCAGTGCGCACTGAAGCTGTCTCCCAATATTTGTGCAGGGTATAGAAAGTGCGGCACAGCGGAATTTCTTTCGGTTTCCTTTGTTGACTTTTCGTTCGTTTTATTGCAACATGACTCTTGGGAGCATTTTCACGCATTTGCTTTCACTATTGTTATAGCGAGCAGAGCGTCCAATAGATAGAGCGAAAGATAGAAGATGGGAGAGCAAGAGAGAGCAAGAGATAGAGAGAGAGAGAGAGAGAGTGTGTATGTGCGGCCGAAAGGCAGGCAATTCATTTAACGGTCAGCTCGTTGACTTGGCTTTTGGCCTGTTCTTATTTTGTGCGTCGACTTTTTTGGTTTCTGGTTCTGGCCCACATGCGGGCTGCGTGCCATCAAGCGTAAAAAAGGCTTGCTGTACGATAAGATTACGCATACCCACACACACACACACACATACACACACGGAGCTGGACTTTCGATTTATAATAAATTGAAATGGAGCTTGTTAGTTTTTGCCAGGCCCTGCACACGCACGCACACACACACACACACACACACATACCTAATGCTAAAGGCTAAAGTTTTAAGCTTTGTGGCTGCTCCACCTATTAAATGCCACGTTTTATTGCACCACAAATCATCAAGACACAGAGAGAGAGAGAGAGAGAGAGAGAGAGAGAGAGAACTTGCTTAATGGCCGCCTGATGCCGAGCTTGGACTTTTAGCTGTTTGTTTGGCTTGCCTGTTGCCTCAGCTCCAGGCGATTTCAATTAGCGCTTTCGGCACTGGCCGCTGCCTCAGCGGACTGCACCACATGTGACCACCACTCGCCGCTGGCCGCCCGGCCATTGGCAGCCACTTTGCCACTGTCACGGCATGACTTGGCCAAAAAGCAAGGAATATGTTGAGCAGGCACGCTCTGCCGCTTCGCTTCTCGCCTTCACGATGTATGTACATACATATGTATGTGTGTTTCTCTTTTTCACTGCTTTCGGCCACTTGACCCTGCCACGTAGCATCCAGCTGGCCAGTCATTCTGGCCGCCATCGTGGCCAGCCGTGCCCATATTAATTGGCCCAGGCATCCAGCGAACAACAGCCAGACAAATGAGCACCATGTTTGCCATTTATTGTCTCAGTTGAACTCAATTTCCACTGTCTTAAAGCGCCTCGCAAACGCAACACAGCCCAGCAAAATGTCCAGCAAATATCGAAAGTCGGCATCAAATTTGATTGCAGATCCAGTACCAAATGCGGGCGGGCGATCACACGACGCACTGGATTAAGCCAGAAGCAAGTGAGAGCACCCTAGCCAGGAGTGCCTAACGAGGAGATACCCTATCCACCATACTGAGAGGCAGACATAGGCAAAGGTTTCACTTCAGCTTTACTGGGTGTACATAGAAAATTTGAAGAATAAATTTCTCTTCTATTCGAATTTAGAGCAAGGCGTGTTGGGAAAGTATCCGAAATCGGGGATGGGGAGTATATTAGAATCTATATTCTCATCATAGGCTGAGCAGAGTTCACTTGAAATCTGCATCCTATGTGGATGCCGATGCTACGTCTAAAAACCATACAAACTTATCGATGTTTATCAATGAGAGAAACGAATGAACTATCGAATCTTCATCATAAGTTTGAACTACGCATAGTAAACAGAAAATAACGGCATTTAAACCTTCCAGATCTTCTTAATATGTATATGAAAATAAACACAGTAATTCACCTGCTGGTCCTACTCAAGAATCTAGACATACATACATATATGGGCTCTATAACGCCTATTCTGCCTCTCAAATATCACACGAAAGCTAGCAGTAAACTCGTTAAGTAAATACATAATTTTCCAAAGAAAAAGCTTTCAAACTGTAATAAATTTCTATCGAAATTTCGAGTCATTCAGAATCATTCTTGGTTACACTTTTCATGCTAACTTTAAATCTATTCAATGATTCAAAAGTAAATATCAATATATAACATTGTCAAACAGTAAACTCTCTAACTTTTACTCAGCAATGCAAAGCAGGGAAAGTTTTTTAAATTGATGTCTTGAATCAAGCTAAATGAGATGAATGCATCCAAAGAATGAAAATCGTTGGTTGTCATGAAGTTGGCCAGCTTCGTAAGGGGAAGAGTAGAAAAAATTGAACTGATGACTCGGCTAGACAGCACGCCTTCCTGTTTGATTTGTTTAGTTAGAGAACTGAAAATGGAAAAAATAGGAGAAGAGGAAGACGAGGAAGACGAGAAAAGCAGAACGCGAAAATCTTTGTTTCGAGCTCGGCATCACGCCTGGCTTCGCCTAGCTTCGCCTGGCTTTGTTGCCGCCCGTTTCAGCTATTTTTCTTTGCATATTAGTTTGCTTCGTGCGCAGCTCTTAAAGTCCACTGTGGCTCCGAGTTATTTCATGATTTACTACTTAAGAAATTGCAGTGCGCCTTAGCGTGGACTTTAGCCTGCTTATAGCTTGGCTTTTACTTTGCTTTCAACGTGGATTTTTAGCCAATATCTTCTTTCTGCATTCACTTTTAGCTTTATATTTAAAATTCTCGTACTAGATGTTCTGTTAAAAGTTTTCGACCTGCTTTGAATAGCTCTGGATAGGCTAAGGCAAGTTATTTCTATATGTTTAAGCCGTTCAAACAGGTGGCGCCACCTGTTGAGAGTTAATTTGTGCCTGCTTAGCACATACAATATGTAAATATGACAGTTCAATGCAGCTGGCAGGCAATAGATGGCGCTAGGCTGCAGCTGATCAAACTTGTCGCGCTCTCTCTATCTATCTCACTCTTGCTCTCTTGTGCATGCCACTTGACACAAATGACGCCTATGCAACAAATGTCAAATGGCTGCCTCTGTCTGTGTGTGTGTGTGTGTGTGTGTATAAGTGGCAGCTAAAGTGGCACTGAATTAAAGCACAATCGCACTGCGGCAATCAGATCGAACACTGAATTTCGATTGTGACTGTCTGAAGACACTTGTAAATGCACGGCACAAGTCACGGCGTAGCCAACAAAGAGAGAGTAAGTGAAAGAGAAGGATAGAGTGTGAGCACCATCGAGAGAGAGAGAGAGAGTGAGAGAGAGAGAGGTTGAGGGCATGCATATGCATGTGGCCCCACAGCTCTTTTGGCAGCAGGCAAAGTTCATACAAGGGCGGAGAATATGCTGCAAACATATCTGGGTCATTTGACAATTTCACAGTTAAACTGTGTGTGTGTGTGTGTGTGTGTGTGTGCGAGTGTGTGTTTTTTGTGGGGGCTGGTAGTTTCTACATAAATTTGCAATTTTCTAAATTCAAATTCTTTGTAAGTTGTCATTCAGAAGGCAATTTCTCATTTGGCATGCACAATGCTAAAGTATTGTAGCATATGCATAGGCGCAGCCAGTGCTGCCATGTGTGTGTGTGTGTGTGAGTGTGTATCGGTGTGTGTGTGTGTGTGTGTGTATATTTGTGTCAAAAGTTCGCCTACAATGCAGCAAGGCAGCTTAAACATATTGATTCTCCCGCTCTCGCCCTCCCCGTCTCTACTCACACACACACACACACTCAAAAGCCACTTTAACTTTTGCTGTTTGCTAAGATTCTTTCATTCCATTTTTTTTTGGTCAAAGTTGTCTGTGCGTGTGTGTGTGTGTGTGTAGTTGCACTTTGCCCTCAGCTTGATAAACTTTTTGCCAAAAACTAGCACAAAGCCCAAGTGGATAAAACGTAATATGCGCGGCAAGTGGGACTAAGTAGTCGCAATGAAGACAGCGACAGCTACATGTAAACAATGCCAATGCTAGGGAGCACCCTGTGCGAGCACCCTGTAGCACTTTTGCAGAGCTACTTGAGCCAAGCAAATGCGCGAACTAACAGGCTGAGCGAGTGAGAGAGAATAATGCGAGAAGCGAATCTCTGTAAGAGATCAGAAATCAGTTTGAATAATAGTTTTGTGTGCACCCTGTGTAGACAAGCGGCACACCCTGTGTGCAACGAGTGAGTTTGAGCATAAATCAATTGTCAAGAGCGAAAACTCTCGTTACTGTCCAAACAACTTGGACAACGAATGGTCAAGTGACAGAGAACCATTAAATCCCACATAAGGGTACCAAAAAAGGAAAGCGAATGCCCTAAGTGAGTCTTATTGAATACTTAACATCCATTTTGAACCACCTCCCGGAACCGTGAGAAGTCTCGGATTGGGCAGCAAATGAGTCTTAAAACTACATTTTAGAATAGTTATAGTTGCAAAGAGGGCAGACAACAGAAAAACAGACGATAGAACAAGTTGAGTGAGTTTTGTATAAGAGTAGTATAAGAATGAGATGTCCAGTATAAGAGAATATACCTACATCAACTGGTGATATAGAGAGCGGCCGGGCTAGCTTAAAAGCGAGCGAGCGAGCGAGAGAGAGAGAGAGAGATTGTATATATGTGAGTGTGTTAAAGAGAGGAGTAGAAGAATGAGAGCGTAACACAGAGAGCTAAACAGAGAGACAGAGAGGGAGATTAAGATAGAGGAGCACTGTATGGCATACGATCAATACAACAATTGTTAGACACCGTCAAAATTAGCTATAGTTATGTGTGAGCATACAGAAGAGCTTATATATCTGCAACACTTACGCACACACATATACATATATATTTAAATATATATATATATATATATATATATATATATATATATATATATATATATATATATATATATATATATATATATATATATATATATATAAGGAGTATTCCACTAGGTTGGGATAATGAGCGAGAGCGAGTTAGTGTGAATGTGACGGAAATAGACAGAGATAGGGATAGTTTTACACATAGACTACAAAACTGATTTGATTTTTGCTAATGGGTTAGTAGATAGAGCTAAAGAGAGACAGAGAGAGTAAGACAGTCCAAGCAGAGAGCGAGAGAGAGAGAGCATGTGAGTGAGTTTTGGTTACTTCTTGAGCATATCACGGATGTTGGATCGGGTTGCGGTACGGTATGGTATTTGGGAGATTTGAGAGGTATTTTTGTTTTGTTGGTTTTTTTTGTTATTATTATACATACACTCACACATACAGACAGACAGGCGTACACACGTACGGACACACATACACACACAAAATGCAAGGCAGTAGTAGTAGTAGTAGTAGTAGTAGAGTAGTAGTAGTAGTACATAACGTTAGATAGTTGCTTGATTAGTTAGATTAGTTTGAGTTTAGCTTAGTTAGTTGGGTTCTTGTACTGTATGTAAAAGCTGTAAAAGCACCGTTCCTCTTAATGCGCCGCAATGAGCAATAATAGGCCATAACGGCCCGCAGGCTCTTCCATTTGGTTGTTTGGTTGCTGGGATTGCTGTCGTTCTTGTTGTGGTTGTTGCTGCTGTTGCTGTTGCTGTTGCTGTGGCTGCTGTGGTTGCTGTGGTTGCTGTGATTGCTAACCAGCTCCTCGGGATGCTCGCTGATGAACGATGAGAGCGTCTTCACCTGCGTCCGGCTGCCCCCAGCCGCGCCGGCCATGGCCAGCGAATAGCAGCTGCCATCAGAGGATGGACTATTCAGGTGCAATCGCACCTGCCGACGCTGACGAGCATGTTGTCCATGTCTATGATGCAGCGAGTCCGCGTGGTGCTGCTGCTGCTGCTGCTGCTGCTCTGACGTTAATATAAGTCTATCCCTCTCTGTGTACATTCTTAAACTATTTGTGCAACGGCAATTGCTCTGCGCACTGGTCAGCGATGAATTGGCCGATCTTCCAATGGGTAAAATTTTAGGTTATATACCAACAAAATATATGCACAAATTATCAAACTACATATACGTCTCTATATACTCGCATATAGTACAATTCAATGAATACCCTTGCAGTCTGAACTTTTCCTCCAGGACCAAGGCTGCTACATGCCCGAGGCAAGCTAAGATCTAGCAGGAATCATGCGCTATAGCCTACTTAGATCTAAGTGAGAGCACAATTTATTATTATTTTTTTTTTATTGAATTCAAATCGAAAGTAAAGTCAGCTTCATAACACCTGCTGCCTGCTGTTTGTCTGTCTGTCTGTCTGGCTGGCTGTCACTCCGTCATAGACTCGAGTTATTTCCATAGATCATATCATACAAACACAAACACTTTAATGCAGAACCTTTTCATAATGTTTTTCCTCCACTTTATATACAATACACTGTTCATATATATTCACAATATATCGTAATTATATATATATATATATATATATATATATACATATATATCATTTGGTAAGACAATAATACAAATTTAACATAATTACAGTTATCTGTAGGGCATTCGTAAGAGGGTCAAACGGACGATTCACTTATACTTAAATACATCAACTCATATATGCTATATATAAATATATACATACATACATATGTATGCATATTGATCACATCTTGGGCAATTGTCAGTCTGCAAGGGTAGGCATGCTTCGGTGTGCCGAATTGATGGTCTTTGCATTCAGTTTGTTGTACAGGTGTGGTTGGGGATTAGTGTGCATGCGAGTTCACGTATTCACGTATCGCTGCAATAACAACGCCCCCAAATCCAAATACATTTCCAATCCCAGGCAATAACCCAAAACTGCGCTTCACACACACACACGCACACACACATGAACAAGTGGCTTACAAGTTTTGGCCAACAGCCATGACATAATTCACTTAACTAAAGCCCATTTGGGTTGGCATTGGCACGGATTTGGTGCGGATACCACGTAAAGCTGCCCGCAATTGCCACCAAATGCCGGCCTCCGGGTCACAAGGAGCAAGGGAGAGCCAGAGTTGTCAACCAACTAATCGTAACTGGCAAATGGGTCTCCAGGGTTCCGAGGTTAATACATAAAATCACTAAACAAACTGAACAAAACTCTCGCTACACACACACACACACACCGCACACAGAGAGACACACTCGGTTCCAGCTAATTGCCTTTATTAGTTAATTTCCTTTATGTCAACTACAAATCAGAGAGCACTCTCTCCTCGTGCTGTAATATTGTGTATACTATATACATATATACAGTTAGTTGATTGTACCGTACAATGGGGCCATATGGGGCATCATTTTCGTGCTATTAACCTGCATTTTTATTGTTATACCCCTGGCTAACAGCCGCATCCTGCAACTCGAAACTGCTTCGAGTCTGGCGTATAAGATCATTTATTTTGAGATGATTTTATGCGGCTTTGAATGGGCCCGATCTCAAGTAGTGCCTGTTGGACTGACCTTTATAATTTGTTTAAATATTTAAAATTTATTGATAATTTCATATGATATTATAATAGGTATTATAAATGGTTTGATTCCATTGATATTATTTGCATTATATCAAAAATATGTAATTAAAATTCAATATTTAATTATTATTTATTATTATTATTTATTATTTGTATTCATTTAAATAATTATAATTCTTTTTTGTCACTATTTTCATGTTAATTCTTAATATACATTCACAATATATAAAATATTATTATCATTAGCTGCCAATGCTAGACAGATGAAAAGGGAAGTATTGTACATTCAGAGAGAGCAAATTATAGAGCTAATAAGCAACAGAAAAACTGCTTGAATAGAAGTCTTTGACTACGGTAGAAAGTTTTTGAAGCACGGCTCAGTAAGAGCAAATACAAATATCTAAAGCAATGTTACCTTCAATAATAATCATTTTGATCTCTGTTATTATTGCCAATATCAATATGCATTATGATTATTATTGTGTCTGTGCTTCTACTACTCATCTATATTATTTGTATTAGCATTGTCATTGGAGTTGAGCAAAGCCATTTCTAATTGTTGTTGATGTTATTCAGCACCTGTTGTCATTGCTGATATCATTATGAAAACTATTATCGATATCATTATTATTATTATTGGGTTCCCTTTAAGTTTTATTTTACATAATATTGCTCATCTTTTAACATTGCTTTTATCATGACGAACAATACTCTCAATATAATTATCAATATTATATTATGAAATTTACTATCAATATTATTATCATTATCATTATTATTACTATCACTTTACTTGGCATTGTTCGTCTGTTATTATTACATTAGCATTATCATAATTATAGTTTTTATTATTTTACTTGAGCTCATCATCTGTTGTGATTGTTAATATCATTATGAAAACTATTATCAATGTCATTATCATTATGAGTATCATTATTATTATTATTGTTTTATATAGTTGATATTTTCAGTCTGTTATCACTCCTGTCAACAATATGAAAATTATTATCAATATCGTTGCAATTATCATCACTTTTGTTGTTATTTTATGGTTATTATTATTGTTGTTTCAAACTATTAATATAGTATTGGTTTACTTACATCATTATATATTTTATATATATTCATTCAATATTCGTCCTTTGCAATACTCATACATTGGCCAAAACGAATTCACTGGCAATTTTCATTGCCTTGAGTATTTTATTTGTATTATATTTTATATTTATATTTTGCATTGCCTTAAGTATTTAATTTGTATTATTTTGTATACGTTTATTTTTTATTTTTCAAATTTGACCTTTGTTTGCCTTACGGCTTTGTTCAATTTGCCCATTCGGCTTAGAGTACGCCCTCTCAGTGCCCCAATTTGTATCTTATTAGTGAATTCTCATTGATGTGTAAATAGTCTTATCTCGTATTAGCAGCCAATGCATGCAAAAGCCTATTTATAGCTAGCCGGAGTTTACTGTAATCCTGATAGGGCTCGTTGCTATATCAACAGTTGCATTCATGTTTGAATAGCTTTGAAATATGGTTTCGTTTATCGAGTCATACAAATGAAATCCCATTAGACTTAATGAGCTAACGCCGCTCCAATTTATGGATTTATGGGGCGCCCCTTTATTGTTATTATGACTATGAACATTATGATTGTGCACTCGATGGTCGCCCTCGATTGACCTGTCGAGCTTAACTCAATGCACTTTCTTATCACACACAATCCGGCTAATGCAGTCGCTCTTAACTTGTTTAATTTGCCATTAGCAGCGACCCCAGCCCAAACAGGCCAAAAAGCCCCAGAGCACGGGCAATGACAACAAAATGGCTGCTAATTGCTGTTGACTCAACCACTTGATAACAGATTCATTCACAGCTGATGGCCCCTTGATTTTGCCACACGACCCCACACATATTTCATTATATTTATATATGTATGTACAAATAAATGTTTGTTTTTTTTTTTGGTTTTTTCAATGGCAAATACGAGTTGAATGCGTGGCAAAAAATCAAAAGTGGCGAGGGAAACTTAAAAAAAAAAGAAGACAATGTTTATGCATGTATGTAAATAGTTGTACAAATATGTGTGTCTGTGTGTGTGTGTGTGTATTTGTGTCAATATATCAATATGCGGCATCAACTGCGAGTATCAATACAAATGATAAATCCAAAGCAGCTGCGAAGCCCAACAAAGTATGCTACGATTTTATTGTTAGCTTTGTATTATCGTTTGTGTTTTTTCTTTTCTTTCTATTTCTTTTTACTGTTAGCAATCAATTATGCGCTTACTGTGTGAGCTTATGGAGAGTGTGCGTGTGTGTGTGTGTGTGTAAGTGTGAATGTGTACACTGCCTGAATTTTAACAGCAGCTCCTCTATACGTATGTATATATGATCATGTGTGTCGAAGCGCAATTCAATTAGGTTTTTTTTGTTTTTTTGTTTTTTTGTTTTATTTTTTATTCACACATTTTTCGCTTCGAGCAGCGAACGTAATATCCCTGATTTGATTTAAATTTTGATGCCTATGCAGGGCATACGCTATGATAGTTTAGGCCTATCAAAGTGCTTCACGTCTTCAACTGCTTGATCAGCATAAAGAGAGAAACGAGAAAGCCGTTAAGTTACTGAATTCTTCGAGAAGAGCAGTTTCCTCTGGATGATGCTTGAATATCGAAGCAAAACTTTGATATGTTATATATATATATATATACATATATGTATATATGTATCTGATTCTCATGCAGCACAACTTTTAGCTGCCGCGCAGCGCTGCTGCCTTTGCCAGGGTATCTGGAGTGCGGCATACTTAAGTCTTTATGGTTTTTGTTTTTTTGGCTCTACTGCTTTCAATTTGTTATTGTTGGCTGTCGTTGTTATTATTTGTGAAGCTTTTAACTTGCCACTTTACACGAGTAACAATTTATACACATGTATGTGTGGGGTGTGAGCGTGTCTGAGTGTTGTTGTGTGTGTGTGTAAGTATGCGTGCGTGTATGACTGTGCGTGAGTGAGTGTGGCATTAACTTACCGCTGACTGGGACTCTTGCTATCCGATGAGTGCGCCGCACTGTTATTGTCATCATCGTTGGCCAATTTGGCAGCAGCAGCTGCTCCCGCTGCTGCTGCGCTGCCGCTGCTCTTGTGATGGCGCTTGTGATGGGTGCCATCCGCTGGGGCATTGCTACCACCGCCTCCGCCTCCGCCACCGCCTCCGCCGCCTCCTCCGCCGGAGCTGCTCGTGCCCGTGGGACTGATGACGTCCGTGTCGCTATTGCAATCGAATCTGGCCATATCCTTTGCAAACTTGCCGCCATGCTCGTGCGTCTCCATCTGAGCGAAAAATAATTACAGCTAATTAAAATCGAGGCCGTGGATAATGCAAACAATTTGTCTTCAATTCACTTCCTCAAGGGCTCGTTTAGGCCACTTCCAATGCGTTAACTATGCGCACATTAAATAATCATACTTTAGGCGTCCCAGCCCAATCCCCAATCCCCGATCCCCAACCCCTGCTCCGACCCATCCACATGCCCATGTCCATGGCCGTGCCTCGTTCTGACACTGGCGCATAATTAAAATTAAATTTTGATTACTCCAGGCACACAGGCGAAGGTATTAAAAACTTTTACATCAAATAACGAGCCGAGAATCGAGTTGAAAACAGACCGAACCGAAGCGACAAAGGGGAAAGCAGAGTGCAAAGCGTTGGCCAGGTGACCCTCGTGAGCCCGGTTAGCCAGGTGGGCCAGCTAAGGCAAACTTAAAGCAAGTCTCGAGTTGCCTGGAATTTTACTTCAGCGCGCAGTTGCCCATGGTTATAGGCAATCAAATGGCATTCGAAAACTTTTAGATTGCGTTGCAAAAATATATGAAAATATATATAGATATAGATTAAAAGGGTGCGAGGGGGAGAGGGGGGAGAGAGGGAGCATAGAGGGAGCTAATAATATTTTATTTGATTATTATTTAGCCCTGCTTTCACTTAACAAACGATGCGCACAAAAATTCATTTAATTAGCTAAAAATCTTGCAGTCGAGCTCAACCGACTGCACAATACTCGTGCAAGGTCTCAACTAAGTTGGGTTCATTACAATATATATGTATGTATGTATGTATATGTATGCATATGTGTATACATATAGATCGTTAAAATAGGACAAACATAGGACGATTATCTAAGAGTATTAAATCAGTGAATGTATATTTATTTAGGTACATGTGGAATTGAAATCTTCTTCATGTTTCTATATTCTTCGATGTACAGTAGAATCCTCCTATAATGACTCCGCTCATAGCGTCTTCAGGCTATAACGACGGTTCCGGCGTCTACTGTATATGTATTGATAGAAATTATATTATATTATATAATATAGGTATATAATATAGGTATATAAATTATATTATATTATATAATATAGGTATATTCTGAATTCAAAAGTCTTCAGCTTCGTGCATTACACAAAGCCAATATTTCCTCTTCAATTCGCGCCTAACGATTTCATTGAGATCCGTTTTCCGTTAAATTTAAAAGCAAATTATAAGAAGGAGAAGAAGAAAAGAAAATATGAGACGATTCAAAGAACATTTCACACAACAGACAACAGAGTGCTGAAAAAATATCTCAAAATATTGCAATAAGAACTAGGTGGATGGAAGTTCTCTGGGTAATTCCCTTAGAGCGATCACACGAAAGAGATTTCAATTCCATATGTGTCTGTAACAAATATATACTAAATTGGTCCTGCTAGATGAAGAGTCGAGTGCTATATGTTCACAGAAAAATATGTATTTATTTGAGACTCTTTAAACTATGAAAGAGTCACATTCTATATATTCTTCTTGAATATATACTAATTTGTCTGTTTCAAATTGAGAGAAACGAAAACAATTACATATGTTCCTAAAGTGGAGTAGAAAAGTAGTGCAGTAGTACAGTAGTACAGTAGTAGTACAGTTTATATAGCTAATACAAGAGCGAAGCCTATCATTCTGTGCCTCTTAATAGCACCAGAAATAACAGACTCGATTTGTTCTAGACAAGATCGTAATCTCCTAGGCAGTATTCACTGTAGCATGCTTCATTTCAGTGAGTTCTCTCTTAATAGAGACGATTCCCGTTGTTCCTGACAAGATCGTAATCTCCTAGGCGACAGCACAGCACTCACTGGGAAAAGTTTCATTGCAGAGAAAATCTCTCTTAATGGCAGCAATAGCAGATTCCAGTTGTTCCAGACAAAAGCCTACACAGTTGTCAATTGGGAAAGTTTCCTTTCAGTTCCAAACGTCCCTGCAACAACTCGCACTCGACGCAGAGCATTAGGAAACACATTTATCAAACAAAACATTCCGCAAAACAATTTAATAAACTTTTCCTGTGGCGAGAGACCGAGAGACCGACAGACGAAACTAGTTGTCTGCCTAATTGCCAAGCCGATGAAATGCAGCGACGACGATGTTCTACATGGTAAATTATAAATGGCGAAATTGTGAAATTGTGAAATTGTGAAATTGTGCGCTCTTTAATGGGAGCACAGCCACATAACATATCCAGCATGGGAATTGGATTTGACCCGGCCAATTAGCTGGCAACGCAAATCTTCGCTCTGCGGCCTAAGCTCCACTTGTGAGTGCCGCCTGGAGGCGGGGAAGGCGCGGCGCCAGCCGGGAACTGTTTCGGGACTGGGCAATTAAATATGCCGCAGAACTTGATTGAAATTCGCTGTGGCTTTTGGCTTTGGGGCAGCTGTAAAGTGTGCACAGCGTCAATTCCATAAATATTTATGGCCTCAAGTTTCGAGTGTTTAAGAACTAAAGTCTCTGTCTCACTCGCTCTCTCTCTCTCTCTCTCTCTCTCTCTCTCTCTCGTTTGATATTGATTTAATTATGCGAGGAGATGCTCAAAACTGTCATATACTACCGGGATTACGAGCAATATCCGTCAATATCCTGTATCATAAACCAGAAACGGAAAAAAAATATAGAAAAGAAAAAAAAAAAACAAATAACAAAAAATGAGAAACGAACTCGCATGGATGGCCTCGCTGCCTGTCAGCGATTCGTAAACATTTTTATTAAACGTAACCCCAATTCCCAAACAATGTAGCCTTCAATCGAAATCAATCAATATTAATGCTACGAATGGCAAATACCCTATCAAATGGCTGAAGCGAAACGAGGTCAGCACCAGAAAGATATGCAAAAGATAAGCTAAGCAGAGAAGCAAAAGTTTGTAGCAAATGAGGTTAGAATAGAATAGGATGCACCAAAACTTCTATGAACAAAGCGAACTGAGAAGTAAACAGAGAAAACAATAGCTTAAATAATGTGAGAAACAGAGAATCGTGTCAAATGGACAACAAAGTTAATTACGCGACGACCACCAAAAAGAGATGGAAGATGGAAGCAACCTGTGCCGAGACAATTAAGAAGTTCACAGCGCTACTGAGAGAAACCTTGGCAAAGGGAAATCTAAGACAACGCGCAAACATTCAACAAAGTTGTTGAACCAGCAGCAAAGCTAAACAAGGACAACAAAAGGCCAAGGCCAACAAAACTTTACCTAGAAGTGCAAACAAAGTTTAGGCTTCACTTTCGCAACTGAACTTGAGAACTGAACTGAGCCGAGCCGAACTGAACTGCAGCAGCAGCAGCAGCAGGAGCACAACAAGCATTCAAATTCTGATGAAACCAATAAACAATTTCTGTTTGTGTATATTTGCACATTTTTCGGGCAAATATTTAACTCGCTGACCCAGCGGCAATCCGGTAAGCAGACGTAAGAGCTTCCAGGGCTTCTCGCTTCACAATGCCCACATAAATCCCAAATACTGTCGAAAACTAGACGCGCAATCAGCGCTCACTTGGCAACTTCTCTACTCCACACACACACACACATATGCACAAACAATAGACCTATAAGGAGAAGAGAGACAGCAACCACGCCTCGCCCACAGCCAGTCAATGACAGGCCCACAAAAAATGTACATTAAATATAATTATGGACCACAAAAATTTGTATGCTTTCATTTTATATTATGGCACGCATCAATTGAGAGGAGAGACCAAAGGATGGGCATATGCGACGACCGTAAATTTACGTGACAGGCAAATTCCGATAATAATGAAGAGATTGAGAGCGACTATGCGATGTGGTAGAGCATGTAGTACGAGTGGTAGTGCACTGAACGTTTCTCTGCTATAAAGTAGAAAGCTGCAAATCGAAAACCATATCAAATTAAAAAAAAAAAATGTCATAGAATTCTTCTTGAATTAGCATAGCAATAATTTGAGCTATACAATTTGAAAGTTTGGTGGTAAAAAAAAAAAACCCTATAAGAACGGCCAAGACTCTACTACTTTCTATTTGTATGTTGTTTTACAAATTTGAAGGCAAAGGGGGCGAGGTATCCAAAATCTGTACATTGTAAAATCTTTATATTCGCCAAAACCGGTCAACAATTTATCGATTATTCTCGATAACAAGGAAATAGGCTGAGTTATCGAAAGGAATATGAAAAGCTCGTAGTGCGAATCTTATACACGAGACTCTAGCATTCTTAATTTCGAAGATCTCTGCGTTCATGCGGACGGACGGACAGGCAGAGGCGGACAGACGAACGAGCGAACGGACGGACAGACAGAGAGGGCTAAATCGATTCAGCTGGTCGCCTTGAGTAGAAATATATCTACTCTATGGGGTCTGTCACGCCTCCACAATTCCACAATTTCACAAAAAACAGGGTATAATAAAAATCCAATTGCGAGCTAACTACAGGGTAACTTCTAGCCACCCATTTGTTCAAGTCATTGCTTGACTCTGCTGCTCGAGCCTATGCGACGACTTTTTTTTTAAGATGCAGCTAAAGCTTTTTAATTATAATAATTCATTTAATACAGGATATCTGCAAGTCGTTGCTGCCTCGCGCCTCGTCGCGCCGTAGAGCCCGTTTGGTTGTGTTTCGTGCTTTTATGGTTTTGTTTGTGCTCGTGTGCTTACCGTATAGAGGCCCGTTGCAGTGGCCGCCGCTGCTGCCGACGATGAGGAGGAGGATGCTGCGGCGGCTCCAGTGCTGCCGTAATTGAGCTGCGAGTGATAGCCGCTGGAGAGGATCTTCTTGTGTGCGGATGCATGCGCCCGATACGCGCTGACGCTCAGTTTCATTGTCACATTAACTCAATTGGCAATGGCCGTAAGCACCACCGTGCACCACCGTGCACCAACGGACGCCGTTTACCTGCACCACCTTCTGACACAAAGTTAGGCCCCTTTGCTGCTGTTGCTGTTGCTGTTGCTGTTGCGGGGCGTCAGCGTGGGCGTTGGCGTTAGCGTGGACTCTGGTGTGCGCGTGGGCGTGGACGTGGGCGTGGGAAGCTGTCGCTTTCAACTTGCGTGTGTTTTGTGGCGTCTGCCTTGAATTGGGCTTAATTGAGTGCCCAAAGGCGTTGGATGGCTGGCAACAACAACAACAACGCGGTTGACACCACTGCCAGTTGAGCCACACACACACACACACACACACGCACACAGATAGAGAGAGAGACACTTGGGTGGTACGGCCGTTTGAATGACAATAAGAAAAACAATGCGCACTTTTTTGTTGCTTTTGCTTTTGTTTTGTTTTGTTTTGTTTTTTATATATATTTATTTATTTTTTTTGTTTGTTACCGCCGCTTTGTGTTTCGTTTGTCGCTTCTGAAGATGGTGACGCAGCCACGCGCTTGGTGTGTTTAGAGCGGGGGGCGTGGCTGCCGGGTGGGCTGGCAACGCAACGTGTATGCTGTGTTTGCTTGTGTGTTCTGTTTGTTCTGTTCAGCTGCTGTTCAGTTTTTAGTTGACTATCAAAGTTGCTGGCATTGTTGTTGTTGTTGTTGTTGTTTGGCTATTACTTTTGACTCTGTGGCATGGGCGTGTCTCGTACGTATGCTGCCTTTTTTGCTTTCGAGCCGGCCCTGTGCTGCTATCTATCCTTCGTTGTGCTTGTTTTTTGTTTTTTTAATTGTTTGCAATTTGGGTTTTTTTAGTGCTCTGGTTGTTGTTGCTGTTGTTGTTGCGGTTGCTGCTCCTGCTGCTGCTGCTGCTGCTGCTGTTGTTGTTGTTGTTGTTGTTAAGGCCTCATGTCACTTTAGTTACAAGTAGCTGCTGCTCTTTGTTGCCGTTGCTGTTGCTGCTGTTGCTGCTGTTGTCGGCGTCGCCTGTGGCAAAAAGCGTTTACAAATGATTAAATTAAAGCTGATATTAATTTAGATGGTCAACATTAAAGTTTGTCTTGTTCTTAATTACATAACACTCAGGCCAACAACACACAAACACACACACATACACAGAGCGCACAAGAAGTCAGACACACACACCGACGCAGGTCTTAATTATGCTTAAATATTGCCCAACGGCATGAATATTATAGCTTAGACACAGACACAGACACAGACACAAACACACACACACACACACACACACACACACACACATGTGCAATTTGCCTCAATTAAAGAATGCCCCAAGGTGTGAATATCGAAGGATGCTCAGCGTAGCATCAGCTTTGAGTCATTACCTCTAGACACATATACATGTATGTACATATGTGTGCGTGTGTGTGTGTGTGCGTGTGTCTGTGCTTGTGGGCAGCTCATAAACTGCTGTGGCAAGTCTAATTAATGCGCAATTGAACTAACCTCCACCCAGACAGAGCGAATGCGAATAAAGCGCTTAATTATTGACTGCATTTGATTGATGTCATTAATCAATCAAACATCAATTTAATTATATAATAGAAATACCACATTAAACCTTAATTAGGCTCATTTTGGGGTCACTTAGCGCTACTCGTTTTTTTTTTCTGATGTCCACCAGCAAATAGAATTATCAATCTTAATGAATACATCGCATCGCACTAATCAGAATGATAATGATAATAATCTATCAATTAATTGACATTTAATTACTTCATACACTGATATCAAAAATATTAGCTACATGAATCTGCTTGTATACTAAGTCAAGCAATCAATATGCAATGAGCAACAATGATTTTCAATCAATACATCATGCTTGATGTATACATTCCTTGAGTAGAGTGAACTAAATCAAAGTCAAAATTCTGTATTGCATCTATCAAACAATCCAGCAGCCATTTAACCAATCAGTCAATCAATCAATCAGTCATCAATCACTTGGATTTCTTAAAATAAGCTGACCAACATTTAGCGTAATTTGTCCACTTTTACATTATTAATGCGTTAAACAATTAGTCTCAATCAAAATTATTCTCAATCAATACATCATGCATTATGTTTCATAAAGTACATTCCTGAGTAGCTGCAAAGTAAGAGCTACTATGAACCAAAAACAGAGTTCATCTATCAAACAATCCAGCAATCAATCAACCAATCAGTTAATCAATCAATTAGTCATCAATCCTTGCTTTTTTTTTTAATAAGCCAGTAAACGTTTAAGATAGTTTCTCTATTCCCAAGCTTCAATCAAAATCATCTACAATCAATAGTGCAAAATTCAAAATAATTCTGATAAGAGATTCGCTATGATGTATCAATCAAACTAATCAATCTTTCGCTCATGACCTACTTTTATTAACAGAGACGCGCTCAGTGAAACAATTGTCCAGCTCTCACCAAGCTAATCAATGAGCTCCAATCAAAGTGTCACCCAATCAAAGAATACTTACAATCAAACTGCCAACAATCATAGTGTAAGCGAGGCTAGCTAATTCGCATAAATAAACATTTGCCTCGGACAATCGCTGGCTAATCATTCAGCAGGCGCACAAAGGGCAGCACAGTCGACAATCGAAGTAAATGCTCGATTGCTTACCAATGCGATTAGCATGGAAAACAATCAGCTTTTCATTTTCAATCGGAAGCAGAGCTGTTGAAACAATGCGCTGCGTAAAGAGATAAGACACAAGGGACTCGAATCTCGATTTGGATTGAAACAGAGACAGGAACAGAGACAGAAACAGAGATGGGGACAGAGATAGGGATAGGGTTTGGGAATGGCGAAGGAGTTGTGAATGTGGACTGCACGAGTGTAGCCACATTCATAACATGGCTTTCATTTTATGTCTAACATTTCGCATTTGTTAAGCAGACATCCCAGATTTATTACGGTTGCGCATACGCCAGATGTAACCAAAGGAGCTGCCAGCATTCTCGTAGACCCGCAAAAGGACAAATACATCCACAAAAAAAAAGGAATGAAATAAAAAAACATTGTATTCAAATACAAGTAAAGCGAATCGCCGCCGGACAGCTGGCTGTAAACATGTCACGGCGACTGCGGATAACAATCTGATCTTAGCCATTATAATTTGGTGCCGCATTTGATTTATGCGTGCAGCCAGGTAAGGCAGGTAAAGGCTTAACGGGCCGAGCATAAAACACAAGCAATTACATAAAACCAAATCCATTACGTAAAACTCGTCATTCAATAAAACCCGAAATCAAATAAGCTGAAACCCCATCTGTTATATACATATATATAAATAGTATATATGTATATATGTACATCATCTCTCGCGCATAAAATCTAATTATAAGGCATTGAAACATTCAATGTGGGCCAAACAGGACTTAACACTTTGTGCCGGAACGCTTAAACGGCTTAGTCCTGCTTGCCCAGCCGGTGGCAGCAACTTTTATGACCTACGCCCTGGCCCCTGGCCCCGGCCGAGATATTTTATGTGTGTATAGAAGGTAGCAGAGCCTGTAGAAACACATCAACTGCTATACATATGCAAAACTGCAGCCAGCTCAGATGGCAAACAGGTAGACACAGCTTTCATTCGATTGTCATGCAATGCTGCCTTCTACATGGAGCATATCTCTATGTGTATTCACTAAGCTTTATCTCTAAATTTCATATATACATATATGTATGTACATACATGTATATATTACATACACATACATATCTCCATCAGACTCCAGCAGGAAACATTTTCAAATATCAGGTCTGCATGCAATACTTATTTACATGGAGCATTGCATCTGAGCTTTATCCCCGTACTTCTATACATATATACACATATACATATATACATATATACTTGTCTCCTTGCCAAATGCAGCAAGGACTCATAAGTCAAGTTAACAGGCCAACAGGTACAATACTTCCATGGAGCATTACACTTAAGGCTTTGTCGCTGAATTTGTTTGAACAGCGCTTGTTTATGGCAGCGCAGTCCATATACGACATATCGATATGGCAACTCTATATCTTTTGATAGAGACAGACTTAATACGCCGCACAGGCTCTATGCGGCCATTTAAGAGATATGTCAACATAACTACTTGAGCCAAATAAAATGTTTATTATCGTAAAAAAAAAAAAATCCTAGTTACGTTCAATATGGGCAGCCTTGTAGGGTTGCCAGATAGGTCTGTCGAATATGGATCATCCTACGTCTCCAAGAGACTGTGCCAAAAATGCAGCAAATTGCATTAACACTTTCAAATCTCAGGTGACATAGTCTATGGCTAGCAGGTAGACAATACATCCATCTAATCAAAGCTGCTTTATATGGAACATTGCATCTGGGCTTTATCTACGAGTGCTGCCATATGGCAACCAAGGGCATTCAATCTACAATTTCTGCTGCTGCGGCTGAAGTTTTTCTTTACATTTCGTTACATTATTCTTCTCTTTTTGTATATAAAACCCAATGAAGCAGCCAAGCAGTGGAAGATAAACAGTCAGCCAGGAGCAGCAGCAGCAGCATCAACAGCAGCAGCAGCAGCAGCATCAGTTCAATTTCTGCTCACCATGATTTCAATTTCAAAATTTACGCTTCATTGGTCAGTAAAAAGAAAGCGCTCTAAATGCTAAGCCAGCTGCCGTTGCGTGGCCACAAAATGTGACATTAAAAAATGTTAACCACTTGTCAAAGTCAATCGAGAAGCCAGCCCAGCTCAGCTCAGCGCAGCCAATCCCTACACTTCCCCTTGGCTTATCAGTGCCACCCACACACTTGTGTAACCCGACTACAGACAGCCTCAGTCTCTTGTGTAATAAATGAAAAATCTTATCATCATCGCATATTGGCAGTCGCGGCAGGTCAAAGATGGAGCCGCAGCGAGGAAGTAAATGCCGGCACACGCGGCGTATGCGCGATTCCCCGAACGACACTCGCCGAGATTGCGGTTAATTAGAGGCGGCCCACGCCCACAGCATTGTGCCAGACGTTGCTAATCGCCCTCATCAACTGACCAACAAGACCACAGAATCATCTCCGCCTCCAATGCCACACAACAAAAACCTCCTGCCACCTCCCCCCCCCCCCCAAAGGTCGTCGCGCTCCTCGCGCACCAGACACCCCAGCGAGCAGAGGACAGTTACTTTTGCACGACTAATAAGTCCCCCTCTGGCTCTTGCTCAGAGTTTACAAATTATGTTTAACATCAAATGAAATCGTCTCATCAAAATTTAATCCACGCCACATTCCGCAGCAGCGGCCAGAAGTGCGCCCCGCGGTTGCCTGTGCGGCAAGTCGAGCGATTTTCTTGCGAATTGTCGCAGTCAACTCGATTTACTCCCTCTCTCGCGCTCGCCCTTGGCCTCTCTTTCCCCTTCCCCTTTCTTTAAGTTTTGCAACTGAAGCGATTTGGATGCCTTTTTTACCAACGAAAAATTATAGATTCAAGCAGAATGAAATTAAGACATAGCCCTTGATTTTAATGAATTATTATTTTTATATAATATACAATGGAAAAATTTGTGCTTAATAGCTGCTCAGATGAATTATGAATACTTGCCTATAACACGAATAGCAAACCAGATCTGATAGTCTATCATTAGCTAATCCAATCAGAGCATCAGGTCTTAGCTGCAGCGACAGGAACAAACAGGAAGAGGAGCGGAGTCTAATGCGATTATAGATGACAAATGACAGAAAGTAGTTTTAAGATTAGTTTTATTCGACTAGGATTTTGAATGAAATAGCTGCACTAAAGTATTAGATTTATATTTCATGAATTCTGCTGGATCTCCTACTTTAAATTTGCTGTAAAAGAAAAGCAAATGGAAATAAGTATGCATAGGCATAACAACTAAGACTCTTGTAATGAAGAAGCTATAAGATATTCTCTCTCTCTCTCTCTCTGTCTCACCTCTTGCTTTCACTCTGTCTTTATCTTCCTCTCTCTCTCTCTCTCTCTCTCTCTCTCTCTCTCTCTCTCCCTCTCTGTCTCACTCTCTTGCTTTCACTCTGTCTTTATCTTCCTCTCTCTCTCTCTCTCTCTCTCACTCTCTCCTGTTCTCCTGTTCTTTATCTTCCTCTCTCTCTCTCCCTCTCTGTCTCACTCTCTTGCTTTCACTCTGTCTTTATCTTCCTTTCTCTATCTCTCTCTCTCTCACTCTCTTGTTCTCACATTCACACTCTGTCACTCACTTTCTCTCTGTGTATCGCTCTCGCTCTCTCTCGCTTTCCCTCTGTCTCTTTCTCTCTATATCTCACTCTGTCTATCTCTTTACCACGCTTTCTCCCACTCACTCTGTCTCTCTCTCGCAATCTTACTCTCTCGCTCTCTCCATCTATCACACTTTCGCATTCTCGTTATCTTCTTATCACTGTCTCCGTCTGTTTCTTCGGGCAGTACTTAAATTAATTGCGCTCTCAAGACAAAAATTTAATGCAGTAAAATTCTACGAAAAGCTTATCAAGACATTTTTTATCAATAACAAGATATTTGTAATAAATATAATATATAAATAATATAAATAAATATAAAATGCTCTCAAATCTGTCAGCGGTGCTGAGTGGTGCATGAAAAACTTGGGAGCCAGCACAACGCCTCAGCCTATCCTTGGTAATAGTTATAAAAATATACAAACAATCGACAATACATTAAATAAAAGTAACACACAAGCCAGTAGACTCTTTCACAAGAGAAGACGCAAAAGTTTCAAGGGAATGTACTTCATTTTCATTTCGATATTGAGAAAACCACACGCAAATCCTCTGCTCTCTCGGACAAACCGAGTCGAGCTTTACATTTTTCCATAGGCAGCCTGATGCAAGAGATGAAACTTGGAGGTCAGACCACAAAAGACCATCAATGCCCGTTTCAGCTGACCGCAGCCCACCTACACACACACACATATATATGTATATGTGTGTATATATACATAGTTGGAAGGCGTACCTCGCAGGCAAAGTATCTCGGCTGCGCTCTTGACAAGTGAATGTGACAGCTATGGCCGGAAAATGTGGCCAAGGAATGCAGCAATTGCGTGGGCTGATAAACAGCACGAGTCCGATGTCACTTTGAGCCCAAAAAGAGCCGTCCGTACAGAGTGCGTCGCCTCGTTCTGGCTCAGTTTTGCGAAACAGCCTGTACAATGCAATTACACAGGCTTTGCTGATTTGCACCATACGGTTAATTAGGAACTGCGCCTGAAGGCACAGATTGAAAGTCGTTCTCAGTGGCTACAATGTAGCTGGACCCCTGCATCCCTCTGCAACCGGGACTTTGCCTAAACGATGGAGCAACTATGAAGTCCCTCACTCACAATAATCTTTCATACCACAATAATTTTGGCCAAGTCCCCGCTCAAGCTCAAATTGAATTTATAGAGAATATAAGAAAATCCTATTCCATTTGAGTCGCCTCTAGTTACGCTTCAATTGAATCCGGGCAAGTTGAGCTTAAATGTCTAGCATTTTGCTGTGCCATGATGTGGCCTATTTGTTGTCTGTTGCCTCGCAAGGAATCCCTTATCAGCGATTATGTCAAATGCTGCCCACTAAGTAGGCCAATACCAACTGCTGTCACCCTTGTCTATCTATCTATCCCTATGTATGTGAGTGTGCGAGTTTTGTTTTGGTTTTTTATTATGCCTTGTTGCGGCATTGTGTTTGTTGCCGCTAACATGGATTCGAGTGGCTGTCAGTTGGTTGTCTTAAGCCTGATGCCAGCCGCCACTGGCTGTTATGAATATGATTGTCCGTCTGGGACCGGACACAGATCCCAGAGCTTAGTCAAAAATGTTGACTCGTGCATGTGGAGAGACTTAAGTGATTCGAAATGCCGCAGTAGTAGGTCAAGCAGCTGCCCGCAGTTCCCACACATTAACCCAACTCTCCTACCACTCCTACCACCCCTACCGCGCAGATTTCCCGTCCTTCCACGCTGGTCATTTCTTCATGTAAATGTGTAACCGAACCACAGCATAAATTAGGATCGTCATTTGCATGCGCCCAGGGACAGGGACAGGACCAGCCAGCATCAAGCCACAGGCGTGGCCAGCAGACAAGGCCAGCGGTTCGGTGTTCTGTCTGTTTGCTCGGAGCTCTTGCGACCAAAAAATTCCAGGCTTTTTACAATTTATCAACAAATTTTATTCAGAATCAACGCACAGCACAAAAACTGCACGCGAAGAAAGCATACAGTACGCACGACTTGCAACGAGAAGCGACTACAGTAAAAATAGCTAATATAAAAAGTGATAAAAGTGAATAAATTCATATATGTATTTTCCTTGGTCTACTAGGGTGGCTACAATAGCTGTTAAATTCCTTCAATATTCTAGGCAAAATGCTATTTTCTAGGAACTAATGATAGGAGACCTTTCTGAAAATGTTTTTCTGTAGTTGACTTTTTCAGGTAAGCCCAAACTAAGCTCTTTTATTCGCATTATATTGCAAACATACGAATTCCCTTTTACCGTTGCTCTACCGCCACTCCATCAGTACCATTACCGGTACTTTACCGCTGTACTACCCATATTCTACCACTCCTTTATAACTGCTTTACCGCAACTTTATCGCTACTCTACCGTCAATCTGCCGATACTTTACTGTTACTCCGCTCTACCGTCACTCTACCGCTACTTTATCGCAACTTTATTGTCACTTTACCGTCATTCTGCCGATACTTCACTGCTGCTCTACCGTAACTTTACCGCAGCTCTATTGTCACTCTACCGCTACTTTACCGCAGATCTACCGTCACTCTACTTTACCGCTGTACTACCGCTACTTTATAACTGCTGTACCGCAACTTAATCGCCACTCTACCGTCAATCTGCCGATACTTTACTGCTACTCCGCTCTTCCGTCACTCTACCGCTACTTTACCGCTACTTTATCGCTACTTTACCGCTACTTTATCGCAACTTTATCGTCACTCTACCGCCATTTTATCGATCCTTCACAGCTGCTCTACCGCTACTTTACCGCAGCTCTACCGTCACTCTACCGCTACTTTACCGATACTTTATCGCAACTTTATTGTCACTCTACCGTCATTCTACCGATCCTTCACAGCTACTCTACCGCTACTTAACCACAGATCTACCGTCACTTTACCGCTACTTTACCGCTTCTTTACCGAAACTTTACCGCTTCATTACCGCTGCTGTACCACCGTTCTACCGCTACTCTATCGCAACTTTAGCTTGAATCTACTGCTGGTCTACCTCCACTCTACGACTACTCTATCGCCACTCTACCACTGCTGAAGCTACTCTAGCGCTTTCTAGTCAGGCGAAAAGTGACGTGCCCCTTAGTCTAGCATACCCAATGGCTCTCCAGACACATCCCATGCATAAACATGACGGCATTTTAACAGCGTTTTTTGTGAGCTTTTTTTTCTGCCAACACCTCTTTATATTGCCGATAAAGCAATTTGCGCAAATTGTGGCCATGATTTTGTATCAATTGCTTTTTGCCAGCACCAGCTCCAGAGTCAGCGCAACTGCTCAAGGCAGGACAAAAATCGCGCATACGCCGCATGAGACCACCAACCGGGCCAATCGTTCAGCTACTCTTAGCTTTGCTTTCGTTACGTTGCGCTCGGTAATCAATTCGTTTGTTTTTCTTTTTTTATTATTTATTTCGGCTGCTGGCAAACGGCGTTTGGCAAAAGGCATGTGGCATGCGGCATGTGGCGTACGGCCAGAGCCATATACACTTAAACGCTTATTTACAGCCATATATCTTTGAGACGCTCGGCGAAATCCATGTTTGAGGTATGATAGCCTTACTTTTGCAAAGCTCTAACAATTTACACGAGTCGTCGAGTCGTCCTATTTATTATTTATTTTTATATACATATTTTGAAGCAATGCATCCAAGCCTAACAATTCAATCCACATGGAGCTATGTGGGAATTTGTAGAAACTTAAAGGACATTTCCTGCGAATTACTATTTGTTTCTATGCTTTTTAATTTCCCACGCTTTCGCAACGACACTAAATATAATAAATAAATGGATATTATTTGTGAAAATATTCTACTTGGAACTTCAAGGGTATTTAAGCAGCTCGCAAATGAAATGTGTTTGTTTTTCCCTTGAATTGTATCGCATTGAGCAATGCTTAACTGTGGAGCACAGCTTGATTTATATTTGTGTAAGTGAGTATATATTTATAGCTGTGTACATGTGTATGCGTGTATGTGTGAGCGTGGGCACATGTTTGTATATGTGTGTGTGTGTGTGTGTGTGTGTACCTTGGCATTTCATCCCTTTTGCATGCAAATAAGCGTGTAGCCCGGCATCAAGCAAAATTCAATTAAAACTGTTTTTGCTCACAGCCAAAGCAGGTGTACGGTGCGTGTGTGTGCGTGTGTGTGTGTTTGGATCAAAGATTAATGCAATTACATGATCCCAAGGCGTTGGCACATCCAGCTAGTCAGTCATTCAGCCAGTTAGTCAGTTAGTCAGTTAGTCAGAGCGTAAGCCGTAAGTCAGGCGCTACAACACAATTATTAACATCTCTGAAAATGTGAAAGTGAACTCGGGGGAAATCGAATGTGTCTCTGCGTGTCTACATTTGTCTCTGTCTTGATTAGCTCTCCTTATCTGTTATTTTGATGCTGTTTGCTGTTTTTCGTTTACCTAACCACATGAAACATGATGCAATTAACAGAGAGTATAGGCTAGCTGGCGTTTCATTCAAATGCACTTTCACTTCAATTTATGCAATGCCTGTCACCTTTGTGGCTCCCTCTCTCTCTCTCTCTCTCTCTCTCTCTCTCTCTCTCTCTCTGTGTCTGTCTCTCTGGGCAACTCTCAGAGAGATTTCACAGATTCTTTGAGCGTTCGCTTGAATGAATGGCACTCTTGTGGACTGGCAGTGTCTGCCTTTTAAGTGCCGACACTTTGTTCCGTAATTCTCAAACTTATGTTTGTGAATTTGTTGTGAGAGAGTGTGTTTATATGTATGTGTATGCGTGTCTGTCTCTCGTTCTGTGTGCGTGTGTGTGCCTGTCGTTCCACAGTGGTGCCCATGGAATGTTAATGGAGTGAAGCCTGCCACAGTGCGTATACTTAATATATGAAAGCAAGACAGGCACTTGAATTGAATATACTCTCTGAATGAGTGTCAAGAGTGTCTGATCTGACTGACAGAGTGAATGGTTGACTTACTGATTGACTGACTGAACGATTTTCTGATTGATTGATGGATGGATTCTCTGATTGTATGTATATATGTATCTGATGTACTGTATGTAATTTTAAGTTATGTTTATATAAATGACATTGGATGATAGATTTGACCGACTTATTGATGGCATGACAGACTGACTGAGTGATTGGTCTGCCATACTGATTGATTGACTGAATGACTGTATTGATTGATTCAGACTAATTCAATGTTTTATTTGGAGGACTGCTTTCCTTATATATAAATGATCTATACCCTGACTGACAGACTAATTGGCAGATTGACCTGATTGATTGATTCAAGTTTTGTCAATCGACATAGGGCTTTAAGAACATGACAAATTACCTACTGACTGATTGATATGTTTTGATGGACTGATTTTTTGTATAAATGACCAATTTCCTGACTGATGGATGGATTGATTGATTGACTGGTTGACTGATGGATTGACTGGTTGTCTGACTGATTTACCGACTGACTGATGAAGTGATTGACTAGTTAACTGACTATTTGTCTTACTAACAGATCGACTGACTGATTTACCGACTGATTGAGAAACTGTCTGAATGGCTGACTGACTGATTTACTGACTGATTGACTCAGTGGTTGACTGACTGACTGATTTAAAACTGATTGACTGGCTGGTTGACTGACTGATTTATCGACTGATTGATGGACTGGTTCACTGATTGATTAGTAAGTGATTGCTTGCATATCAGTATATCGTTGTACTGATTGCATAAATGACAAATGGACTATCTATCCATCTATCCAATAGACGAACTGACTGGCCATCCAACTGCCTTTTAAGCATTCCAAATAACTACATACATACATACGTCTACCTGCCTTCGACACTGCATCATAATCCAACCCGATTGAGGAGACTTTCGCCTGGCTGTTTATGGCAAGAAATTAATTTGAAGGCATGCCGTTTATGTAGCATGGCTCAAGGTGTAAATTGAGCTCGACTAGGGCCAGCTATGAACATTTTATGGCCTGCTCAATTATTGAATAAAAACCCGGTGCTGTAAAAGCACAAAGCTCGGCGAACCCTTACCCATCTGGTAGGGGCCGCTCGAAGCAAGAGTTGGCATCGGAGCTGGCCATAAGAGTCGTCATTGATGACTGCAGAGCCAGAGCGAGTGGGGCATCCCGACAGCTGCGTTTTCTCTCGCCAGCTCAAGTCACACGATAGGCGATAGCCCGGCAGAGGAGCCTCAAGTGAGCGGCGGGGCGCGGGCGGCTTGGAGACTCGGTAGGGGGAGTCTTTGGTTTTATTTACCTATTATCGGGTCGGACAGCTCGTTGGCCCTGCTCGTTAGGGCGCGACTGGCTGCCACAGTGGGTCACATAAATTTGCAGTCAAGTGTTTGTTGCTTGCCTGCTCGTCCCGCTTTGTGCCACGTGCGGCACGGCTCAGTTTCGTTTCGTGGTGCTTGCCGCTATCCGTTTATCCCTTGCCCGGATAATTTTTCAATGTCAGAAATTTGTGCGCCCCGTTTGAAAAATTGAAAAGTATTTTAATGGCAACGCCGACGCCGACGACGACGACGACGGCAATGAAAATTAATGGCCGCCCGTTGCCAGCTTCTGCTTACAATTTTTCCCGTCCTTTATTTTTACATTTTTTTTTCGCGCTGCGCTGCAATTGCAGCAAGCGGCTTAAATTCGGTATTAAATTGACTTTAACTTTGCGGCGTGATAACAGCCGGAAGGATAGCACGGATAACGGCTGTCAGTGGCGATTGATCCAGTCAGCAGGTAAGCGCTGAGCTCCATAGCTCAATGCATATTAAACGACTTAATTAATTATTCAATTTTTTGGAATTTTGATCCAATTGATATCGCACAACTTCGTGTAAGCCATTTTTCAATCGAATTCAATTCATTTATCAAGCCGAAAATAGAGTGTATTCAAATGGTGAGATGAGGTGTATTAAGCTAAAGTTGAGAACAATTCGAAAATTGTCTCGGATTTTCATTAGAAACTTGAAAACAAGTAGGATTGCTGTCATCGGACTAGAATTTGTGGGGAAATACACAATATTTCCGTATTTCCGCATTCACTGCATGGATGAGAATTGTAAATCTGAAGCAGCCAGAAGTTAAATTATCGATTTTTATCGATAATCAATAAGTTGTTTATAATATCTCTTACACACGGACGAAGAGACAAACGGATAGACGGTAGGTCTAAATAGATTCAGCTCATCGCCCTGATCAACCAAATATATACTACATACTACGCCTACATCCACGCCTCCTTCTGCCCACTTGCATTTTCGCAGCATCATTTTACCCAGAATTTCTAATTGATTATAGTTAGAGTATAACAAATCCTTTTTCACTACAATTTCTCTACAAGTGTAAAACCTACTTAAAGCCCTCTTCATTTCAACTTTGCAGCTATACAAACTCCATGGGAATGTCAACATTATCAACAAATGGCATAAGTCGTACAAATGTGAACAGCGCTGTCGAGAGTCGTAGTCGCAGTAATTAATTAAATTACACAACACTTATCGATAAAAAGGACACGGCGAATGGTGAATAATCAAAGCTAGCATCGTAAATCGATAAGGAAATCATTTACAGCAACAATGGCGATGCCATCAAGCGCATGTGTGTGTGTGTGTGTGTGTGTGTGTGAGTGTGTGTATTTTGTATGGTTTGCAGATCGCTCGTAATCCAGAAATGCTAATCAAAATTTTTGTGAATTGCGACTTTGAATTTGAATGCGAATGTGAATGGCACTCAGTCGTGCGTTTGTGCGTGTGTGTGTGTGTTCATCAAATTTCAATCGAATCAATTGAAGCCTACAAAAGTCAATACTCAAAGCAGACAGGCAGGCAACGGTACTTGGATGCGCCCATTTTGCCCATTCACATGTCATTTGCTAAATGTATGCGCATTCCACACGCCTCATTTCGAATGAGCATCGAGACGAAAGCCTGCACACAATCTCCCACACACACACACACACACACAAGCATTTGACTGATTGACTAACCCGAGTGCCTGGCATAATTATTTAACGCTTTTCATCAATCATCAAAAGTGCGAGTGTAAAGTGTGAGCTAATTAGCTCAAATATTTAATTGAGGCAAATAAAATCTGAGCAGCGCCCGAAAGTATGCAGCAGCAAATGCCAATACACTTACATGAGCCAAGTTAACTTATTGACCCAGTCTATGGCAAGCAGAAATACTCTATGGCAACTATGACAAAATATACAATTAAAGAGCTTTCCTATATGAGAAATCCCCTTGTGGCTCTGTAATCAACGAAATGCAAAGTTTGCACAATAAACTGACAGAGAAGAAACTTAAGAAATTTAAGAAACTTAATGCCATATAGGTTTGATGAGTTGTATCCTTATACAGCTTCAAATACGCGAAGAACTTCGCAGCAGCATCCAAATTATATTGCAGCAAATCTGATTACAAATCATATTTTTTGAGCTTGATATATGTCAGAATATAATAGAATAGGGAATCAATAATAAATCTACAATAAAACACTTACAAATCCATTCACTAGTTAAGGCTTAGAGTTAAATACCTGAGAGGATCTAATTCAATAAGTTGCAGTGAATTGAACGGAATAAATATCAAAGCGACAATCATATTTTACTTTGAACTAGTTCGTTTCTGTATATCATATGGATATACATATCATCATGTCATATTATATGCCTTTCTCTGTGTAGATTCTGCTAAGGATAATGCGATTTCATCACAAGAGCTCGAACTCAATAATACTTTTCCTATGTCTGGCAGATTTTACGGCAATCAACTGGAATCTTTGATTTTTCTTAAAGATATTTATAGATATATACATATATCCTTTACTATATATACATATATCATCCCATAATCATGTTTTCTCAAAACAAGACCAATTTTTGTACATAAAATTTGATAACTCAAATACATACGTAAGTATGTACATATATACATATGTTTTTGAAAAATTCTTTAAGAATTATATAATGTAGAATATACAGTAAGCTCAAGGTACCGTCGTAATATCTGGAAGGAGTTATAATCATAAGAGTTAACTCATTTAAAATTGAGTGGAGACCTGAATTTTCGTCGCAGAAGCCATATGAACGATATAAGCAGAGTCGTTATAGCCGGATTCCACTGTATATGATTGAATATACCTAGAACAATAGAAACAGCAGCACTAATGCAATGCTCATTCAAGCATCTTGTGCAGCTCCTTTAGTTCAATTAGTTTATAGTTCATAGTATTTATGATGATATGCAATATATCATAAAATAAATCATCAACTGAAATAACCTAAAGTGTACAGAAAGTACTACGAATTGCGCACTTTTCTCAAACTCTCTCTCTCTCTCTCTCTCTTTCTCCTTGAACTAGTTCCATGATTAATGAATGAGCAAGTTAACTAATTCAATTGAACAACTTTCACTAGTGTATGTGACGTGTATAAGAGCATTTCAACTGTCGCATATCAAAGAGAGAGAAAACAGCAGGGGTGTGTGTGAGTGTGAGTGTGAGTGTGTCAGTGTCAGTGTGTGCGTGTGGCACTTGAGCTGGCATTGCTGGCATCGCTGACACGCACATAATTGGCGGCATCGTGGCTCAGTCGAGCTGCTCAACAGCTCAATGCGTTGGCAGCCCTCAATGCCTCAAGTTGCAAGTGCCAACAGTTGGTGCTGCCTGTCAATTGGCATTCGGAAATGTTGCCCGGCTCTCACTGCACTTGCCAGCGTGGTGAGCAGGAGCAGCAGCAGGAGCTGAGCTGAACTGAGCAGGGGCATATTTCTGCTCCAACCGAGCTGCCTACCTGCCCGCCCTGCCCGCCCAGTCCCCACTCTTTCAGTCACCCCGCATCAAATTACTTCCGCTGGATTTGAATATGTTGTTAAGGCCGCCGACAAAAAGGTAACGCGCTTCACTGTTTAAGCTGCCTCAAATGGCATACACACATACACACACATACACTCACAATTACGCGAATGACAGGAAAAGCGCGCACAATGCGCATGAAAGCATAAAAAGTGGCAAAAGAAAAGCGAATGCGTGTGTGTATGTGGAATGCGCGGCGCAAAGAAATGGCAAAATTATAAAATATACACAGTCACACACACGCATACGCATACACACACACACACTTGCTGAATGCCAATTAAGCCTATGCTTGAGCTCAGCATGTGTGTGTGTGTGTGTGTGTGTGTGCTTTGACAGGAGGACAAGGACAACGCCTGCGTGGCAATCAACAAAAGACGCGAAGCCAAATAATAAATTTAAAAAGAAGCAGGCCCATGTGTATATATGTCTCTCTCTCTCTCTCTCTCTCTGTGTGTGTGTGTGTGTGTGGGGCGTGACTGTAAAAAGACGCCCAGCACAAAAGGGAAATTGTAATAAAAATAATTGACAACTATTTGACATGCCTCATGTCCGACGCACGCAAAAGGCCATGCAACAAGGATCTGAGCACACAATCCCCAGACGTGCATTTACCAGCACTTTAATAGGCTCCCGCTGTACGTGTCCGTGTGTGCGTGTATGGGTGTGAGTGTGGTTAAGTAGGTGAGTGTGTGTGGGTGTGGGTGTGGGTGTGGGTGTGGGTATACGGACAATTGTCTATAGACAAGTCTGCAATTTTACATTTTGTTGCCTTTCATTTCGGGCTCACATGATAACTGGTTACAGCTGCAGCTGCTAGCGTCACTCACTTCTTGATTGATTACAGCGAAACGAAGATAACAGAAAAGCACACATATACATATATACGAAATATACAAAAAATACGAAAAATGAGTAAATAAATAAATTTAAAAAAAAAGAAGTGAGAAAACTCTAGTCGAGACTGCTCGACTAGGCGATACCCTAAACCCTCCATGCTGATGCTCCAATCATTCTGCACACATGCATACACATGCATTCACCCGCACGCTAACTGCGCAGTAAGCAGCGACTGCGCTTGGGCTGCGCTGCAGTGTGGGCAATATTATGAGAATTTATTTGTTGAATAATTTCGTTTGTAGACGTACAATCTAAATGAAACTTTCAGAACGTATTCATAATGTATAAATGTGTGTACATTCCAAAGCACAAGTCTCTAGTGCTTGAAATACGTTTTTTACGAATTGTGGGCAAAGAGGGCGTGGTATCCAAAATCTGTAAATTACTAAATTTGTGTAATCACCAAATGTATATACACAGTAAATCTGAAGTCTCTAGGTCTAATAGTGTTCAAATTAGGCGGAAAAAACAATAGCAATTTATCGATTATTCTCGATAAAAGCGATATCGGATGAGTTATCGAAAAAATAAGATAAACTTGTACTGCCTATGGTATACACGAGTATGCATACCAAATTTCAGCTCTCTAGCTCTTAAACCTTCTGAGATCCTTTTGCTCATACGGACGGACGGACGGACAGACGGACAGGGCTATATCGACTCAGCTCATCGCCCTGATCACGAATATATATACTTTATGGGGTCTGCCACGCCTCTTTCTGCCTGTTACATACTTTTCACAAAACCATTATGCCCTGATTTCCCATTTTCAATGGGTTCAGGGTATAAAAAGAAAAAAGTGAGACAGCCCCATTCATATAATCAATTTGGTGCTTGCCAGCACTCAATGCTCATAATTAAATGAAAATTCAGTGAAATTTTATTACTGCAAATTGCATGAAAAGCAACCAGAGAACCGAGAACCGAGAGCTGAGAGCTGCGAGCTGAGAGCCAATAGCCAGCGAAATAGCATTTTGATTGATTCCCTTGAACCCATTTCATTAGTAATTCCATGAAATTGAATTGCCAATTTTGAAAGCGTCACAAATTTCAGCTCAAAGGCGAGTTAAATACAAGAAAAGAAGAAAAACGAAGAAAAAAAATTAAAAAATGCTGTCAAATTAGCGAAAAGATTATTAAATCACAATCAGTAAGCAAACAATTAATTATTGAGCGATGCTGGAGCCAGCAGCAGCAAATCAAACGGAATACAATCATCCAGATAGATGGATAGACATATAGACATACATATATTTACATATATATACATTTATATGCATATGTATATATGTACGTTTCATGTGTTTATTCAAATGAAGCTACTCAATTCAAGAGTTTATATATATACAATTCTATATATATACAATATACCCTATATACATTGAAAGTGGGAAATCAGGGTATATTGGTTTTGTGCAGACGTGGCAGACCCCATAAAGAATAAATATATTCTTAATCAGGGTGACAAATTGGGTCGACTTAGCCCTATCTGTCTGTCTGCCCGTCCGTAGGTGTGAATTCATCGATCCCGGGACCTATTAGATCCAGAGAGTGGAAATGTTGTAGGAACGATAGCCAGCCTTGATTTACGGTTATCGATTTTTCATATATAAAATTATATCTCTTACATCTTTGCATCTCTACATCGCCAAGCTTTTAAGTATAGATTCTTGTATATTTTATAATATTTCCTTTTTGGTTATATTTTGAATATCGGCCTCGATAACTATTAAAATATCAGTCCATTTCGAAGGGTATCGTGTAGTCGAGCAGGCTCGATTAGACATTTTTGACTTGTTTTGCATTCAGAGATTTGCGTTGCCTTCGACAGAAATCAAAGTAAAATTTGAAATGGAATTGAAAAAATTAAAATTAAAATGAAAATAACAATTATTTGTTGAAATCTTTTGAATTAATGCAAAAATAGAAGAGGTAAAAAAAAATAAACACACACACACACACACATTTCACTCATTTAGAATGCCTTTCAAATTTTCGTATTTATATTTTAATTTTGTTTACAGAAACCAAAATCGAATTCAAATCCCCCATGAAAAAGTCGACGCATCAAGTTTGATTCACTAAATTCTTTGCCTTATTCTAGCTCGGAATTTTGTTGTTTTCCTTGTCTATTAATAACAATCAAAGAAATTAAATTGAATAGAAATTGTTTCAAATTCAGTTCATAAGCAATTAATGCAATGCCAAGGTAGATGTTTATGCTCGCTATCGAATGTGAAAAGAGCATATTGGTTTTTGCCATGCTCGCATGTACAGAGCCCTAGACCGAATATACATATATTATATATATATAAATACTATAACTAGAAACCAATAAATTCGATAATTTAATTTGTGCTGACCTACTCTGTACATTTATCAACACAAAATATACGTCCTCTAGGGGGCGTGGCTTCTAAACTTTTTTCGCCAGCGTCCTAAAATGTAATATAAACATTTTATATGCTCCCCCCCATTGGGGCAATGGCACATCTGGTCAGAGTATATCTTCTGCAGCTTTATAGCCACAAACTCCAAATTCATGGACCAAGTTTTTGCGGGGCTCCTTTATTGATTTACCAAATGTCATATATACATATATGTATATATATGTATATGTACATGTGGGGTGTGGCGATTGGAAAAAAAAAGAAATACCTTTAAAATTTTAGAGCTACACGTAAAAACTGTATCAGTTGTATTCCTGCAGTTTTATTCTTGCTTTTGTGATTGAGAACTCATATATTCCAACATGTTTGAGTTGAATTCAATAAATCCATCAGAGATAAGCCTATAAATTACTATCAGCCTATAAATTTGGGGATGGATATATTGATTTTGGAATGCATTAAACCATTTCTGGACCCTGCACGAGTATGATGCAGTCGGAGTGCAATATTCTCAATTCTTAATATTGATTTACATATTTTGAGTCACACTCCACTCTGTCACCTCTCACTCTCTCTCATTTGTCTTGCTTCCCTCTTCTTTCTCTCTTTCTCTTTCTCTCTCTCTCTCTCTCTCTCTCTCTCTCTTCTATTCGTCTTTATCTATATTTAACCCTCTCATTCTCTCTTTCTCTCCTTCGTAAGCTCTATATCTGCCACTCGCTCTATCTCCCCCACTCTATTTATATTTCTCTTTCTCTATCTCTTTCTCTTTCTCTTTCTCTTTCTCTTTCTCTTTCTCTTTCTCTTTCTCTTTCTCTTTCTCTTTCTCTTTCTCTTTCTCTTTCTCTTTCTCTTTCTCTTTCTCTTTCTCTTTCTCTTTCTCTTTCTCTTTCTCTTTCTCTTTCTCTTTCTCTTTCTCTTTCTCTTTCTCTTTCTCTCTCTCTCTCTCGTTCTGTCTATCTTCCCCTCTTTCTCTATTCCTCGCCGTCTATCTCTCTCTTTCTCTCCCTCTTTGTTTTTATCTCTTACTCTTGCTCTAACTCTCCCCCTTGACTTATCTCTTTTTGTCATTTTCTTTCCCCCCTCTAAGCCGCTCGTTCTCCTTCTCTTTCTTTCTTTTTCTCTCTATCTCTCCCTCACTCTATCTCTCTGTCTCACTCTCTCTCTCTCTCTCGCTCTCTCTGTCTCTCTCCCTCTCTCTCTCTCTCTCTCTTTCTTTCAACGTACACATACATCTGTTTATAAATATGATTGGAAGCACACTAATAAGTATCAGTTGAGAATTAGATGCCGATTGGCATGCTCATTTGGCATATTCGGAGCAGTCGCAGCAGCGGCGAAGAAGCGGGAGTCAAATGAGACACGTTCCGGCTAATAGGCACGTACTTGGGAAAACGACAGCGCCAATGGCCAATGGGCAATGGCAAATAAAGATGGCAATAAAGCAACGTGGCAAATGAGCTGCGCTGCGCTGTGTTGCGCGGTGTTGCGCTGTGCTGTGGCAACACGCGATGGTGCCACGCGTTGGGCGCCACCAGAACGGCGGCAATAGCAATCGCTACAACCGGAAACGGGACGAACGTGCAAATAGCCATCGGAGAGACTCATCCAAATGATAAAGTGGATTAGAGGAGCAGCAGCCAGCACCAAATCAGATGCCCCGCTGGACTCGCTGCTACTTGACTTGACTTGCCTGGACTTGCCTGGACTTGCCTCGACTTGCCTGGACTCTGTAGCGCACAACAAGTGCTGTCGCATGCCTTTATTTATGGCAATGGCATTGCACTGTTGCTCTCAATGGGCGTCGATAAATCTCAGTTATCGAAATTCGCTTGGCCAGCGAGAAGAAGAAGCGGCGCCAAATCAGAGATAAAGAGTGGCCAATGGGGTGGAGACTTAAAGGTGGCTAAAGGCCAAATTCGAATTTATCCTTATCTCTGATTGACCAACAGACAGACGGAATGATTGACGGACTGATTTGGGGTCACGCGGATGTGACTGATTGGGTGCCTAGCAGACTGACAGGCTGATTAACTGACTGACTGATTGATAATGCAAAGTCAATCAGTCCATCATTTTATATTTATATTTTATATAGATTTCTTACATTGACTGATTGATCGACTTGACTAACATTGCTCGACTGATTGGTTAACTGATTGATTGCTTAACTACAGTACTTCCTTACTGACTGATTGGATAGCTTATTGATTGACTAGCCAATTGATTGATTAACTGCATCACTGGTTGATCAATTAACTGATTGACTGACCAATTCACTCAGTGATTGGTCGGCTAACTGATTGACTGACTATGTAGATAACTGACTGAGAATATAATTAATTGATTGAATGCTTGGTCGATTGAGTAACTGTCTCATTCAATAATAGACTGATTGACTTAACGATTGAATGCGGGTGTCATTATCTGATTGATTGGTTATTTGAATTGATGGATTAATTGACTACGTCACTCCTCTAGTAACTAACTCCTGACTGACTACCATTGATTAACTGGCTTTGCAGTTGACTGGCCAACTGCTCGGTTATTGACTTACTGACTGACCGACTTTATGATTGCCTCATTAAATTCAATTGTAATATTTTGCCCCAAAAAACTCACTTTAAATTGATATACATATGTATGTGTATATATAAGCTTATATAAATGTATATAGATATATGATATATATGTATCTCTGCCCAATATATCTAATATATAATAAGTTAATGTACTTCTGCGACGTTTGCTGGAATAGTTTGCCGCGACTTTCCCTTGCCCATTCATGTGCAAGCAGCTGCAGAAACCGCGCGCTGCTCAAAAACTTTTGCTATATATTGCACAGCTTTTTTCACACATAAACTAAAAGTTTTTTGTTTTTTTTTTTTTTTAGTTTTTAATTTAGTAAAGTAATTCACAAGTTGTTGGCCAATCGCTGTTTGAAATTCTTGTTGAGGTGTTTTACCCTCTTTCGAGCAATATAGCGTTAAATGGCGCATCGCGTGCCCTTTAGCCAGTATGTGTGTGTGTGTGTGTGTGTGTGTATGTGTGTGTAACCTTGCAAGTAATTTACTTGGTGTCTGAAGGATTTGTAACTGCCAATGAATGCGTGTTAAAGAATCCGCCAACTGGGTCAACTAGCACAAAAACTAACTTCATCAACTGCAAATGCAGCATAATGCACTCTCTAAGGGTATATGGGTGTGTATGTGTGTATATGTGTGTGTACTTGATGTTGGTATGACTGTGTGCTGCCTTGGCATCACACCGCAACGTGTGCTTAACCATCAAATGAAAATCAAATCAACTCAAAATGTCAAAAAACTTTCCCAGCTAAATGCAATTTATGAAAATGCACACGAACTGACGAAAATGCCATGAGAATCGCATCTCCTCTCCCCCAATTTATGAAAATGCACACGAACTGACGAAAATGCCATGAGAATCGCATATAGGGGATTGATTTGCTGCTCACATTACCGAGAACGGTCGATGAACGCACAACAGGCGTGACTGGAAGTTCAATAGGTTCCAAAAGTTAATGCAATAAATAAAGGCAGAAGAATATATGGAAGCGGAATAAAATTCATGAATTTTGTAAGAAACAACCGACTGAAACATTATGTTCATTGACGAAAGCTTTTACTGTATGCATGTGCATGTATCGGCGTGTGTGTGTGTGTGATGCATGTGTATGTGTGGGCGTCTATGTGTGTGTTTACAAAACTGCAATAATGCGCGGCGTCCTTCTACACTTTCAGCGCGTCCAGCTCTGCCCCCACTGACAGCAGCCACTGAGCGTGAGATGCATGTGCATGTGTGTGTGTGTGTGTGTGTGGGTGTATATATGTGTAAGGTGTAGGTGTGAGTGTGTTTAAGTATATATAGAGTGGCTGTGCCGCAGCATAAAGTAGAAAGTGGTGCATTTTGTGCTGCTTGGCAGCTCGTTGTTCCATGCATGTAATTTCATTAGGGCAGTAGGACAAGCTCACACATAAATATATACATACATATGTATACTATATACATACATATATGAACACATGCATATGTATATGAAGAGCGTAAGCTTTATGTGAGAGCGCATAGAAACTGCACTTGGACACACACACATACACCCACACACGTACACAACAGAATTGAGAGCCGGCTGCTGGCATTCAATACTCAGCTGTTTAAAAAAGAAAAACAAAAAAATACTCAAAATAAACGAAATGCCAAGAAAATTATATATACATATATAAAAGCTTTAACTATTCGCTTTGCGTCTTAAGCTATGCTCCGCGTGTATTATGTAATTGTAGGACACACACACACATGTATATTTATGTATGAGCGCCTTACACACATACAACGACAGCCAGCAGCACGCCAGTCAAAGGCATAAAGAACACACACACACACTGACACAGAGGCACAGACACAGCGCAAGAGAGACACTTCATTTCTTGGCATTTTCTTTTTCTTGGACTATGCTAACACACACACACAACTATATACACCTACATATAATACATATATATATATATATATACATACAAACAAACATACTTATGCATGAGCATGTATTTTGCCTGCTGCTGCTGCTACGTTTTTATTATTATCGCTGTCACACACACTCACCACACTCACACACAGGCAGCGCAAGAGAGCGCACAGCAGCCAGCACTAACTCACATACACATACACATTCAGAGACACACACACACACACAGCGCTAGCATGTCGCCGCCTTTGTCCTACTCGCTGGCGTCTTCAGCTGACGCTGCCGCTGCCGCTGCCGCTGCTGCTACAATTTTGTCGCCATCTTCGCTGCCTTCGCCGTCGCCTGTTTTACCATTTTTCTTTTACGCCTGTGTCTGCGTCAGTATGTGTGTGTGTGTGTGTGTGTGTGTGTGTGTGTATTCGTGTTTGTGCCTATGCGTCTATGTATGTGTGTTACGTTCGGTGTTTATTTTTCGTCATTTCGAATGTGACTGCGAGTGTCATTTTGGTTATTTTCTTCTTTTCTTTTCTGCTTTCAACTTCGCCCGCTCTCAGCTTCGCCGCATTGTTATGCCCTAGGCTTGGCAACTAACCGAGTATATAGGTTTTGCATAACTGTTTGTTTGTTTTAAAAGAATTTTTATGCGCTCTGGACTCCATATATCCTTAATCTCTCGCTGCCTCTCACTCAGCTTCACAGTCTCGCGCTCTCTCTCTCTCTCGGCTGCTGCCGTAGAGGGCATTGTTCAGTCGTTGACACCTCTCTTTTTGTTTGTGTCATTGGCATTAATTAAACACATTTATGGATTGGCTTGGCCACAGGCAGAAGCAGCACCATCAGCAGCTAGTCCGCCCGTCCCTCAGTCCGACATTCCGTCAGTCGGTCACAATTTCAGCCATTCAATTATCGATTATGACATTCATTCACAGCTTTTGGCTGGGACGAAAATAGCAAGGCGAATCTTCTCTCTCTCTGGCTAGCGAGCCGCATCCCTTTGGCCAGCGTCCACGTTTTTGCCATCAAAGTGACAAAACGAGCAGCGAGCCAGCAAACGAGCGAGCCGACAAACAAACAAACAAACAAACAAACAACAAGACTGCCAGGCACTGGCTGGGCCCTGGCGGGGGTAAACATTAACTCTGCTGCCTGTGGCTGGGCGAACGGGGCGTATGTGTAACATTCGAGTGGGTGGTGTCAGTTGTCAGTCACCAGAATCGCTCAATTGACTCTTCATATGCATGTGTATGTGTGTGTGTGTGTGTGCGTACTAAAAATCTCTGCTACTGCAAACACTTTAAGAATTAGCCTATGGCTATATGAAATAATTCGCACACAATTTAGAAAGCTTTATCGCATATAGAATAGCTGTAGCTTAACTAATTTGTGCTATCGATAAAATGGGATAATTTCTTGCTATCGATTTTGCTCTACATTTATATCTCTGACATATATAAGAAATTGTGTTGTTTATTAGATCTATTAAGCCTATATATATGTTAATAAAGGCTTAATAGACCTAAAGTTCAAAAGTTTGGCATAAAACACTTTTTAAGCCACATCAAGCTTTGCTTTATGATAAGTCTATAAAATGATATAAATAAGACCTATATAAAATGATTTCCATATACCAAAATATTTAGATAAACACTTAATATATTATAAATTAAATTATTGTCAATATTTGATGTGTAAAATATTTAGATAAATAACTACAATATAAATAATAATCAAATAATTTAGCATAAATTATTAAATTTGCCGATAGGTTTAACTCAAAGAATTGAAATACTATACTCTACATCTCTCATGAAACACCTAACAACGATAAACAACTTATCGATAACACATTTACATTCGAGCATTGATTTCTGCACTTCCTCTGTTGTCCACATAGCAGTTGAATAACCTCAGCACATGAAGAGACAAAAAAAAAGAAGATGAATAGAGAATGAAATACGCAAATCGATAGCTCAAAACTAGCTTGAGATGCGCAGAGAAGGGCGCCAGCGCGTACTTCACTTTCTACCTAGCGCCCCAAGTTAAGGTAATCCCTACCAATTGACCGCAACAAATTGGAATTCACCGATGCAACGAAGAAATCAAAATGCGAAAACCCAATCAAATACATGGCAATAATTGTATTCTGGTCGACCAAATGCTGGCTTGCCCATCCACTCCTTGCTCCATGCTCCCTGCTCCACACTCCTGCTCGTGCTTATTGTGTGGCCGAGGGCAATGAAGGGAAAAAAAATAACAAGGCGCAGACAAGAGGCGACTACACTAACAACAACAACAACAACAACAACAACAATGAGAACAAGAGCAGAGATGAAGAGAAAGAAGAGCAGCCGCAGCATTCACTTTCACATCCTTGAAGGCGGCAATAGCAGTGCCAAAGGCCTAACCCGAGGGTGGCACACACACACACGTAACGATTGAGTAATTTTATGCGCTAGTGTGTGTGTGTGTGTGCCTCTTCTGCTTCTTCTGAGGCCACACACAACTTCATTAGCAGCGAGAATAGGTTTTGGATTTGGGATTTTTATTCTATTTTCTTTTCAGGCTTTTGATTTTCTTCTTTTTTTCTGCTTGTGACAATTTCTGTGCTGCTTGCTTTGTTACATAAATACACAATTGCAAACACATCAAAACAAAGATACACATAAGAAAAAGCAACTTTAAAGCGCAGCGAAAATGAACTGCTGCTTCTGCTGCGGCTGTTGTTGTTGCTATTATTGTTGTTGTTGTTGTCCCTTGTTGGCTTTGCTTTTGCGTAATTTGTCAACTAATTGGCACACGCAAACACACATGAAAAGCGTAAAAGATTTGCCTTGACTTGCGGTATTACATGAGTGTACATGTGTGTGTGTGTGTGTGTGTAAGTGTTGTGTCTTCGTCTGTCTCATACAAATTGGATTAACGGTCCAACAGAAAGGCAGCTGGAGCAAGCACGTTGACAGTCAGTCAACCTCCCCCCCCCCCCCCCCCAACGACCCGCACTCTAACATCTCCCTTCCTCACATGCACACATGGCAATAGGAAAGCTTTGCATAATTCGCGCAATTACAGTTATGTCTTGCACACTATAGACACACAGGCAACTAGAGTTAGCACACAACTATTAAGCAAACATTTTGTGTTTTTATATCTTTTTTATAATTTGGTCACACTTTACACGCACATTTTACAGCAATTCATCTTCTGCTTCTGGTGCTGCTGCTGCTGCTGCTTCCTCTTCTTCTTCGTCTTGAGTTGGGATCCTCACTTGCTCACTCTCTCGCTCGCTTTATCGGCCGCTATCTTCTGGCTGGTTTACGCTCCGATTTGTTAACAACTGCTCACTCGCGAAACAGCAACAAAAACAAAAACAAAAAACTCACACTCTCAGACAAACACACATACACTTACAATCTAACGGCCAACTTTATGCACCAATGATGGCAATAGATTTGAATTCGAAAAATACGCAAGGGTTAATAATTTCATTTGTTATTACGAATATATTTACAGGAGCGGGTTAGAGCATTCGAGTTCGGCTTGAGATTCGCACACTTTGTTGTTTTATTTTTTCTTTTTTTGCTGTGATATTGTTGTTATTGTTGCCAAAAAAAAAAGCAAAAAAAAAAAAAAAAAAAAAGAAGTAGTTGGACTTTTGCTTTCTTCAGCTACAGCGGAGACAACTGCTGCGGCTGCTGCGGCTCTGCTGCTGTTTTCAACTTTAAACAAACTACTCAAAAAAACAATTGGAGAGCGCACGAAACAGCTCCGCACCACATGACCGCACTACACGATTGACAGTTTGGCACTAAACGTGAGCTTCGCGAGCTTATCAGCCAGTCGGGGCCGAAGTGAACGAAGCGAACAATTCGCATAGCCGAAAGGAGAGCCAACCGAACTGAACGATGCTCGCTGTGGCTGTGTGTGTGTGTGTGTGTGAGTATGAGTGTGAGTGTGCGAATGTGGGATGTTTCGTATGAAAGTGATGCGTGTGTGTGTGTGAGTGTTTGAGTGTGTGACAGACAGAAGATGTGCGCGACTGTTACAAAAGTTGTAGCCAAAACGCCCAAGCAGCGGGCACTTTATACATGTTACCCATGTTCATTGAAGAAAGCGCAAACAGCACCGACAACCCATTGGGAAATAGCGCGCATGTGTTAATGGGTTTGTGTCCTGAATAACTAAGGAGAGCAGACACCTAGAGACGAGGATGAGGATAGAGCGAGAGCGCGTTGTAAAGAGAATGCACTGCACGCTACATAAAAGCTCTCCCTCAATCTCGCCCAACTAAAATTAACTCAAACACTGCATGCTTACGAACTGATCAGTGCGATCAAAAAGCTTTTTTATGCCAATGGCTTAAGTTCCTACTATTCATCATTATGATTGTACTCTTTAATGTTCATTGTCCAATTAATGATCTAAAAATGATTATTTGACTAACGCAATTAATGAAGATTTTTCGAATTTCAATACATATAACACTTTTTGCTTTAAATATTTTCGAACTTATTATTAACTTACGGTAGGAAAGGCAAGTTCAAGTTTGAACTCAAATTATAATCAAATATATTATTTTTTGTTTTATTTGAATATATATTTTTTTAGTAAATTTTAAAATAGAATATTCGGATGCCCAAAAATGTGTATTTAATTTAATGTGAATACATAAAAATATTCATAATTATAATACAATTTTAAAAGAATATCCATACCAAAGTATTTTGGCTTCTAATCATACACTCTATTAATAATATATTATAGATCATTTTCACAATTACTTTAAGAGCACCTATTGCATGTTCGTCATATATTCAAAATAAATTATATTCATATTTATACATACGCATGTATGTATGTATATGCTAAGCACGGTTAATTTTGGCTTAATATTTAATGATTATATTCCTGGCAGCTTAAACTTACATATATTAAACAAACACGACGCCAAAGTTTGTCTGCAGCATAAACTCTCGAGAAATCGGCAAATACAAAAATTAAATATTGTTTGCACGCTGCGGGCGCTGCGCATTTCCCACTGGGGCGAAAAGCGCTAAAAGCAACAACAACAAAAGCAGCAGCAGCAGCAGCAGCAGCGACGACGACGACGACGATGGCGGCAGCAGTGGCCCAAAGGAAACGCCAAGTGCCATGTGCGCCGCTTAAATCTGAAGCTCAATCTGACTGCGGGTGTAATGTTTTTGTATGAGTGTTTCTATATACATATATCCACACAGACTTACGTATGTATGTGTGCGTGTGTGTGTGTGTGTGCGATGATGGCGGCGCAGTGCCGAACTTTGTGCGGCCTTGCGGCCATGCTGTCTGTCTATCGCTCTCGCTTGCTCTTTCTCTCTCTCTCTGGGTCACCGTCGCATTGTTTGAATGTATGCGAGCTGAGAGCTTTGGAAAGCTGCGAGAAGAGCAAACGGCAACACAAACACAACAGCAAAATACACAAACTAAAAAAAAAAAAGAAAATGTAAAAGTAACAGAAAAAGAAAAACAGAGACCGAAACGCCACAAACGGCAAACGTGATGCGCGCATGTGTTTTATCTTCAATCTCAGCTGAAATCATCTGGCGGCCGCTGACGAAATGAAGGCAACTTACCCACCCGCCGCGTAGCAGCGCATACCACAACACTCCTCACCACACCACACCACACCACACCACGCTCAACTCACCTCACCTGCCTTGGCATTATGAAGGGCATTAGGTTGTGCGTTCGTATGTGGGTTCGTGCACGTTCGGCTCGCCGTCGCCGCCGCTCGGCTCAACACTGTCGGCGCCTCGTTCACATTCAGTGAAAGTTAATGAACGACATAGAGAGCAAGAGAGAGCGAGAGAGAGAGATTGCCAGAGTCAAAGCGAGTGCGATAGAGGCAGGAAGACAGTGGGTGAAGAGTGTGCTGGGAAGAGAGACGCCTTTCTGCGCTTTGTAATGGCAAGAAATTTGTACTTCCGCCCGGCGAGGACGGCCGTAGAAGATTTTAATTAAAAGCAGCAGCAGGAAATGTGACCCAAATAATACTTCCGTATAGTGTGAAAAATTGCCCAGACTTGGCGCTTGGCGCACAACAGCATCATCTCCGCAACCCTACCTCTCTTCGCCCCTCTCCCCACTCTCTCCGACAGCCTTAGAGCTTTGCTCATTTGCTGCCCAATTTGATGCACAGCGAGCTGCCCGGGAAGAGGCCATTAAAGCATTGCATCGCACTTGACTTCCGGCTAGACAGAGGCCAGCCGGAAGGACATGCCAACTATTTAATTAATTCATATCCATTTCTGTGCAACATTCTCATTTGACTGGCACGTCCTGCAATAACTCAGCTCAAGAATCGGTAGACTTACATATGTATATATGTACATATATTGATGCTGAGCCCATTCACAGTTGCCTAACCCATCTGCTACTCTATCTATCTCACTCTCAGTCACTCGCCCCATCTCCTTCTCTGTCTGTGCCTTTTGCACCTCTCGCTGCGCACCTTTGGCGAAGTTCCTTGTACGACCACCTGTTGCGGCTAGCCAACTACCCCCAGACTCTAGCCCACAGCCTCCTAGCCATATGTCCGCCCACTATCCATAAGTAAGGAACAACTTACGTAAATCTAGTGCGTATTGACTTGGAATCATAGAATTTGTCAAGCTTTAGACTTGCATTAGGTCTAAGTATTCGACATTTATAGAGCTGCCTTAGTGTAGGACCTATCGTTAGTCTGAGATTTGCATTAGACATAAGGATTAGACTCTGAGGGACTTGTTGTACTCTGAGATTTATCTGAAAACTTCGAATTTGAGAGATATTTCTTAGAGCTGTCTTTAGTCTTAGATTTTGAGAACGCGTTCTAGGATAGCATAAAGACATACAAATACAGCCAAAAGGCAATCAGATTCTAGACATTTGTGAATTTGCGATTAGGCACGAATGATTCTTAGATCCTTAAAGAAAATAAAGATAGATAGCAAATCATATGGGATAGAGACTTCCTTCATATGCGATAAAGACTTTCGTAAGGTACTGCTGATATATCAAAAAAAAATATATAGAAAGCTTAAGCTTGAGTTATTTATGAATTTCAAATAAATTCCTGGAGGAACGAAGCTTTCAACTTTATAGAATCCTGTACATCTATTCCATAACTAAGACTGAAACCAATCCATCTAAAACCGACCAAAGACAAACAAAAAGTTTTCGACATGAAGCAGAAGAGATCGATTGGATCGACTTGGCGCGTTGTCCTGAATGTCAGATTTGAGTAATGAAAGTTTGATGAAGAGCGTCAGCTGATGAGGGCATGTTAGCCCAAAAATAATTATGCCGATTGGATTCGGTTAGGTTGAGTTTTGGTTAATAATAAATGAGAGCCGAGTGTTATTTTTTTTTTTCGGTCAGAGCCGTGACAATTTTGTTTAGCTGAGCTCTGTCTTGGCCCAGGTCAGCGCAGCTATTCTTGGCATTTATTTTTTTTTTTTTTATATATATTTTTTCTGATGGGGTTGGACATGAAATCGATATGGAGGACACGGCTGACGGCTGATGGCTGGCCATTGCGGTGATTAAAGTCCTGCACCAGGTCCTTGTCCTTGTCTTTCTGTCCCTTCGGCTGCGTGGCACATGCAATCAATACCAAATCATCATCGGCAATTAGCGACAATCGATGTGCCCATCTACCACCTGTGTGTGTGTGTGTGCGCGTGTGTGTGTGTGCGTGTGGGTGGGTGGATATTGTGGATGGTTGAGTGCGTGGTTTTCTATTTGCTCAACACTTGTTCAGCTGCTGAATATTTGACTGCATCAGTCGCCCCAATGGCTGCTGGCTTCAAGCCGCACACAACGTGGCGTATGCGCAACATTTGCAGCAGCTGCAGCACATGCCAATCGCTGGCATCTAAGAGATTTAGCTGTCAGCAGCTGCACAGATAGGAATGCACACACACACACACACACACACACACACACACACACAGGCACAGCTGTTTAACGTTTTATGACAGCTCTTTACAAAAAAAAAAAAAAAGTAATGATGTCGGGCGTTATCGACTGCCGAATACTCATTCAGAGCCGAAACGCTGTGGTGCTTTGCCACGCCCCCAATTGGTATATATACAGTAGAGTCCGGCTATAACAATGCTCAAGGGACCGTCGTTATATCCGGTAGACGCTATAACCATATAAATTTGCTCATCTAGGTTTGTCTGGAACCAGAATTTTCGCCACAATAACCGTATGAATACTGTAAGCGGAGTCGCTACAACCGGATTCTACTGTATAAATTATTTTTAGCAAATCAATAGAGAATGTCACTTGTACCGAGTACAAAATACAGCTCTAACGGATTTGTCACGACCCATACATACATATGTACAATCCCCCATATCATTTTTGTATTGTCAACGCGAGAATATATTCCAAATTTTAGCTCTCTAACGACTATAGTGGGCCCCTCGTGGGCAGGTCGGAAAAATCTTGATGCAAAACGAACATTGCACAAAACCAATATACTCAATTCTCTGTCGTGAATGAGTGCAAGAAGAAGAAGAAGAAAAAAGTACTGTAAATGGGGTTAGACGCCAACGAAGACTGGAAGATTAAGCCTTGTGTAGGGGCAGGCAATACGGAGTCAGTGGGTAGGGCGGGTGGCTGTGGCACGTTGAGGGTGTGTGTAGCCAAATCATTTGCTGTTGATTTAATTTAGCATTCGCGCACCAAATGAAATTTACATTTCATATGAGGAAACGTCTTCAGCGTGCGTTCAACTTCTGAATATGCCAATCTATATACCGGCAACCCGAACACCCATTCACCATCTCCCGCCCCTCATCCACGTCGAGCCGTACGTGACGCTAGTGCGACTCTATGTCAACTAGCATTTACATTTCAATCCCAAACGAATCCCACTTTATGTCAGAGAATATTTTCTACAACTGATAAGCCTCATTACCCCACAGTCGAGAAAATAATGAGAAAGCCTTACAGAAGCTACATATGTATATGTTTATATAAGGACATTATGGCCCCAATTCTGTATGCTCTGAGTCAGTGGAATATCCACTTATACCCATTCCCTTCGACTATCTATGTATGAAAGGCATCAGAAGCATTAAAAGCAGGAAGATAGAAGAAGTATGAAAAGACTATAGAGGAGTATAAAAGGTATAGAAATTTCGGTAAGCTATGAAGTTTAGAAAATTATGGTTGGTTAGGAAAGTAAGGCATAGAATGTACTTAAGGTATGAAAGGTATTGAAGCTATGAAAATAATGGGAAAATATGTAAAGTATTCAAATAATATGATATATACATAATGAGTTCTTCAATAACTACTCCATATGAGCTCTACCTATTCGGAAAATTCCATATAGCCAAGAACGGAAATGGTTTTGCGTCCATAAAGGTTATCCGAAAGGTTTCTATCAGCATTCGGTGGTACTGTCCGGTCAATGACCTGAGACACTCTTTCGAAAAACTTTTACAACGCGCAAAATAGTATATGAGGGCCAGAGGGGAACATTTTGAATAAATCAAGTAAACAGCGCCTGTCATGCCTATTTAAGCTCTGTCTCGTTTCTTTTGGAACGCAGCTTGTATCATAAATATCTATAAATATGTATATATTCATTACCTAAGCATTTCCGTAAGTCACTGGGCTTTGAAAATTGCAATAATTATCATATTGTTAACCAATGATCAAGATATTCATCGAATATTTTAAGTCTGTCAGTTATAGGACATCAATCTGATGCATATTTGGAACACTTTTCATCAAGGAGAAATTTCGAAATAACAGAGTAAATGGGTTCCACTTCGTCTACAAGTGAAACGGGAGTAGATTACAGGGTATAAGTTCTAAATTCTAATTAAATTATACTCGGTTTTTAAGACAACTGTAGTAGGTAATAAACTAGAGATATAATATGTATATAATATATGGGATAGATAGATAGATAGATGAATAGATAGATAGATAGATAGATGGATAAATTGATAGATAGATAGATAGATAGATAGATAGATTGATAGATTGATAGATTGATAGATTGATAGATTGATAGATAGATGGATAGATGGATAGATATATTAATAGATAGATAGATAGATAGATGGATAGATGGATAGATAGACAGATAGATAGATAGATAGATGGATAGATGGATAGATAGAGAGAAAGATCAATAGGAAAGAATCAACTCAATACAGGGTATATATTACAGGCTAGCAATTGTAAGAGTCTCTCACATGTCTATCAATGTTCCAGCGAAAATAGAGATGTATCGCTAGACATTGAAAAAAATAGCTTAAAATCTAAAATCTTCCCGATTTCCTCCCAATGAATGAAAATAAAGTTGCATCTATAAATACTTATTGTTGTTTATTTGAATTAATTTATAAAGGGAAATCGACAAAGTGGGCTGCTTTAATAAAGAAGCAACTAAACAATGAATGGATAACAAAATGAAAGGAACACCACGATCGATACTCTTTAATATATATGTTGTATATGATGGAATATATTACTATATATTCATATATATATATATATATACGTATATATATATGTATATAAATATATATATATATTTATATTTAACAATTACAATTACAAAAAATACACGACACGACATTAAATGTGGCTACGCAGACCTGAAGTGGGGTAGGGCGGAGTAGGCGTGATGAAACAACAGCAATGACAATAATCATAGTAATAATAATAATAATAATAATCATAATAATTAGTATAACTCGTATGGGCGAGTTATCGTGCACAATGATAAAAGTTATATATGTATAAGTTATGCCAGCGTTTGTTTTTTGTTTGATTTCTAAATACAATTAGATGATGAGAGATGTACATATGTATGCATGTATGTATGTGTTTGTGTGTGTGTGTGTGTATCAAGATATATGCATATCGTAAATGTTTCGACTTAAAGAACTAAAAAACATCATATTATCAGCAGCATTTATCTTATCTGCATCATCATCATTAGCATTAGCTTTAGCATTAGCATTAGCATTAGCATTATCATTATCTTTATCGTTATCAATTTCATTTTACATACACATAGCTTTCGTCTTTTTTTTGTTTTTTTTGTTGTTTTTTTTTCATTTGCTTTTACTTTATGCTGGACAGGAATTGCAATAGTTGAACAATTTTCCCGCTTAATAAGAAATTGCATTAGGCATTTACTTAATATATTATGTTTTTTTTTTTTTATAAATTCATAACTTAGTAATTTCTTAGGACACTTTTTGCGAAACACAATAGCCAGAGGAAGCATCTCACTTGCCTACTTCTCAAGTATTATATAAAATATTATACATATATATCCATGTATATGTGTATATATTAGTTGTAGCAGATATATATATATGTGTGTGTGTGTGGGTGTGTGCTTAAAGTGCGTTTGCGTTTAGGCCAGAATGTGTGTATGAAGGCAACGTGTGCCACATAGAAGAATTTTTCCATTTCTATCAGATTCCATAAATGTAAGTATATATATATATATATATATATATATATATAAGTATGTATATACATATATATATATATATATATATATATATATATATATTTATTTATAGATTATTACAGTAGTTAATTGTAATAAGGACGACGGCATTTTAGGAATTGCATTATTATTATTGTTAATATTATTATACTGTTATGCACAAAAGCAATTTGTTATTAATTATGCGCTTCGATGCGCGCTACAAGCCTTGCTTTATCTATATACATGTATATATATATATAATCAAACATACATATACATATGCATATACATATACATATACAAATATACACACATATATAGATACATCTGTGCATGTGTGCTAACTATAGCTTATTGTTTTATAATTTAGTGCTGCTTCCGCTGCTGCTGCTGCTGCTGCTGCTGCTGCTTGACTTAATTCAACTGTCCCTGGCCCTGGCCCTGGCTTTAAGTTTCATGTTGCTTTGCTGTGCTTTTGGTTGTTGATTGGTAAATTGTTGTTGTTATTGATTGGATAGGTTTGAATTGAATTTGATTGATTGATTGAGTTTAGTATCTGCTGTTGTTGAACTGTGAATTAACCGCCGAGCTAACGACGGATGAGGTCGCCTCCTGCACATGCTGATTGCGCAAAAACTCTGTGGTAAACTCGGCCTTGGCCTTGTCCATGCTGGCACCGGTGCTGCGATAGATGCTATGTATCTTCATGATCATCAGGACATTGGCGCCGGCGGTGATGGCGAAACAGAAGGCGATTATCAACAGCAACAGGCCGACGACAATGCCCCAGGCACTGCTATCGAATTGTGAGATGGCCGTTATAAAGCCGCAATAGCCCAAATTCTTAAAGCCAATGGCCTGAATGACTGTGTAGACCGTTTGAAAGAAGTACACAAAAAAGAAGACCATAAAATTGAAGCTCGAATCGTTGCGGAATGCCTTATAAGCGGGCCGAAACCTTCAAAACACCAAACAGAACGAGACAACACAGCGAAGGAGAAAGAGAGAGAATATGGTTAGCGATTGAGACGGAGCGACATAGAGCTCTATATACATACCAGCACACATATGAGGCGGGCGTAAACAGCAGCGTATAGAAGATGGCCAAGAACAGATTGGACAATAAGCCTGCGTGGAACAGCAAGATGAGACCTCCCAGAATATTGGCGACCAGCGTCATGGTGTAGACTGCAAAGAATTGCCCAATTAATCAATAGTTGTAATTGAATTGTTAATGAGCCACTAAAAAGTTGACAAACGACTGACTGATCGAGGTAGAAGACGAATGACTAACTAACTCACGAGCATTACTGAAAAGAAAATAGTGAAACGACTGACTGCCTAATGGATTGACTAAGTAAGAGCTAGATTACTACACAGACTGACTTAAGGATTGAGGAACTCGGCTGACTAAGGGTGTGACTAATTAGCTGATTGACTAAGTGAAAGACAGACTAACAATATGTTAAACCATATGTTAAAACAAATTAAAGTGATCGATAATTAATTGAAAGACTGAATCACATATGATGAATACATTGACAGACTTGAAAAACAGATGTTGAAAAAAGAAAAGAAAAGAACTAACTGGATGATTGACTAAGTGAAAAACAGATGCTTAAATGCAAATGTGATTGATTGGCCATTGATTGAAAGACTAAATCACTTAGCTGATTAAATGTACCCATTCGAATTGATGGTTTCACTACTTGGTTGAATGATGCCAATGCAAATCAAATGGATCGACAATTGATTGAAAGACTAAATCACATACGAACTAATCGACAGTAGATTAAGAGCACAACTGATTGATTGACTGAATCAGTTGCGAGCTAATTGACTAAACAGAATGCAAACAAACTTTCAGAGTGATTGATTGACTAATTGGCTGACTGCCTGCAAGGGAGAAGGAGCCATATAAGCTGATTGACCAAATGGAATAAAAGCTGATGCACTGACACAATAAATTGGCAAATTTTTATATCTCTAAAAATCACATACTGCTTGGTTGAGAGACAGACAAACATATCAACTATTCAGCACACAGTCTAGACTTTCAATGCATTAATAGGAATTGCTTATTTTCTACACAATTGCAAACATATAATCTAAACATATATCTATACTATATAGATTTAGAGCCCTTCTTTTATCTCTCGCTCTTCGAATCATATAGATGAAAGTTGAGAAATCCTTTAAACATAAATAGATAAGCTTGTTTGCCAAATGATAAGCTCAAAGCTAACGACATCATATAGAACTATATAGTAGTATTTGAAGGCTCTTTGTTTGGCAGTCATACGGATGCCTGTCGCTGTGGCTGTCAGCATTTGCGAAATGGACTAATAATCGAAGTTGATTAGCTTATGGCATGAGTAATGCGATTCGACTCTTATCAGCCTTGGGGCGTCTCAATTGAAAACAATAAAGTGCGGCGATAATAAACGAAATGCTTACAAATCCAGATGTAGTACAAATGCTTGACCAGCTTTTGAAATTCAGGCGGTATTTCCACCTCAATGTCCTGATAGAAGCACGCCTTCACGCAAAAGTTATCCGGCAGGGGAGGCCAATTATTCAGCTGTGGGACATTGCCCTGCAACTGCTGTTCACGGCGATCTAGTTCGGCAGCCTTGCGATCGAGTTCCTCCTGGCGGCGCTGTAAATTGAGAACACAATCAGCTAACTGTAACGGGGGCTATCTACGTTTGTGTGTGTGTGGGTGTGTGTGTGTGTGTCTGTCTGTCTATTGAATGCAAAACAAACAAACAAACACACAAAACACAAACAAACAAAGATAGCTGAGCACAACTGCAGCCACAGCAATGCAGCGACAATAACAACAATTGTTGTAATGCGAGTCGCCTGGTAACTGGAACACGCAACTGGCTAGAACTTATTAGCATTTAACCTGCAGCTCCTCGGATGTGATTTGTATGCTGGTGCTGGGCGTTGTGCCGGTGGCCAGACGCGGCTGCGGTGCCGGAATGTTCTGTGAGAGGGGCTGCACAACGGCCGCCGTATTGGTGGAGTTGATTTGCAGCTGGGGCTTCGCCTGCTCCTCGAACGGATTGTAGTCCTCCAGTGAGACATTGGTGGACATCCGTGTCGCCTGCTGTATGGCGGGATCCTAAGGCCAATCAAAGGAAGAAAATACACACATATGTATATCCAAGCAACGTAAAACATACATCAAAGTAACTGCTGAGCACAGCGTAGGCGGAACACAGTCACATAAACACACACACACACACATAGACATTGGCCTATGAGCTGTCGTCGTTGCACCTACACACACGTACATATACAAATATGTGTGACTATGTGTGTGTGTGTGTGTGGTTTTCGTGCACAGCATTTTTGTTGTCAGGCTTACCGCAAATGGGTTATCCAGATTGGGCTCGCCAAATGGATTTTCATCGAAACCGTTGCCGGACATTTTGTCGTTGTGTTTGCTGCTAGTGTTGTTGCTTCTGGTTGGTGTGCTAAATTGTAAGTAAACGGTTTTTGCGACTTTTTCGCTTGGCCTGTCGGTTTCTTCTCTTTTTTTTCTACTTTTGAGTGACGATTTTACTGAATTCGATGTGACCAGTTGCGCGATGTTTCGTGTATGAGTAGTAATGGCTAAAAGTGTGTGACCGCATGCGGCAAGTGGCTGAGTAGGTATGCAGTATTAAATATACTAAAAAGAGTCACGTTATCGATAAATACTATATCGATGTACTTCACGAATTAGCCAACACAGAATTATGGTCTCTGACGCCACATCTTCGGCGATATCTATCGATATTTACAGTAATCAAAAAACGAAATTCAAATATCATTTAACGTAAGAAACTTTTATTCATTAAAAGTACAGCTTAACACATGCGCAAGCATTTCATATACTTGGAAGACAAATTAACGCTTAGCAGCGCATTTGTAAAGTTATACTCATTACATTCATATACATATACAAAAATGTTGATGCTTACACAATATTATTATTATCATTATTATTGTAATTATTACACATAATTATAAGCTACATGTACGTTACATGCTACAATAAATTAAATCTTTATTGTTCTGTCTTTATAGATTTGCTGTAAGTACTTTTCTTCTCATTACATTTTCCATTATTATTTTGTTTCACTTAATTTTTGCTCTGTTTTCATTCTTTGCGAAATTTACGCACCAAATACTTTCGACGCATATTGACTGAAGACCCACGATTTCTATACAAAATAGATAGAAGCTACACACTAGATTTATGTAAATAATATTTAAAAAAAAAAAAAAGATTGTAAATATGTTTATTCGAAGTGCATTACACACATACATATATGTATGGATATGTACATATATGTGCATGTGGAGACAATGGAGACTGACAAATTCGAAGTAAAATTTCTATAGCTCTGTCTCTTTCTCTTCCCAAAACGTTTCAAATGTTTGATTTAAGTTTTTAAGCTTTTGTTGTTTGCATTTTGTAATTTGTTGTTGGTTGTTGTTTGCTTGCTTTGTTTTCTGCTTGCATTCGCATATTCGTTGTGCATTTCGTTTGCCAAGTTAATAATTATAGGGTCCGTATTGGGAGCCGTGATAGTAGGGGCCCGGATAGATCTGAGGCTGGGCGTAGTTGGCATAGGGCGGATAGGGTGGCTGCTTCTGCGAGTAAACTGAAATGGAAATGGAAACAATTTAGAGTGGGCACTTTCACCTTTGAACGCTTGCGTCACTCACCTGGCATCAGGTACTGCAGATTGAGCTGCTCCTCCTTCTCGCGCTCGTTGCGCAGGCAAATGGCAGCGCCCGATAGCAGGATGGCAGCCAGCAGACAGGTGGCAATGCCTGTCCAGGCCACAATGTAGGACCAATCGTAGACAATCTTCGTGTTATCGCGCAGCACCTGCAAGCCATAATAAATATTACCATGAACATCCATCCAAGCAGTTCAAGCGTAGCTCTGTGCACTCACCGTATTCCATTGCTGGTAGTAATCCTCGCCGACGACTTTCTCCTTCTCAAAGAACTCGACCGTGTGCCAAATACCCATGGCACCAGCGGCCAGCAAACAGGTGACCAGCAACAGGATCGATGTGGCGGTTATGGCGCCCGACGAACGCTTCCAGCAGCCGGACAGGCCCGTCCAGAAGGCACAGAAGATGGTCACAAAGCTAATGATGAAGAGCGCAATGCAGGAGCGGGCCAAATGCAGCCGGGACGTGGCATCCTCATTCGATATCTTATCATCCTCCACTTGCGGGAAGTAATCAATGTTCGAGCAGTGCGTCTCAATGGGGGACAAATAAGTGGGCACTAAATGGAATGGAAATGGAAATGGAAATGGAAATGGAACTCAATTTAGCATTCATTTCTAGCTTAAGCTGGCGTTATTTATCGATCTTACCTGCAGTTACCGGCGGACGCTCCTTGGGATAACATATTCTGAACAGGCCACGAGTTCTCGTATAATAATAATATTTCACATTCAAGTTATGCAGCAGCGACTCCGCATCCGAATGCTTGGCGGCAAAGGCCTGAAAAGTAGAAAGAATCACAATGGATATCAAGTTAAGGATCTTGTTGAGTGAGATTTTATAGATATACATCCACAACTAGAAATAATAGATGGATAGAGAAGATCGATAGATAGACTACATAGATGGATGAATAGATACATACAAAATTACATAGCTAAATAGATAGATAGATAGCTTAATAGAAAGATCGATAGGTAGACAGTGAGCTATATCGATAAAAAGATATTTAGATTATAGATGTATTAATTGACAGATAGATAGATAGACACATTGATGATTGATCGATAGATAGATAGATACATAGATAGATAGATAGATGGATAGATAGATAGATAAATAGATAGATAGATAGATAGATAGATAGATAGATTGATAGATATATGTATGTAATAACAGATTGTTCCACGAGAAAACAATACAAGAGAATACCAATGTATGTGCATAAGTGGTAATACGAGTGTATAGTATAAGAAAAACAATAAGTATAAACATTTTAGCATTAGCTTTACTAACTTCAATGGCTTCCAGACCCAGGTCAAAAGCTTTCAATTTAACGACAACTATACTCAAGCCCAAAGAATCGATAAGTAATCGTAATCGCTAGCAAACACGAATTTCTATTTGCTTCTCATAAGATTTGACAGTTTACCGAATCATTAGCACATCTATTGGAATGTAGGCAGGCAGCATAAACCTTATTTGAAGAGCCTTGAATCTACAATGAGCCAAACATTTGATCAAAGCTTCCACATCAAATAAAGCGTCGAACAACAACATATCGAAACAAGACAAAGGCCCCAAAATGCAAATCCAAGCCAGAAATTTTGGAGCGAGTCTACGAGCAGCCGCTCCGAGAACCAGTTCCAGTGTGGGCGTTCTGAATAAAGAGAGGAACACGGCTTACAAATCAAAATGATTCCGCTTATGATTTTTGTAGCTCAATCTGAAATCAGTTTTGATTGTTGCCATTGCTCGATCATCATCCGGTCATCTTTCGTTTCGTATTGAAATAAGACACGGATGTACATAAATATAGCTACACGTCTAGATGTACGTATACTCGTTTGTATATTGAGATCTGACAATGGGCGTTCAGCAAGCTGCGTGTGTTGTATTTGCCTTTTCATACATACATACGTATTTATCAGATCAAGTGCCGTTGCCGTTGCCGTTGAACACGTTCCGCAGTTCCCATACGTCATTTCGAGCGATTCATTGCGAATTGTGAATTGTGGAAAAGAAAAAAGTCTCGAGTCTTACAATTGAAGGTCTTCCATTGTCAATCCGACTGTTAGCACTGCTAATCATTAGTCGAGGTCAGCTGCAGACGGCTATAGGCACAGCTAATACTAATAGATAAACTCAGAAAGGGTATCAGAATATGCAAAAACGTCTATGAATCGTACGAAAAGTCTTCAACAAATTGAGCCGAGATGAACTCAATTGAACTAAATTGGAGAATCAACAACTATTTACATTGTGATTTCTAAGCCCAAAATAGACAAGTTTTAACTTAGACTCAATCTATAAAGTTTCGGAACTATAACAAGTTCTGGCTGTGAATCAAACAGTTTTTTATAGCTCAACAAGTAGACTAACTCAGGAGAATATAATAATTTAAAAAAAAATAATATCTAAATAAAAAAAAGATTCTCTAAACTATTCCTGAATGAACTAAAATTAACTCAAATCAGTCATTCATAGCAGATATCGTAAGTACTTCCGACTGTGAACATCTGACCTTGGGTAATAGAACTCAAATGTGTTCGATATTTAGGGCATCTGTCTCTTTCTGTCTCCCTCTTCCTCTCTCTCTCTCTGGCTCTTAAGTTTCATAATATTACTATATATGGTAAATATCAAAAATCTAGTTCCAGCTGTGAGCGTATCATAATTAGTAGTGATAACAAAAAATAGAACTAAATACAAATAAAACTAGTTCCGGCTCGTAGCCAATTACAGTGATGGCTTCATACAGGTGTAGAAGAACTAAAGGCCTTTAGGATATTTTTCAGTTTATCTGTGTCTTGCTGCATATTGTACAATATATCTGATTAACCAAATTAGGCTAGTTCCGGCTGTGAACCAGTCACGAATAATGAATGCAGAATTACCAAATCGTTGTAGATCGGCAAAGTCTTTCTCTGTCCTACTTACATAAGTATCACAGTGTTTCAATATAATAAAATTAAAAAAAAAAAAGAAAAAAAAAAAACTAGTTCCAGCTGGGAGCCAAACATAATTAGGAATGATTGCTCAATAAAGTTGTTGTAGAACTAAATCTTGGTAGATCTTTGAGGTATTTCCCCTCTCAATCTCACCTATCTATCACTCTTTTTGAGGCCAATTAGGGATAAGCCGCAAGCCATAATCCATTAGCTTTTCCCCACTTTCGATGCGACCTTCGAGCTTTCCTCGACTCGCCGCTATTCGACTTGCCCACTTGGGCGTAACTAAACAATTAGCTCGGCCAGTTATCTATGTATGTATGTGTGTGTGTGTATGTATATGTGTTGGATATGCATGTGTGCTGTCTATGTGGCTATGCCCAATTGATGCTCTCGTTCGGCGGCAGTCCAAGCTCTGCGGCCTGGTGCACACCACTGATTTCTCGAGGCGCTTTACACCTGAATGAATTTTCTAATGCAAGCCCAGCCACGCCCACCGTCCACCCATTTGGAGCAAGCTTAGCTCGCATATGATATGAATTAAACGACTCCATAAACCTGTGACAGACATGTTCGGGCCGGGGGAAGGGGAAGGGCGATGCCACAGTAGCCCTTAATTGCAATACACTAGACTTTCATAAGAAAGTTACAAAATTAATCCGCTTGGGTGTGGGGCATGGGGCACGGAGCATGGGGTATAGGGAGCAGAGGCCAAGCGCCAATGCGAGACTCGAGCGAGAGAGCAGAAAGCCAAAACGTTCAACCGGGTCCGAGGCAAGCGAAGCGAAAAGCGAAAAGCATTTCATAAGAGTTTTGGGGCGGGCAGCACCTTCCCAGTTCCCAGTTGCCCAGTCGTCCAGTTCCCCCACTCCAGTGTCCACCGTCCACCGTTCCCCGTTCCCATCCCAGTTCCACTGTGTGAATTGTTGTTTATTTTTCCATTTCTTTTTTATTTCTTCTCATTTCGTTTCATTTCGTGTTGTTGCGTAAGCGAAAAACACTTTTCACAAGCATCAAAAAAAAAAAACACACACACACACAAATTTACATAATTCCAATTCTGCAGCTCAATATGGAGAGCACCCATTCCCCTCTCTCTCTCTCTCTCTCTCTCCCTCTTTCTCTTTCTCGCACTCTTTCACTGGCTTGTCGATAAAAATTTGTTAAGTTTTCTTTTGGCCTGTCGCATTGTTATTTAAGTACCGGACATCAGGTAAAACACGTTTGGATTTTGTTTTTTTCTTTCCTTCTTTCTTTTTTGGTAGCCAACAAAATGCTTTTCTCTTTTTTGATGTGTGAGAGGGGGAAGGGAGAGCAGAGTAGAGGCGATGAACGGGGAGGGTAGCCTCTGCATTGTGCTTAACCATTTGGTATCCAAAAATGTAGAATTTGATGTGGCAAACGTGCAGAACGTGATGCCATTTCAAATTTTCGGCTTGCGTGTGTGTGTGTGTGTGTGTGTGTGTGCAGATGATTCAGGCACATGCGGCCCTATATTGTACATACATACATATTTGGCTCGTCTCGGTTGCGTCTAACAGACAGCTATGTACGTGTTCTCAAACGCAAAGCATGCGATTAGCATGTGACACCTGACAAGTCTGCGGCCATTCGCATTACCTAAGAGCGGCCACGGAGCGACTCAACTGATAACTGCAGCTAATCGAGCTGACAGCCAACTGAACGGTAGCAGGCACTTCATAGAGCAATGCCAGATTAGAGCTACTCAATGGATCTAGTGGCGAGAGCTGTGAACTTAGAAAGCCTCAGTTTGAACGTTGGCGGCAATAACCTGAAACGAAGATTCTCATCGATCGCAGCTGATCTCTCTAGCAGTTGAACAGTAAGAAGTCCTTTACTCTAGCTAGTCTATAGCTAATATATCTATCTGAGCAATCGAACTAATCTGGAAATGATCTTAGAGACGATCTTAGGGACGATCATAGGGCAGGATCTTAGCAGTCATCGATCGCAGCTGATCTCTCTAGCAGTTGAACAGTAAGAAGTCCTTTACTCTAGCTAGTCTACACCTAATATATCTATCTGAGCACTCGAACTGATCTGGAAATGATCTTAGAGACGATCTTAGGGACGATCATAGGACATGATCTTAGCAGTCATCGATCGTAGCTGATCTCTTTGGCAATTAAACACTAAGAAATCTTTTGCTAATATCTAATATAGCTCATACAACTTTTTGATCAATACAACTGATGTAAAAATAATCCTAGAGATGATCGTAGAACCAACTTAAGACATGATCTTAGACAGAACTCTACTTTGCGCTCAGATCACTTGCAGTACACATACTTAGTTCAATGAGTTACAGTAAGGTGATCTTCAAATGAGCATCTGCTGCAAAAAGCTCTCACTATAATAATTATAAAGTAAAATAGATGATTAGGTCTAGCTGGACGGATGAGGACGCAACAAAAAGCTTTCAAGACGTGGAACGAGCTCTATTAAGACAGCTACACAAACCGAAAGAGAAAGAGAAAAAGAGATATAGAGATAGAGGGAAGGGAGAAAGGGAGGTTAGTAAGTTGCTAAGTTAGGATCTATCGCACGTATAACGGATCGAGCTACCTGAAATCTCATAAAAGAACTTCGGTCTGCTCGATCGCCTATCGAGGAACTCTTAGCATAGACGATCACTGCTGTTCAAGTTAAAATTGAGAATTGAATTTGATGGGTAAAATCAGCTCCACTTATCCGGTTCATATCAGTCGATCTACTCCAAAAGTTTGATGTCCATAGTCCATTATGATATGTGATATGAATAAATAAACAATCACCTAACTTGCCGCAGATCTTAAATGATTATTTATTTATTTATTATTATTATTATTTTTATTTTATTTTTGCCGCATGGCAGACATTCTTGGATTTGCATTCGCAACAAAAACAAAAAAACGAACTGAACGTTCGATACGCAAAAAAAAACAACCAACCAGAGCACAAAGAGAACAGCTTTTCAAATGCATTTGACTTTGGCGTCAACTTGCCACAAGCCAACTCGATCTGTGTTGGTTTGCCTAGCACATTTGCGAATGCGATCGGCTTACAGCTTGTGCGCGATCAGGAAGCGAAACAAAAGAGAAAAAAAAAAAAAAAAAACAAAGAAACCCAGCTAGACTTGTTCCAGACACACGAGTACATTTCGTTTGGCTACTCAGCTGCGTACTGTACGTGGAAGAGGTTAAATAGACCCTAGAATGCAGTTGCCAATTGCCAGTTGCCAATGTCCAATTGCCAGTTGCCAGTTGCCAGTTGCCAGTGGCCAGTGGCCAGTGGCCAGTTACCAGCTTGTGGAGCATAGACAGATGGCGCCGGGTCCGCTTGACGGTCGGCGATCGGCGATCGGCGCTGGGCCAGCTGCGGCTGTTGCACAGATATTATTAAGGCCCAACTATTTTTATGACCGAGGCCGAAACGAGTTTACGTTGGCTAGGCCCCCTCCGTCTCTGTGGACACCTCAGTTCCGCCCCCTTTGCACACTCAATGGGCGGATGTTGATGATTAGCCAATCGTCAACTAAATCCAAGCTACGTGTGCAGGATGCCAAAGAGCTCAAGCGCTCAAGCTGCGTAGCTGGCCAAGGCCGTGATCGAGTTTACAGATATCTGAGTCGACAGAGGCGGAGACAGAGGGGAGACTAAATAACTCAACAACAACAAAAAACTGTCAAAATGCAGGCGACACATATTTTGGGTGCGGCAAATTAAGTCGCGCAGCAAACAAATGAGCATGCACGACGCGTGGATACCCTGCAGAAAGGTTAGCAGCTCAAAGGCAAAGTATTGCCTGATGCGTGCATCTTTAGCACCTATAAACTACCAGACATAAACGATATTTATCGATATCGCGGTACTAAATAGTTATATATACATATATGTATGTATATATATTAGAGAGTATGCTATGTGAAGACGCTTCATAAGATATACATATGTAAATGCTTGAAGCGCAGCAATTTGAATATCGTTTGATTTATGAGAAGCCATGTTAAATACAATCGATATTTATCGTTTTAATGGAATTAACTTGTTATATAAATAAATTAACAATGATTAGATTATTTAGAAGAGGCATTTTCGGTATAGAGATCTTAGCTAGACTTTACACATATATGAGATTAACATACTTACAATCGATATTTATCGTTGTCTCAGTAATACAATGGAATATTGAATATATACACTAAAACATTTGATTTGGAACTAAAATTAACTTTGATCATTTTGATGTGGGAGCAGCTACTTCAAACTCAATCGATATTTATCGGTATCAGCAATTGGTATCCGGTAAACATATGCTCGATAATATAGCTAACGTTTACTTATGATATATTTGAAACTACTTTTGACATTCATTGTCCATAGTTCTTTATAGGCAGGCAAAAGTCTACAAACCATATAATTAAATGTCATCAACTATTTTCGAAGAGCATTAGTAAAAGCTGTAAGGGTCTCGTGAAGAAGTCTCAAAGTCCAAATGTGTACCTTTTTTCGATTTCTCACAGTAACTCGTTTACAGGGTATAATTAGTTGGGTATGCACAACCACAAAAAAGTAAAACTTGTGACAATTTGTCGTAGTTTTTTATTGCTGCAAACACATGTGAGCATTTGAAGCTTGTTTGCTAAATTCTCGTTTCATCTTGACGTTGTTTTATGGCCCAAATGTATTTCTAGTTTTTGTTTCTGAATTTATATATATACATATACATATGTTTTGGTTTTTGTTGTTGCGATTGGCAAAAAGGTCGTGGGAGCGCGACATTGACAATAGATCTTCAATCTTTAAATGCTTTCTCGTGTATTGTACTTTAGACAGATCGAAACAATAATAGCTATAATTATAGCAAAAATTACGCGGAAGTTTGCACCCGAAAAGAAACAAAATATAATCGAACTTAAAAAAAATAAAATAAAATAAAAAACATATTGAACTCAACCTGAACGATTCAATTACTCATCAAGACAGAGAGAGATAGAATGGTAGACATAGAGAATGGTAGAGAGAGGGGAGAGGGGAGGGAAGCGCTTATCGAGCTTGTAGGAAGCGAAAGCGTTTGAAATCGCACGCTCAAGTGGCCAAAATAATTGCGTTTTAAGTAGGCTACAAAAGTCGTGTGAGAAAGATTGGAATCTCAGCTCCAAGAACTTAGCGGGCATTATCATAAGTGAACATGGCGAAAGCGCCAAAATCAAAAATCAAGCTGTGAAGAATTCAGTTAAGATCTGTGGAGAATGAGTTTATTTACGATGTGGCAACGCCGACAATTTGCAAATATACTCATGCATATTAACAAAGTTTAAAGAGAGATTATCGGATCGTCTTTAGCGTCGTGTAGTCAAACTGCCGTGATAACTGTCGTATTTATAGCTAGGTGGCAACGCTGCCAATTTAACTACCAGTTCAAAGTTCAGCTAGATAAACTATACGAGGAGTGTGAATGGCTTCAAACGCAGTCAGGCTGAGCTGGGCACTTAATAGAATATATATTCTTCAATATAGCCCAATTTGACAAGTGCTTGTCAAACTTAACAGCCACATTACACATTTAGCAACTAACAACTTTTATTGTGTCGTGTATTTGTCAATTCAACTCTGACAGCTAGATAAACTAACTGTCAATAATTCAGACTCACATGCAAATTGCCTAGTTAAGCCTATGTCAATGCAATCAAATTTGACAGTAAGCTTAGCAGCCAGTAGCCAAAGAGACTAACATTCGATTGTCAAGCTTGACAACGGCTTAACTATGTAAGCTTTTAGCGAAAACTCATTGATGCGCTCGACAGATTCATTCAACAATTAGGACAGAATGACAACCGGTTGTCAAGATTAACAGGAACATGACAGGCCGGGCATACTTAACTGTTGACTCATCTCTATGAACAGCTCTCACAACAGTCAGTTTGTTGGCGATCAGTTACGACACAGCTAAAGAACTTGAGATGTCTACACTAGCCAGCTAGCGAGCACTTTCTGTTCAAGCCGATGAAGAAGAAGAAGAAGAAGGTGGAGGAGGAGAAGCGGCAGAGACGTAATCCCCAGAGCTATAGCGAGACTCTGGCTGATTAACCGAGCTGGCATTGTTTGGTAACCAAACGCCAAATGCAATTCACTTTATGCAAATGGCATCGGGTTCTCGGCCATTACGGTAGTCGCCAGAGGTGATAAACCAATTTGGAATTTCACATGATGTCAGCAAATAAAATACAAATTAACCAAAGCTAATGATGCTGACTGCTGACTGCTGACTCTTCAATATAATTTACAGACTCTATCAATAGTAAAATGAGTTTACATATTCTTTGACTGGAAAATCAACTGTTAAGAGAAAGCCTTTGATCATGGAGGAACAGTGAGCATTTCAAATTGAAATTCAAATTCAAATAAAATTATTATTCACATATCAAGTTTCATTGAAAGAAAGTGAAAACAAATTTATTTTCTAGCAAAACAGACCTCATAATATGTGAGATAGTGTATTTGAGTAATTAATTATAATAATAATAATAATAATGTCTGTGTTCCTAAAAATAGTTGTGGGATTGCGTTGTACAGCAAAATTTCATGCAAGCGATAATATTTTGAAAACAATTTGCAATAAATAAGATACATAGATTTTGTTCTATTTCAGTTTTTACAAAACTTGAGAGGAACTACTCATCAGGGCTTGAGAAAGAAATATTATCAAAGCTGAATTTGAAAAGGCAATGCATAAAATTTAACATTTAACATACATATACATATACTACAGTATCATATATGTATAATATAATACCTGAACATAAAATATTGCTGATAAGTTTGTACCTTTAACATAAATATGATACTTTAATTTTCGTTTTCTTACTAGCTGATAAAACAAATTAAGAAAGGAGTACTTCTCATGCCCTGTAAATTAGCTTTTTTCAGTTTACTTTTAATATAAAAAGAATATGACGCTATAAGCATAGTAATAGAAATCAGATGCCCTGTAAATACTAACAATTTGTTCTATATTTCAATTCAAACTTAAGTCCAAAAGCAGGCCGATAATGAGCTTAAAGCAAAGCAATATCTATCATATGCCCTGTAACTATAAATACATAATTGTTTTTTAAATGATCTAAGAAATCAATTATTACAGTTTCCCTTTGAAAACATACATTAATATGAGAATATAATAATATATGTAGTAATTAGATACCATGTAAATGCAAATTATGAGTACTCAATTCAATAAAGTCGCTGACTCTGCAAGCATAGGGTATGCACAAGAAATGAAAAAAGAGAAACACAAAAGAAATTTAATGTTGGGTCGCTGCGGCTGCTTCTGTTGCTGCTGGTCACACATGGCGTATGAGTAATTTGGCAAAAGCTTAATTAATACTATCTGCAGTCTCAAATTAACATGTGTTTCGCCTTGCAAGTTGACAAATCAAAGCGCTTACTAAGCGTAAAAAATATGACACGAAATTCATTCATTGAAAAATAAGAAAGAAATAAATAATGAAAGAAGAAAAGAGCAGAAAAGAAAACAAGCTAAAATGATAGAAACATACATAAATGAAATGAAGAAAATGAAGCATTGCGCCAGAGACCAAAACTTTGAAGCCCCATGTGGAAAAATGGTAAAAACAACAAGTTTGTAGCTTTTCATTTTTTTCTTTTTTTTTGTTGCCAGACGGCACCAAAACAAGGCAAATGCACCAAACGCAACGAACTGAAATACAACAACAACAACAGCAACAGAAAACTCAAATGCAATAGCTAATAGGAAGGGTTTTCTCTTTTAAGCAAGCCAAGCGAAGCTGGCAAAGTTTCATCAATTGGATTGGCAATCGGTTCGAATCGTGAATTCGAACCTGGCGACAATAAGAAGACGCAACAACAACAGCAACAGCAACAGCGACAACGACAACAGCAACAATGGCGACTTAGGGCTGCCGGCGATCTGGCAACCTGACCGACGGAGGGGGGCTTTGAGGCGGGCCATGGGTATCGCATACCAATTTTGAGAGACTTGAAAACGTGAAACGAGTGAAAACTCAAAACCGGTTTCGCCACATATGTACGTACGTATAACCCATGCCCCCCTCCCTACCTCCCTGGCCAAGCCCCCTTTAGCCAAATGGCTTTGGCTTTGGCTAAGTTAACGATCAAGAAAACGAACGAAAAAAAAAATATATAAACATTTTTGCTTTGGCACGCAGACAGGTACTGGAAACCAGAAGAAGCAGAGTAGAGTTAAAGTAGTTGGGAAGTGGAAAGAACAAGCAGCGGCAAATGGACAACAGCAGCAGCAGAAATTGTTGTTGTGGTTGTTGTTGCCGATGCTGCTGCTGCTGCTGCTGCTGCTGCTGCTGTGTTTCTATGAGGCACTTTGGTTTCGCCTGCGGCACAAAGAACCAAGCAAAAGAGCAGCAAAGAGAGCATCAAAGAGAACAAACACGAACAGACCAACAAAAGCAACTGATAACAGTAATCCGCCAAGCGTAGGTTCTACGAAGCCAGTGTGAAAAGCAAAGGCAAAGGAATGAAATTCAAGTGTATGACTGTGTGGGAAAACAATTGAAAAATTCTTACATGTATAAATAGTGTTGTAAGTCGTCAAGATACTTCAAAGAATTGAAAAATAAAAAAGTTAATGAGAGAGAGAATTAACAAACAAAAAACAAAAAGAAATTTGAAAAACTTCTATTCTGTAATTAATGTGAACAGCCCTGCTTATGCGCTGGCTATGCAGTTCTCTGCTGTCCAGCTAATTAGAAAGCATTAGACACGCTAGCTGCCAGCCGTTGAAATGTAATGCCGCAGAGAGTTGCCTCCAGCCCACACTATGTATGTATGTATGTATGTATTTTTGGGGGCATTACAATCGATTTGCCATGGGCCAATTCAAATGCAGCAGAGCAGCGTTACCAATTGCTGCCACTAAGACGCACAACCAAAAAAAAGAACTAAAAAAGGTTATTACCTTGTTCTAATGGCTTTATAAATGCAGCAACATGTATGTATGTACATACATACATACATACACACACATACACGCAAACACATGATCAGAGAGTAACTTCATCTCTACGCTCTTCCTAAGTCATTCTGCATTCATTATATCTCCCTCTCACTCTATTGCATTGGCTTTGCATACAGCTTTCGGCAAGCTGGTCGCACTGTTAGGATTAACCTTTAAGCGAGCGCAAGCAAAGCCAATCGTCGCCGTCTAACGCCAATGTTAAAAACGTGCAAATATTTTCAGCACACGCTGCCATTAGCTTGTTTTGGTATGCGAAGTATGCGCGAACACACACACACACATATCTACAGTTTTGACGCTCTCTCTTGCTCATTGTCTCTCTGCGCTATGCCTAAGCTGCACCTACAAGCCCGCCCCATTTGTTGTTCTTCGCGTGTATTACATGCAAAATGAGAAATTACTGTTGCTGCTGTTGCTGCTGCTGCTGCTGCTTCTTCGTCTCCTTTATCGTCTCCTTCATTGCTACCTCCCCCGTCCCTGCTGTTTATCCACAGTAGTCGTGTCGCTTGGCTTGGCTAAGCGCTCGCGTAGAAAGTTTTAGCGTTAACGGGCAAGCCAACCGCCCAGCCAGCCGCTTGGCCGCCCCTTTGATCATGCGCACTGCCGTTGCGTCGCGTCGCTGCCAGCCTGCCTGTTGCTGCTGTTCGCTTTCGACCTTTCTTCTTTTCATATGCCTCACACGCTGCGCCATGCCCTTATTTCTTCTTCTTGTGCTCGCTAAGCAACAACACGCGCGTCTGTTACTGTTAACGATGCCGCTGCCAACTTTAACCGTTGCAGAGAGCAGCAGAGACACAGGTACAGTGGTACACAAATCATAAGAACTAGAAAAAGTTCAATTGAAAATGTTCTTGTTATTATAGTTCTAACTTAATATGTATGATTATATTTGGTAAGATTATAATTAATTAATTATACTTCATTTAATTATTATTTATTTATTTATGTATCTAATTGGCATTTAATTTAATTAAATTAGTTAAAGCTTATATTTTAATTTAATTATTACCAATCTTGACTTCATATACTAATTCATTTTTTTGGCTTAACTTGACCTTGCTAAACTAAGAATTTAATGATCATGGAAAAAGGAAGCAAACAAATATGTTATTAGTGTATGCCTTCCATATCTTTTATATTTCGTGTTTCTAGCTGTACCAAAATGTAAATATCATGTTCTGAATACATTTTGCTACCATCTGGACATTTGTCTATCTGTTCCTCAAGTGCCTACCCACTGTGCCTTAATTTCAACTTGCATTGTGACTTCGGCTCTTCTTCGGTTACTATTTGGGCTTCGGCTTCTACTTTGATTGTGACCTGTGCATGTACATATGTACATATGTATGTATTTATTTTTGTGTGTTATTTCTATGACAAGGCCTTGGCTCGATTTGAGCCTATTGTTTGTCGAGTTTGCGGGGGTGTCAGATGCATATACAAATAGAAGAGCACTCACACACACACACACATACATCATATGCTTTGTATGCATGCGAAGATGGTAGATAGAGATATGTGAAATGATATGAGAGCTGCGTCTGCCATCATTTTGTTAACGCTTTTTACACTAACCTGTATCTGATTGCGCCTGACGTCATAGTGCAGCCAATTGTCTGTGGAGAAGGCGATCGCGAGCAGTGCTGTGGCGATAATCGCACAGATTGTCGCTATCGATAGCGTCACGGCTGAGCAGGGCATCTTTTTTCAATTAGCTCTGGGTAGAGATACTGGCAACAGCTACTGTTAAAGCGCTTGCTACTGTTGTTGTTGTTGTTGTTGCTGCTGCTACGGCTGCTGTTACTGTTACTGTTATTGTGCTCCTTTTTACTGCCGCTAGACGAATTTTATTTTTTTGCGACGTTTTTCCGAACGACTAACAAAAAATACGGTTCTTCTATTGTTATTGTTACTATTGCGATTGTTGTTGCTGTTGTTATTGCTGCTGCTGCTAGCTCTTACGTTCACAGCTAGCTTCTGCTTCTTATTGCAGCAACCAGTTTGTGCTGCTGCGGCACAGAAAAAAAATAACTCAAAAAAACAAAATCAACGTGTATAATAATTTACAAACGGGAACGGACCAGCCAAGTAACACAGGCACAGTAACCGACACACGCACAGCTCAGGCACAAGCACAAACACACACACGCACACGCGCACGTTGAGACGTTGACTAATGCGACTAACACGACAACGGCAAACTGCGCTCAAGACAACGTTCGCCAGCGGACTGAACGCCAAAACTCTGAGCCAAGTTTCAACAGCCTAGCTCTAAAACGAAACAGACGACTATGACGACGGCGACGGTGACGTCCGCTGAAGCAGAGACGGCGACAGCAACGCTGAAATGCAACCGACCCGGCGCGTCTACCTGCTGGATAAGACCAGCAACAACAGCAATACAAGCGAGAAGAAAATCGTAAAAACAAAAACAACAGCTTCGGCGATCGCTGTTGTTGTTTTTGTTGATATTTCTGTTTGTGTTTTTGGACTTGTGTGTGTTTTGCGTGGCTGTTTTTGTAACAGCCTGTTGATTTTTTCTTGTACTTGCTGCTGCTTGGCATGCCGAAGACGTTGACAGGAACCAGGGGCTGAGGCATGGAATACACTGAACAAAAAAAAACATATTATGTACATATGTACATATGTTAAATATGTTTAGTGAAATGAATGAAACGTTGTATGTTGCTTAATATTTCAGATTTAATAATCAAGACGTTTAAAAATTTGTGTTTTTATTTCATATGTATATGTATGTATGTATGTATGTACTGTTTTATACAATATACAAGTTTTATTAATTTATACATTGCATGTATGTATGTATGTACATGAGTATATATGACTGAAAAATAATACAATAAATAAATAAATAAATTGATAATTATGTACATACACATGTATGTATGCCCAAAATGCCTGAAGTTTTTCATACATACATGCATGTACATTTGTACATACATACATACATACATATGTATACAATTTTTTTTCAGTGTACTGCCGAATAATGCAATGCACTGCAGCTGTGTGCATTGGAATGATGCTGCGACTGCGCTGTTGAAGCCAGCGTCGCTGCCGTTCGACGCAGGTAAACAACAGCACAGCAAGTGGTATGGGTTTGTATGAGTGTGTATGTGTGTGTGCTGTCTTGGCATTGTCATGCCGTTTCGTTGTTGTTTTCATCAGTTTTATAGTTGTCTTCTATTTTGGGTTTTTGTTATTGCGTGGGTTTTTTTCTCAATTGCATTTTTGGGCGCGCTCTCAACGTCGACGTCGACAGCACGACGACTGTTCAATGTGTGCGTTTGTGTGTCCAAATACCAGGATAGGCAATTCTTGATTATTGTCTCGGTCGTTGTTGTTACTGTCGTTAGGCTAGCTTAAACATGTCGCTGCCTGCTTGCCAGTCAGTCAATTTGTCCACTATTTCGTTTTCTTTTCGCATGCCGTTTGCATTCCACAGCGTCAACTTTTCTGCTGCTGCTTTTGTTGTTTGTGTTGTTGTTGTTGCGATTGCTGCCACTTTTGGCTTGTTGTTGTCGTTGTCACTAGGTTATTATGTATGCGATGGGGGCATTTAATTCACATTTTAGCACAAATTATTAAATATTTGACAGCAACAGCAACAACAATGGCAAAGGCAACGATAACGAAAGTGAGAGCTAAGTGAAAAGACTTCCGCTGGCGATTGCCGAAAGAATCGCTAATTTATGCGATTATTGGTAAGACCAGAAAAAAATTAAATGAAGAGCAGAAAAAACAATTCGACTGCCCTGTCGCCACGTTTTTGTTTTTATTTTTGTTTTTTTTTTTTTTTTTTTTTTGTAATTTTCATAACTTTGCATTGTTTGGCCAATGGACAAACACAGAAAACGTGTTCGCAGCTGCGCTTGACGCAGTGAAAGTAACAGGTGACCGCAACGGTCAGCGCCGAAAACGTCGCGTCGCGCCGCTGTCAACGCCTCCAACGGCGACGCATCCAACATGTGGACACACACACACATACATATACAGGCATGTTTGTGTGCATAGTTGACCCACAGCGAAGACCCTTGCGCACGAAAGTCGCCAAAGCGCGTGTGAAAGAGATAAAGTCGACGTCAGCTGTGCTATACAGTTAAATTTCTATAACTTTCAGGCGAATGCTGTAAAAGTAAACATAAAAAAACAACGACATGTTTAATTAGCATGATATAGCAATTTTGAAGTCCAAGGGCTCTGGGTTGAATGAAAATGCATTACAGATTGACAGTCAACAGCAATATTTATGTATATATGTACATAGTATGCACAGTTATACAAGCATACATACATACATATATAAATAGATACATATGTACATATATTTAGCTTTGTCTGCGCTGTCGTAAGTAGCAGTTATGAAGATTTCAGTTTAAATGGAAATGCAAATAGGCGCGGCTATTTGTCGAGCAGTGTTCGAAAGCGCGAAGTCTTTACGATACAAATGATGAATGTGTGTAGCATACTTTGTAGCGATACATCGATAAATGTGTGTGTGTAGGACTGTTATCGAGTTGCAATCGTAAATATTGCGAATACGTACATAGTTTAAAATAAAACAAACGCAGATTTTCTGACAAAATGTCGCTATTTAAAAAACGCTGCAGTACCGTTGTGTTTTGCAAATGACTTGCAACAGCATGAACAAGTGGAGCAGACAGCAGCATCAGCTGAGAAAATTAAATGGCAGATCCATTGGAACAATTCAAAGCTGCATATTACGGAAAATGAAATGCCAAGCTGCTGTAGCTGGATGACCTTAGGAGCAGCAGCAGCAATGAGCTTCAGCTGCTGCTGAAGGAGCAACTGCCGTCGACACAGCTGCAGCGGAATATCAAGGATTTTCGCCAGATAAGCAAAAACTCTGCCGTTTCTAGATTAAACGTCATGTCAGGAATGGAATTTCTCAATCCGACTGCGGAAAGATGTTGAACAGAGTGAACGGCTCTGCGATCGCGGCTTATCCTTCATTTGGGGCATGAGCCAGCGAGGATATGGGCGCAGCGACCAGCATCAGCTATTGCTGGGAAGGGTGTGAACGAAGGTTTACTACATACTTGATCTTTGAGCGACGTCGGCGGCCTAGCGGAAAATCTCATTTCAGTGATGAATAAGTCCTTCAACAATACGCCAATAAACGAAAGAACGTGCTAGATTATGTTCAAGCAGAAGGCAGGCAACAAAACCTCAGGATATTCCAAACACATTGGCAAAGGACAACCGAAACAGTATAAACCAAATCCTTGATCATCGGAATTGATTGAAATATAATGTCTTAGGTTGTATTCTATGTCCATATTGTATTTTATGCTTAACTAAATTTAAAATTTTTCTATTAGATATTGAGTGCAACGGATCGATGTACAATTTCACTATCTATAAAGAAGAATCAATTTCTCTCTATGATGTCTAAATCGAAGAAACCTCTACCTCTCATTTATGGTAATTAATTGTCGTAAGAGAACGAGTTATCACACATTTTTGGTATAGGGTTAGGAAAAAAAGAGATGAATGAGCAACCAAAAAGCTTATCAATTTGATTAAATTACTTTATAAGATACGCAGATAAGAGGACAAAAAAAGAAAAGAAATATAAATAAACACTTATTTATATGCTGATAGCCGAAGTTAATATACCCTGTTAGAGATAGAAATAATAAATATGTACATATATAGTCTAAGTTGCTTTTGAAGTGACATTGTGCATATACAATATCTGCTTTGACATATTAAAAAAATTAAAAGAATAGTGGCAACATTTTCATTTCGTACGAACAAATTTCTATTAGCATAAAAAGCTAAATAATATATTGCATATAATAATAGAATATCATCATATTATTGGTATAATAATAGATTATCATAAATAGTAATAAATATTATGATATTCTAAATGTATATGAGTATTATTATTAATTTTTTATCAATAATTATCATACTATTAATTAGTTATGACGAAGAAACCTTTTAGGTCTGCAAATTTTTATTTCTATTAAGTTTTTTATATTATGATCAATTTCTTAAGAATTTGTCCAATTATGTGTAATTTGAACAAAAGCCAGAAAAGCCATATCAAAAAACGTTACGTGCACTGAACAAAATAAAGTCTACAAATGCAATAATAATAATAATATTATTATAATATAAATAATAAGAATAATATAAAATAATACTAATAATAATATTGATACTAACAAAAATATATGTATACATAATAATAATAATATTATTATTATTATGTATACATATATTTTTGTTAGTATCAATATTATTGTTTTATATTACTCTTATTATTATTTTAATATTTAGTTGGTCCTCCTTTGATGAATATATGAAATGTACATACATTTTTTTCCGACTCAATGTTTCAAATTGAACGAATATATAGAAGTGCCGTACCGATACCCTAATGCCATACCCATTGATTGGCAGCCGTTGTAGTAGCTGACGATTCTGGCCTAGTCCGAGTGGCTGCTCAATGGAACGGCAGTTGCTTTGCTTAGCTGCCAGTGTAAACATTGATATGGGTGCAAATGGATATGGGCTACTCGCTGCTATAGAGAGAGAGAGAGAGTATGTGTGAGTGAGAGATAGAGGGAATGAATGAGTGAGAGGGGCGCGACGTTGAGACGTAGAGGGAGCGACGTTGCTGCAATGCAATAGAGAGACGATCTCGAAGGGAATGACAGAGTGGGTGAGTGGGGGGTTGGGGGTGGCTGGAGGGATAGTGCAACGCCATAGAGAGACAGAGAGATTGAGAGACGGGGCAGAATGGCACGGTGATAGAGGGTGCCATGGAGAGACAGAGAGACGATCGCGAACGGCGCCAGCAGGCAGGCAGGCAGGCAGGCAGTCAGTTAACTGTTTAGAGCTTTATAGCCAATTTGTTACCGCGGCCCGTCGTCGCCCTTGCTCTCGCTCTCACAGTCGCCATCGCAGTTCTGCTCACGCAGAGCTCTGTGTATTGGATTTATTTGAACATTTGTTTTGGTGCGTTTTTATTATATATTGTGTGTATTTTTTGTTATATTTTTTTTATCTTATCAGGCCGCTGGCAAGCGAGCGTTGCCGATAAGACGGCACACAGCAGTAAAAGAATAGTTCGATTCGAGTGGTAGAGCGCGCTGAAATCCGAGCTGCATGTGAATCGAAATGTTGCCAGATCCCACTGCGTCATAGTTGCGCCAACTGGAGAGCAGCACGGACGAACGGACCGACGGACGGTCAGCGCATTCGACCGAAGGACCGAGCAGAGCTTGCGGTCACAAGCAACAGCGAAGCAGCAGAAGCTGAAGCAGAGCAGGAGGAAGAGCAAGAGGCGAACAGAGCGAGAACAGAGGCATTGTGCACAGTGGTGCGAGTTATGCGAACTGGATGAGAGCTAACGGAAATTGGCACTTGGCGGCAGAGGGCAGACAGCAGAGGTAAGGCAGCGCACAGTGATGTCTGGCTAGAGTGAACCGCTAGTAGAAGTAGAGCCACACAAATAGTAGTGCAATGCACTATATACATATATTAATCTTAAATACACATATGTATATTGTTATTATTTTAGATGTTGATGTGGGGTTTACCACTAAGTTTTGTGCTAAATTTCGAGTTGCGTCGCATTACTATTTTTATACCCTGAACCCATTGAAAATGGGAAATCAGGGTATAATGGTTTTGTTAAAAGTATGTAACAGGGAGAAGGAGGCGTGGCAGACCCCACAAAGTATATATATTCTTGATCAGGGCGACGAACTGAGTCGATTTAGCCCTGTCCGTCTGTCTGTCCGTCCGTCCGTCCGTCCGTCCGTCCGTATGTATGAACGCGTCGATTTCAGAAGATATAGAAGCTAGAGACTTCAACTTTTTTTTAAAATGACCGTTAATACAGCGCGCATATCGAGTTTATCACCAAAAATCGATAACTCGTCCCATTATTTTTTTATCGATCAAAAACCTTATCGAAATGCAGTTATAAAATTATATCTCCTACATCTTTAGAGCTAGAGTATCTAAATTTTAAATGTAGATTGATATGTACGTTATAGAATTTCGATTTTTGTTCAATTTCACCCCCCACCCCTATATCCACCCCCTCACCCACAAGTTTGTAAAAGGCGTATTTCAAATACTAGAGACTTGAGCTTTGGCAAATATACGCATAGTAATGATAAAACCACAATCTAAAAGTTTCATGAAGAACGTACGTCCAGAAAAAAAGTTATTAAACAATTAAGTTCCCATAGTAAGCCCACACTGCAGCCCATGCGTGCGCGCCTATGTGTGGCTATGTATGTGTGTGTTTGTGTAAGCAGAGACACCCTAAAAATTATTGAAATGGCTGTTGCTTGAAGGGCTCAGGGGATCTCGTAGTCGAGCAGTCTCGACTAGAGCTTTCTTACTTGTTATGTATGAGTTATATACTATTTGCAATTACTACTAGATTTCATAGCTGAAACCCGTTGATAACAATTTGTAGCTTTCATTTGGAATATATACTTTCATTGTTTAGACTATTAAAAATAGTGTTTTGGTTCTGTCTGAGAAAACTAAGAGAAATATAGGAAACAGTAAAATGCTTGATTACTAACGTAATGTAAATGAAATAAATAAATGAAATGAAATATAAAATATTACTTGTAATATAAAAAAATGAGTTTGCGATACGTATCAATATTTTAGTGAAAAGATAACAAAAACGTCATTGAGGCGAATATCATTGCATTAGTCAGTCTTCGATTTAGTCAGTCTTCACTTTAGGCAGCTGGCAGCACAATGAAGCACTTTATATGCACTTTGTAAATGCTCAAGCTATATATGTACATATACATACATACATACATATATATAACTATATGTCTGCCTTTATTTCTCTTTTTCGCACAGTTCGCACCACGGCACGACGATAAGTCGCTCGCGTCAGTGACGTCATCGACGCGCTCGGAAAAGGCAAAGTCGAAGCAGCAGCGGAAGGAGTGCATGAGCTGAGACAGCGCAAGGCAGAGAGAGGACAGTGAGAGCGGCAGAGCGAGAGAGCGAGAGAGCGGCAGAGGGGCAGTCACTGTCACAGCTGCCCGCACAGAACGAAGAACAGACGCAGCTACGATAAGCCGCCAAGCTGAGAGCGGAGCTTCGCCGCTCACGAGTCGAACTCGAATCGCAAGTCGAAGTCGAAGTCGAAGTTGAGGTCGCACTGTAGCTCGGATAAGGCAGTGCAATGGAGGCAAGGGCGAGCAATAGGCCAGTGACGCCCGGAACACCGGACTCGGCGCACTTGGTGATTGGCGCAGCTGGCTACGTAGCCCACGACCGGAGGCACCAGCCCAAGCGACTGATGAACTGCTTTCGAGATCGTTCGACCTCCACGTCGGCGTCGTCATCGCCCGCGACGGCTGCGCACTATGGGCGCGTACTATCGTCGGCGCTGCTGCGGGTGGAGGGGGCCGCGGGCTCGAACTGTACGCTGGATGAGGCGGGCCCCGCCGTCGGCGCTGGTCGCCCGGAGGCCGTCGTCCTGCTGCGCGAGCTGCGCACCAAGCCGAACAAATTGACGCTGCTGAAGAGCAGCAGCACGCGAGATCTGACACGGCTGGTGCTGGACGAGCCGGCGGGCACGACAGCGGTGCTCGTGTCCAATGGCAGCCTGGACGTCTGCTCCTCCAGCAACTCCTCGGCGGGCAGTCCGCGCAACGGCAGCCGCGAGTGCTGCACGGTGTGCGGCAAGCGCTGGCAGAATCTAAAGCAGCGCTTGCACACGCTGGAGCAGGATCTGCAGGCGCAGGCGAGCTATAGCCAGGAGCTGGAGCAGAAACTGGCCGAGATGAGTCGCCAGCTGACTGAGCTGCAGCAGCATCAGCAGCAGCAGCAGCAGCAGCAGGAGAAGCGACTAGCAGCACCGGCAGCTGGAGCATCTGGCAAACGCCAGGGCGGCACACCTGTCCGCCCGTCCCGGCTGGTCGCCTGGATGAACCTGGCCAACTGGTGGAAGAGCCGGCCCAGCGTTGAGACGCTGCGCGAACAGCGCATCTTCTTCGACGAGCCCTGCTTCGACACGGAACTGGAGCTGGTGCTCAAGCACGAGCATCATCGCACCGTGCCGCGCATTGTGATCGACTGCTGCGACCTGATCGAGCAGAAGTATCGGCGCTCCGCCCAGCCCGTGGAGGGCATCTATCGGCAGTGCGGCGACTACAACAAGATCCAAACGCTGCGCTTCAACATCGATGCCAACGACTACGATGCACTGCGTCAGCCCAACGTCGACATACACACACTCACCGGCGTACTAAAGCTATTTCTGCGCGAGATCAAGAGCCCCCTGATCAGTGTCAATGAGGCCAAAACGTTTATCGGCCCACCCAATCAGTGGCGTAAGTCCCAGCAAAAAGCTCTCCTCCCCCTCCCTTAATCACTCTCTCTCTCTCTCTCTCTCTCAGTGCTCACCGATCTGAACCAGAAGCTGGAGATACTCAAGAGACTGATGCGTTCGCTGCCGGAGATCAATCGTGACACCTTGGATTATCTCTTTGGCCATTTCAATCGGTGAGTTCAGTTCTAGAAATGCCTTTGACCAGCTCTACGAAGTTCAGTTCACAAAATAGGCTTCATACATATATAGAATTCGATTAGGATCCAATTAGGATAGGTCAAGTTATTTTGTACAATTTCCTAGGCTTCGATGCAAAGACTGTTTAGATATATCGCCAGGTGGATAGCCTTGATATATGTAGCCTATTTAGACTATGCCTTCTAATGACCTTCGTAGTTTCAAACCTATGAAGATTATAAGGAGGAATTGTCTCATATATGTACGTTCTTCCCTGACACTAGACAACTGAAAAAAAAATCAGATATGGTATATGATACAAAGATTCCCTGAATCTTTCTTTGACATTTTGAAAGCTTGTAAATGTTATATCTCATGAACCAATACTCCGATTTTGATTAAATAACTTTTGATATATTAAAAAATAATGAGCTCTAGGTTTTTATCTAGTAATTCTCTAGATAAGGTCTTGATATGCCAAATAATAAATCAAAATTTGCATATGTACATACATTAATAAATTGAAGTGCCGTGAGTTATTACCTTGTAATTCCCTACGTAAGCGTCTGGTATGTCTAGGTATACCCCATATAGATTTTTTTAAACGGTATTCTGGAAAGGAATTTTTTGATTGACCATGTCTCTCTCTCTCTCTCCCAGATTGACCAAAGTGCCGCTGCAGCAAATAAGCGCCGAAACGCTATCGATATCGATAACACCATCGATATTTCACACAGTGCCACAGGGTGTGCACATGAATGACATACAGGAGCTGCTTCGCGAGGGCGAAACTCTGGCCGATTGCGTCAACCTGATGATCGAGTACCATGCGCGCATATTCGAGTAAGTGGAGCGCCTCCAGCGGCAGCCAAGCCTAATCCAAAGCTCGCTTCCCAAAAAGCTTTTGTACATGTGGTGCTGGTGTTCGTGTTGTTGGTATTGGTATCCCCCGCAGTCCCCAAAAACCCCGCGGAGTTCAGGCTCTCCGATGCTTTCGATCTTAAAGTTGCTTCGCACTCGAACGTTGCTAATTAACTAAACCGAAATCGCAAACCCAAACCAATTCCAATCCCCGCTCCCGTCCCTGCTCCGCATCGCTCCCACTGCTTCTACTCTCTACCACAGATGCACGGCCGATCGTGGATTAAAGCGTCTAAGCGTCCGCAATCTGAAGAAGACGCTCTCCCAGCCGGATTTACTATTTCATAATATATTCTGATAAACCAATTAACCGGACAATTTGAGCTTAACGTGACCCCAAATACGTTAAACGTATAACAATTATTGTAAATATTCCACATATGATTTTATATATTGTAAATATTCGTAAGATATATAAATATATGCTGATAAATATTATTTTTAGAATTCTCTTTGTATTTTTATTTAATGAACACTAGTTTACTTTTATGCGGGGATTCAACTTCGAGTCTCTCTCTCTCTCTCTCTATCTCTCCCTTCTCTTTCTTAATGGAGTTTCAAAGCTAACAAGTTTTTATCACTTGCTTATTATATATACATATATTCACATGCACTTGGGTTGAGCGAGATGATTTTCGCAAAAGAAGTAGTATAACACAATTGAGATTAAAGTAGGTCGCTTTATATAACACTTGACAAGGCGGTAGCAAAGGCGAAAATTCATATAAAATCATGCGTACTGCCACTATAACCCAAGTACCACATATGGCACGAACCTAGTCAAGGTACATGTACATATGTATAACATATGTAGGTACAACATAGTCCAGGCAGTATAACAGTTAATGATAGGAGCGTCTTAAAGAAGTATGCCAGTCTGCGGTACCTTGAGAGATAAACTGTATAAAATGTTTGCTACATATACACAATTAACTCCACAGCATGTGCGTGAACATTCAACTTGACAGAGGAGAGACAGAGACAGAGAGAGACTGAATAGAGATAGCATCAAAGAGAGAGGCTATCTAAGCTGTCTTGCCTTGAGTAAATAACATGCAATACAATTCTTATATATGTATATGTATATATAGTTTATAAATTGTATATTTTGATATAAATATTTAATATTAAACAGCTGCACAAGGGTGATTTTCATATGATGTTTGTGGGAAGAAACTCTGATTTTGTTTGTATTCTTTCAATATATTCGTACAGTCTACGCGTCTCTAAATCTAAGTACCATCATACAGTTATTAGAATACCAACTGGTTTTACAGTGCTTAACTAGTAGCTACATATGTATTGTGTTATATGTATATATGTAAATGAAATTATATAATGTTTGTATGCAATACTTTTCTGATTTGATTCGCTTTGACTTGTTCAGTTTTAACATTAACTATAGCTATTAAATAATATATCATATGTATATGAATATATATATATTTATGTGTGTATTTATATATGTATTTTTATCAGAGGGTTGTACATGGTATTGTTTGGATATATGTATACATACATATATGTATATATATCATGATTAATTGATATCGGCCATTCAATTTAAAAATAATAATGACAAACATTCGTTTTACGATCACAATGCTGGGTCTAATTCATATTAGTATGATTTGTATGTATATAGATATTTAAATATGTGTTTGTTTGCTTGTATATATGTATGTTTGTTTGACTCAGATATAACAATGGGGATGTATATTTATTAGACATACACATACATGAAATTAGATACATATCAAAGGCACAGGAATCTATACACACATATGGGTCTGAGGTCTTTTTAAGCAAATATAATTATTATCATCATATCAATCGAATTGCATCGAATTGAACCGAATGGAAATTGAACTGATTATACAAATGTGAGTGCTATATATTCGTGCTATTCCTTCGCATACAAGTCTAAGTACATTTCGTTTTTAGTATTATCCAATTGAAGCATTTGATTTAATTAGATTAACGTTTTCTTGTTTTTATTACTGGCGCTTCTTGAACTACTTGAAGAATGGATTCTTGGATGCCGAGGATTTCATGGTGCATAAGATTTGACGTTCCAGTTGAAAGTCATAGTCAAGCGTTTTTAACAGCGTTGAGATTTCGGGCAGTGTGGGCAACTATCAAATGAATGAACAAACAATATATTTAATACACATATACATATGCAATATATGTATGTATATATTTTAGAATTACTTCAGTCATGGGCTGGCTGCGCTGCAGCATCGCATGCATGGCAAAGGGCACGCCCTCCAGCTCTGTATAGGTGCTCAGCGTGCCAATGCCGAGGTAGTTCGAGCGCCCAGTGTTTCCATTAGCTGATGCTGCTGCTGCTGCTGCTCCCCCTGCTCCAACTCCTGTGCCACCACCCATTGACACTGGACGTGGCGGTGCTGGTCGCTGTGGCGAATTGATTTGATAGTGTGCCTGTATCTCCTCATAGTCATGATGTTCATTCGAGGCAGGCAACTGCGGCAGCTGAAAATACAAACAATTCAAACAGATTGATTATAGAGATTATAGTTATGGAATATTCATATTGCTCTGATTTCTTATTTCTATTCCTTAGCTAATCACACTTCTATGCATGTAATGAACAATAATTCATGCCAATACCTCAGCAGCATTAATCATTGCTTAAGAATTTAAAATAATCTTCTCTAGTAAGAGCTAATTTATTTTTAAGAATGCCTCAATTTAGCTAATTTAACTTAAAGCAATTTGGCGGAATCATTCAAAGTCTTTAAGCTCTTCACAATTAATTAATGAAACACTCTAACTAATAGTCGGTACTAAACTAGCATTACGCCTTTAGACTAAAAGTAGCTTCAATTCTGGAAAGATCTTTAGTCTATTACGTATTAGATATGTCTGAAAGGAATTTTGGATTTAGTAGAGGATCAAGTTAAGTCGCTGACGAGGACTAGAGCTAGGGTTCTGAATAGAAAAGCTATAGAATAAAATCAACCTAAGATAGCAGGAACCAAGCTATAGAATCATCCCCAAGAATCTATGCACATAATCCTTGAGGCATCCACAAATGAATTCCATTTTCAACTAAAGGCAACTGGGCAGCTAGAAGTCCATTCCTTGTAAATCTCTGCTCGCTTACTATACAGCTGGCAAGGTCGTAGGGCTATCCCTCTATCAATAGCAATGTCTATCCATATCAGTCCACTCACCGGGCCACGTGCTGTGCGCTGGCCATGCAAGTTGAGACGATTCAGTGCCTGCTCCACCTCGCAGCTGCTGCCTGGCACAGGCGGAGGCAGGCGTACGGGAATGGCACCAGTTTTATAGCAGATTAGGACACCGTTGATATCGCCGGCTAGCTTAAATCCATCGGGCGCGATTTTCAGCTTGGAGCAGAGTATAATATCTGTAACCGCCTGCGTGACGGTGCCGCGTTTGGACAACTTATAGGCGATTTGACGCTTCCGCCACGCCTTTTGATCGCTGTCTGCGGTGCGAGAGAGCAGCGAGAACTCTTTCGGCGGCTGCACCTTCTCGGCGATGACTCTAGAATTGTGAATCAATTTGATTAGCTTTGCACGTATGCTCTCAATGACCCGAGCTCCACTTACTTGAGTGTCTCGACAACGTATTCGGGCAGTCCCTCGGATTTGGATAGGCACAGATAGCGCGTGGTTTGGCGTCCAAAGAGTATATTATTTTCACGCCACAGATCCGCGTCAGCATCCTGATCGTATGTCCGATGTATGGCATTAAAGTTCTTAGGGCAACTAAGAGAAACGAAAGACATAAATTGATTATAATTGAGGCTACGGAATTGCTCGCTTAATGGGCGAGTTAAGGCGAGTCACCGGGTTCAAGAGTTCAAATTGTGCATTCTTACAGCGATGCACAGTAGTTCAAAGAACTAGTTTAGTTCACACTTACACAGCTGTGTAAGGTTTGTCTGACTATGATATATAATATATGTATGTATATGTATGTCTGTCTATATATGATATATATAAGTAGCCTAACATCCCTGATTCGATATTAAATATAAAAGTAAAGGATAAAACATGGAATAATACAAAATCTATAACACTTCCCAGACTATTTTACCTTGTTATATATTATATTTACTACATAGCCCATCAACTTTGAACGTATCATTGTTACTACTATGCGAGCTATTAACCCACGTAACTGTACATTTAATTTGAATTTGACCGGAAGAGCAGTCGAGTTTCATATGAGCTAGTTTACATAAAAGCCGACATATACTGTAAATTCTACTGATTTATAGCTGAAACACACAAAAGGCGAGAGATGAGGCACTGTTGACCTCGTCTATTGATATGATATTATATTGTATAACAATACATCTGCATATGGGGGAAAAACTTATATATCTTTCTCAGTTACAGATCTGTATATGATCACGATTGAGCTCATAGATAAGAAATATATATTATATAGTCCATTCTGGAAAGGAGCATTATGCAGTCGGTTATGCCCGACTGCATGCATGCATGTTTGTATTTATATTCTTCTGTATTTGACCCATTTGGTTCGATTGAATATAGGCAAATGCAAATACATTTCGTAATACCGATTTATTGATTTGAATGCCTTCACTTACCGCTCAAAGTCCTCGACAATGTGCAGCGAGGTGATTGGCCGATTGTCCGGCAGGAAGCTCATTATGGAATTGAACACATTTTTGGGGCTGGTGGCCGAGCCATTCGCTGTGGCCGTTGCCATGGCCGTGGGTCCAGCAGTGGGTGCAATCAGTCCGTTGGAGCCGTGACCAATGGCCAAAGCTGGGCCAACGCTCTGGAATTGCTTGCCAGCCTTGTTCATGTCCAGGCGGCTCTTGTTGATCAAATCCCTAAATCAATCCTGGTCCCAGAGGCTGCTACTGCTGCTGCTGCTGCTGCTGCTGCTGCTGCTGGTTCGCTCTGAGCTCTGTGAATAGACACAAAGTTAGCTATGTTTATACACACTCACACACACACACTATATATGTATACAATATATAAATTGATAGATTTATACATGTATGTCGATATGTACTTGTGCCGCTGTCACATTACTCATACGGCCTGTAGCCGCGGCCAACTTCTCTCACATACTTTTCAACAACATTTGCAGTTATTTACGGGCATTTCCCCAACTCTGATTCATACGATAATCGAAGCGGACAGCAACAAGCGTCGCCTTTTGCGGCATCCACCTGGCGACTGACTCTCTTTTTTCGCATACTCAAATATATAAATTTTTTTAAACAAATAACTTTTCTTTGTGCTTACGCTAAAATTTCTCTTTTACGCACACACATACACGCATACACTCAGAGAAGGGCGCACACATGGGCGCAATTCGGTCAGCAGAACGAAAACAAATAAACAAATGTTTTATCGGCCTTAAGTGCACACTTTTGAATACCCTAACCCACGCTGAGTGCTCAGCACCGCAACTTTCTTATCGAACTGTGCCCAATGCTTCCGATTTGTCATCGAATTGTGCCTGACTAGCAGATACTCGTTCTAAATATATTATTGACTTGGAGCCACTTTGATTTCTCTATTCTTTACTTCTCAATTTTTGATATATCATCATTTACAAAGATAAAAGAAGAAAAACAGCATCTTACCAAGTGTATTGGACCCAAAGGTCAAACACTAACATTTAAAATACATACATACAGCAAGAGTGCTTCAATCCAATCACTTTACGCCCATTACACACAAGTAAATTATGGATTATTATCGATCCTAAGGCAATGGGATAAACTACTGGAACACAAAAAGTTGAACTTGTGCTGCGTTATAGTAAACATACATACATACATATAAAATTTCCAGTCTCTAGCTTTTATCGTTTACGAGATCTCGGCCGGGCAGTCTGACATGATTAAATCAACTCGTCCATCTGAACAAGAATATATAGGTTCAACACCTGCTTGTTACATAAAATATAACAACAACATTATCTCCCTGATTTCCCATTATCAGGGTATAAAAAGGGTATTCAAGTGCCAGCTTTCCCCTGGTTGTCATTATTTTGAATGTCATTAATTGAATGTTTATTAGCGATTCGCTTAGATAAGCAAATTGAAGAGCACACATATAGGATCAAGTACTAAATAAACATCATTTATTTCTTATGCGAATTAGTTGCAATTGTACACATTCGTAATTCTACGGACACATTCGTAATTCTAAATAATTATGCATTTTGTTTATGTACAAATTCTTTGGGGTTTGCGGCTTTGCAGTTCTTAAAATATAAATATCGTAGCTATACATATTTGCATAATCGAAATACTTATAGCTATAAATCACAATTAAAATTTCCCTAAGACAATTCACTTGAAAGCCCTTTCTATACACTGTCATCGCCTTATAGACATGTTAATTTATGGTCTTTTTTTATGGCACATGCTATAAATAGCGGAAATCGTGATTCCGTAAAGCATATAAAACGTATGTATGTATGTACATATGTATTTTATCGCATTGATAATAACCCAACAGGAAAAACAAGCTAAATGCATAGATAAGTATTTCTATTTGATCAATATGTACTAAACTTTGTTGCCGTTATAATGCCGCACATACATATGTATGTACATAGTAGCAGGATATATTAAATATCTAAAATAGTGTCATAATTGCAAATGTCGAAGGACTTAACGGGAATCACAGCCATGGTGGGAAATTTGAGGCAATAGACAACGAGAACTTTGACTCACCAGCCAAACACGTAAAACAGAAAAAAAAAAACAAAAGGCGAATTAAGAAGAAGAAGCAACGCATTGTGGCTGCTGTCTAGCGCTCGATCGTGGGTTTTTATTGCATTTGTTGATAAGAGTCAAGAGTCAAGGTGATAATAAAATAGCAGATAATTCAGAGGACTTACGCACACACAAACACTACGCACACAAATACATACACACGCGCATACAATCTCATTCATAGATCATAGCTTTAGGAACTTTGAGTCATCGCAATGAAATTGAAAAAGAAGAGATAAAACAAAAACAAAACACGCAAGCAACAACCTTAAAAAGGTTACAGATGAACGGCACAAAAAAGACGCCGCCAAATATCAGTGTCGGTTGAAGTGCAAAACAATGAAGAATAAACTGCAGTACGTGACAAGGGCTAGAAACAAAGTGTAATACAAGCGAATAAATAGACGCAGACAAAGAGCAAAAACAGCAGCCGTTAACTAACTCTTGCCCGCGCGCACATATGAATGTATATATGTATGTACATATGTATATATAAACAAGCATACATACATATATGATTACCCGCTCACCCGCTCGCACCCACTGCACCATACACACACGCACTCAAAATTACGGGTTTTGAGTGGAAAGAAAAAATGTTGGGTCGTGTTTCGCAATTGGAATAACACGAAAATAGAAACGATTTGATTGAGTTGAGAGTTTTTAGTGCCGGCCGTTCTGCAACACACAGGTCACACACAAATTTTTAAGCGTCAAATTGCAGGGAGCCCAATTGAAAATAAAAGACAGCAGCAACAGCATCGGCAGACGCAACGTCGCAGTAGCATTCGGCATCGTTGGCGGCAGCATCACACATACATATGTATGTATGTATATACATACATACATAGCTCCACATAATTAGCATTCACTGCTGCTGTTCATTCTTACAAGATGGGAAATGAAGTCAAAGTGAATGCATGAAAGCTCTGCTGCGCGTAGAACAACAACAACAACCACAACAGTGGCAACGGCAGCGGCAGCGGCGCTTCGCCAACTTCAATTAATAAATAAATATACATTTGCTTGCGCATTTGTTACGTACCTTTTGCACTGTGCGACTCAGGCGTACGAATGGCATTTAATTGTTTTCTTTATTATAACCTAGTTGCTATTTTTAATACACAATTGCACTTTTGTTAGTTGACATAAAACAAACGAAACAAAAATACACAGAAATTGTTTAGCGCCCGACGCCCGCACACTCCGTCAGCTGTGGATAATTAAAATCAACTAAACTCAGTGTGACCACATTCTGTTCTCAGCCTTTGCCATGCTGGTTCGTTTAGAACTTATTAAATCAATGAACGAACTTGTTCGAATGCGCACATTGGGTATGTGCTAAATGAGCAGAATAATAATAAAACTTGTTTTTAAGTTCAAATTTAAAATTTCTATTTCATCTTTAGTTTTTAGTTTTTTATTCACTCTTTTCTATGTTACTGCTTAATCGGTGTTATGAATTTTAAAAGTAAATCTGCAGCAACAATGTACTCGTTTGTTTTGACTGCATCGATACTAAGTATCGCTATATCGATAAGACATCAGCCATTTCACTTGAATCTGGTGCAGTTAAGTTAAATTTTTAAGAAGAAAGTGCATTATAATGGATAAAGCCATGGAAGCTATTGCGATTCCCAACATTAATCCATACCGCCGATTGCTGAATAAGGCGGTGTCCCAGCTGCTGTTGGACAAAGGTGCCAGCGTATCCAGCAATCAATGCCTTGAAACATTGACCCAAATGCTGCAGGCGCGTAAGTTAATTTCAAGTTTGTAATTTTCTGTATGCAAATGTTTTCTTTATTAGTACTTTTTGAGATTGGCAACTCGGCACATAGTTACTGTGAGCTAGGTGGACGTACCATGCCAACTGTGGGCGATGTCAGCTTGGCTCTAATTAACATGGGCCTCAATATAAGCAGCTTGGAATCGTACGTACGCCGTGTCAACCATGCGCCTATTCCATTGCCGCCACAGCAAACTCAACAACGCCAGCTAAGTCTGCTCCAAGCAGGCACCAAAGCACCCCATCCTCACTATGTGCCCAGCTACATGCCACCTATGCCCGATCCTCATGCCTACATACGAACACCGACGCACAAACAGCCAGTTACGGAATATGAGGCTATACGTGAAAAGGCTGCGAGTCAGAAGCGAGACGTAGAGAAGGCTCTGACCAAGTTCCTCTGCAAGACCATGGAAACAAACAATCTATTTCCCACCGAAGATAATATGTTTCCATGTAAGTGAAGCAAGTCTATGAAACCATTAATTTGTTTAATTTGATGTGCATTAATTTAATTTCGCAGTAATAGCCTGTAAGCCCACTTTTCCGGCATATGCAGCTGCCCTGAATCCCATGGATCAAATATTTGACTTTGAGGAGCTGGAGTATCATTATCTGGTGGCTAATCGCACGGAAGATGCTCCTACCAAAGGTTTGTCGACAAAATTTCTAAATACATATATATTGAAATTTTACTTATCCTTACTTAACCATTCCAGAGGATGGCGAAGAGGGTGACAGCGAAAATGAGGAGCTGGATGGCGACAAGTCTAAGGAAGACAAGCTCGAGCTGGAGATCAAACCCAATTCGACC